>CM034464.1:1673109-1799551 GCA_019925255.1 Litchi chinensis | reverse complement strand
AATTCTCTCTCTCTCTCCCTCTCCCTCTCTCCAAGGTCTTGTGAAGTCTATGAATGTTATTAATTTTTGAAGTTTGAAGTTATCTATATTTTTCAGAGGAATCCAAATTTAAATTGAGTTTTGATAATAGTTCCTCTAAAAACACAAAGAAAAAAAAAAAAGGAAAGTCAAGTCTTCCATTATTTTCCACGTGCAAACTATTCATACGTTGTTTTTTTACGAATATCATATCTCAGTCATTAGATGGATCTAAAAATCAAAACAATTTCTTATCTTTTTGTGTTGTTTTCTGCGTAATAATATTTATTTTTATGTAAAAAAGATATGTCCATGTAAACATCATAAAAATAGTCCACACCTGATACTTTTTGTCCAATCTTTCAATTCTCTTTCTGGCCCCTACCACATCCCTGCTGAAGGAAATCATTGAAGATTGAAATTTTTATCTCTGGCTTCTACTTAGGTTTTGAATATGATTTTGCTGGAAAGTAACTCACCCAGTTGTGTATGGGGTTCACAATAATTCTAACGTGAATCATATTGTCTTTAAACTTTGATTCATAATCATTATGTTACATAATCCTTTTTGAAAGTTACTGAAGAGATATCACTTTTGTATATCCAGATTGCCTTTCAAGTACTAGTCAAGGCATTGATTAGTTTGGATCCTGGTTATGAAATGGAGCTCCTCAAGAAATACTTTCAGGAATTCATCTCAGGCCTCATGTCTTTACCTATTAACATTCCTGGAAGTCAACTTTATCGGTCGCTACAGGCAAGTCATAATTTATGCTGTCATCACGTATATAAGTTGTAAAAAAAAGCCTATCCATAAGCATAGCATAAGACTGAAATAAGATGTATACAATGTAACGCTATGGTTACATTAGGTTACATTATTTACTAACGGTTATAAAATTGTGATTATTGATTTGAATTTCGGATTTCAGGCAAAGAAGAAGATGGTGAAGTTAGTACAGAAGATTATCGAATCGAAAAGGGATGGTGGCGTTTCAACAATTCCAAAAGATGTTATTGATGTGTTACTAAACAGTGCAAGTGATCAGCAATATTTAACAGATGATTTAATAGCGGATAATATGATTGATATGATGATTCCGGGGGAGGATTCTGTGCCAGTTCTAATGACTCTTGCAATCAAATTCCTCTCAGATTGCCCTGCTGCCCTCGAACAATTAACAGTACGTCTTTTTCTCTTGAAAATTTTTCCAGGAAAAAATCACATCCAACATTATATGATTATGACCTATGATGAAAATTTTTTGTTGGAAGCTATACCATTATTTGATTAGAGGTTTTCTTGTCCTTCTAGTAGTTGCTTGTCTCACTATAGTACTCATCTAAGCACATGTAGTATTAAAATAGAGATGATAACTACTCACTAGGGTTTGTCCACACTATTTAATGTGGCTACATGAAAGAAACCCATCATCAGAAAGGAGCGAATATTAATGCCAGGGCCTCTGGCAATAAATTATCAAAATGTACAATAATTGTCCTTATTAGGAAAAATAATAATTGAAATCTTTGCAGGATTTTACGTAGAAATTAAATTCTTAATTTGGATCACCTTTATTTGTAATTTGGTCAAAGTTACGGCCAGATGACCGATTGATGTGTGGTTGCTTATAGCAGTTATTGTTGCTTTCATCTATTTTTAACTTTACCCTTTTATATGTACATTTTTACATGATTGAACTGTTTTTGATAATTATTTTCAGGAAGAAAACATGAAGTTGAAAAGACTAAAAGATCAGTTGGGAGAGCCATTGTCTTGGAGTGATTACTTTTCCTTACCTTTCACACAAACTGTAAGTCATTTTAACATCATTATAAATTATATTCTATCAATTATATTTAATCAAGTGACCCATCAAATTAATCAAATTTGACTGCATGAATCTATTATCTTGAAAAAATAAAATATACTTTTTCTTAACTTTAGATACTGATAAAAATCTTTTGTGACGTTATCATGATTAAATTTCTCAGTCCACGTATATATTTGATTTACACAGGTGATTACAGAAACCCTAAGGATGGGAAATATCATAATTGGAGTGATGAGAAAGGCTATGAAAGACATTGAAATAAAAGGGTATCTAATACCAAAAGGATGGTGCTTTTTTGCTTACTTTAGATCAGTACATCTTGATGAAAGTAACTATGATTGGCCTTACCAATTCAACCCATGGAGATGGCAAGTAAGTATATATAGCAAGAGGGGCCCTTTCTCGTTTATGTCTTTTTGTAATTTTTATGTGCTATTTTCTTAGCCGGGTTTTATAATATAAATTTAAATATGGATACTGAGTTTATTGTCACAGGATAAAGACATTAGCAGTTGTAACTTCACCCCTTTTGGAGGTGGACAAAGACTATGTCCTGGTCTTGATTTGGCCAGGCTGGAAGCTTCCATTTTTCTACACTACTTTGTCACTCAATTCAGGTAATTAATCTATTATTTACATATATATATATATGTGTGTGTGTGTGTGTGTGTGTTGCAAATGATTCACAACTTCCTCGAATCCACTTAGCAAATATTGAAATGGAGGCCTCTACCTAACCCAAGCTACAATTTTGGAAAGTAGGAAAAATGGCGAGGGTCTCCAATTTCGGCATTTGCTAAGTGGATTTGGAAAATTTGTGAATTTTCAAGACACACATACATGCATACACATATCTATAAATATATACATATATATATGAACATTGTTTTCAAAATATTCATCAAGCACTATTCAAAAGTTGACAGAAAAGGACTTCTTTTGAGTATTCAAAAGTGCTTTTGATTCTGCTGAAAACAGTTTTTCAAACACATTGTCAATGAACTTTTATGATGATTACTTCTTTTCATGAAGAAGCTTATATGAATTATAATAAATCTCAAGGTTGTCATATATACGAATTCGAAAACATTTGTAGTTCAGTGAACCATTTTAAACTTTTTAAAAACACTTTCAATAATGTCAAAAAGAATGTTTTTGGAAAATACTTTTTGTGAATTGGAAAATGAGAACCGCTAATATGTTCCAAGACAAACCCTACATTATTTTCTTCACTTTCACTATAAGAGCAAAGACAAATCAAAACATGAATACATCAAACTTTCTGCCAATTTTAGCTCACTTGCTTTTATATATATATATATCACTTTCATATACTTGAACAACCACCTCTGATCTTATTTGATATTTTTAATAAATTATAACTATTATAAAAAGTTTATATATATGATCCAAAAATAACTATTTTTATCTATTTGGATCCCCACACTTCTCTTTCATAGTACTCTCTCAACTTTATTTATTACCAGTGTTATTATTTGACCCATAAAAACTAGCTAGACTCCATAACTCTTTCTCTGCATTATTTACTTTTCTAATAAGTGGGTCATGAGTTCATCTATAGAGTAGCAAAAACATTTACTAAATCTTTCACCTCATCACACTCAACTAATCTTATCTGAATAAAGCAAATATGTACGCAATACATGAGTATTACACAGTGCCAAATCGAATCATTAGTCCATTATACTCACTCTACATTCAATAAACTGTCTATTTGTTTATATAAAAAAAAATTAAAAAGCCAAAAAAAATATAATAAATGTCAGTTTGTGCAACATTTTTACAGTTGTTGTATTCATGGTTGATATTAAAATAGTTTTTATTGTATTTACATGTATATAAGGTTTTTACTTAAAGTATAAAAGTCTGTGATTTATTTTTGTATAAACTTAAATTATGAAACAATTATTCGAATGGTAAAATCAAATGTCTATATCATAAGAAATCGATTTACACAACATAAAATATGCAGATGTGATTAGGACACATGATATTTTACACATTCAAATGGAAACCCTAGCTCGGTCGTTAAACACATGATTAAGCACATAGACTAGCCATTAGCCACCCATTTTCAACCATCCAAATTGCATTGGTCCATACCGCTCTCTTTCTTTCTCTCCATTAAATCACCAAGTCCAAGAAATCATTTTTTGACTAGTCAAATGCACTATATAAAAATCAACTAGCTAGTGGATACTACAAAATCACTTATTCACTTACTATAATCAAAAAAACAAAATAGGGTTTCTTAGGGTTTCATTAGAAATAAGGCTACATATTTGACTGCTTTTACATTAATAATAATTAAAAAAAATCAAATGTATAGTATCAATATACATAATACCCATTTATTCTTTTTATATATTGTTTATTGATTTAATTTCCGTAAAATATATGCAGGTGGGTGGCGGAGGAAGACACAGTTGTCAACTTTCCCACTGTAAGAATGAAAAGAAGAATGCCAGTTTGGGTCAAAAGGAGATCCGGATCCGACCCATGAGAGGTAAATCAGACCCATCTAAAAAGATTACACAAACTTCCATAACCTAATACAAGACAAACTTGCAATTAATTAATTAGTTATATATTAAGAATTAATTCGGACCAAAAAAAATAAAAATAAAAATAAAAAGGGTTTGGTCTGATCAACCAGTGCACACGTGTGGGGGCATCAGAATTGAAGCTGACATGTTGTTGTAATGTTGTTGTTATTATTATTACTAAATTATCATTTGTCTTCTTCTAGTTTTATATATGGTTAATATTAATTAATAATATTATTGTACATTTAGAGACAAGATAACAATTTTTTTTTGAGGGGATTCATAGAAGATTATCCCTTTATTTTTCATTATTTATTGTCTTATTCTTGTTGTTTTATCTTAGCTTTTAACATGTAAATTACTACAATTTCAATGAAATGTAACTTACCAAGGAAAACTTTGACCGTTTTCTAATTTTTATCTTAAATTATAATATTTTACACTCGTTGAGGTCTTGAGTTTATTTTATTTTATTTATTTTTTTATCTCTCTTGGAGATCATGGTCGCTTGTATCAAAATTTAAAATTTTGGCTTATACTAATTCGGTTATCTTAGAAAAAGTTAGAACTATATTTTCTGTGAAGATTTGTTTATTTAAAAAAAGTTGAATCCTAAATTATTCAAACAAATGATGAATAATAAACTAGAGATGAACTAAATATAATCTCTAACATAATGATTAATTACATGATATTATTTTCAGTTAGCTTATATATAAGATCTATAAATGAATGTATATGTTCAAAGATATAATCCGATCTATTCCTCATATTAAAGATAACGTTTTGAAAGATTCCCACAATTATCTTCTTTCTATATAAAGAACTTCAATATCATTATATCTCAAGCTGGTCCACTATATTTGTTAGTAACCTCTTCATCATATCCAGAAATGGTCCCAATGATGGTTGAGCCCTACCATCATGCTTGAAGTTTTGTAAGTATTGTTCATGTTCATTCAATCTACTCTTAGATTTGATAGATTCATCAATTTATTTAATTAAAAAATATAGTGGATGCCGACCTTTTTGATTCATCCATGTGGTTCAAAATTGAAATCATGATTCATTTAGTCTATTTTGGATTTATTTATTTATTTTCGTATATGAACAAGTGTCATATATATCTTTTCAATAGAATAGTTTTCTTAAAAGATAAGTGCATATATTAAGAAAGGTAACACTTAATTATGTATTTGAGTTGGACTAATCATTGAAAAAGCAGTGGATCTACAGAAGAAAATTAATAATTAAAGAAGAAGTAAAGAAATCAAAGATATAAGAAACTAAAAAAAAAAGGTAGTGAAAAAGCTGCACACATATTGTGCAATAATTCAAATTTATTGGTTTCTCGTCGAAAATGGTAAAGTTGAAATATGATCTCATGCAAGTATTGATCTGTACTAGAATCTACTTTTAAGTAAAATATTATTTTTAATAGATAGATTAATTAAAAGTGTGTGAAGATATTTTTACTCCAATCAGATTTTTTTTTTCGAGTCTCATTACTGATCCTAAAAATAATCGAAATCAAACGGAATAAGACTCTAATGACACAATCTAGGAAACAATTTTTAAACGGAATGGAACAATCCACATTAAGTGAAGAACAACTCATAGTGGGGTAGGAAAGACTTACAAATAAAAATGAGAATATAACTCATAATCTTGAAAAACATATGAACAGACAATAATTTATCATTACATTACTGTTTAAACACAATCAAAATTTTTTCTTTTTTAGGTAGGTGGTTCATAAATTTCTATTTTACAATTAAAATAGGATTGGAGTCTTCCGTGAACATATATCAATAAATGTATTATGTAAGTAAAGAATAAATTGATTTTCATGAGATTTCACTCTATCGCGGGAATATATTTCTTCCGTTACGATAGGAATGAAATTGTAAACAATATATGTAAAATTTAATCTCATCAAATCCGTGCAAATCATGATGCTGGATTTAGATTTAAAAAAAAAAAACGGTTGTGGTTTGAAAATCACTTTTTCTTACCTTTTTTCCTAGTGTTTAATAAATTGGTTTTTAAGTAAAAAATACTTAAATTGCTTTTAAAAATATTCAATTAATCATGTTTAAAATATTCATGCTGGAAGTACTTTAATAAACTATACCTTAATCAAAATAGTATAATTACTAATTAGTTTTTTAATACAATGTGGTGATGTTCATTTTTTTGTTGCACATGTTACGACAACGTGCATCACGTGAAGGCGTGAATTGGTCATTCAATTAAATTAAAATTCCAACAACAAAGAAAAATAATCCCACTTTAACTGTGACTATTAAATATAATATTTAATTTATTATGTGATTTGTTGATTAGTTTTCCACCAACAAAAAATTGTCTAATTAATTAACAATAACTATAAAACTGTCAATTTCAAGTCAAGAGTGCTAAAAAGGACAACAGTTTACCATATCCATCCAAAATCTGCTTCTCAAAAAAAAAAAAAAAAAAAGGGTCCCTGTGCAATTTGCATAAAATGATCGCTTGAGACTGTATATAAAAATTATTTGAATCACTGAAGATAAGCTGCCAAACATATTAAGACAATGACAGGTTAATTAAACATGATTAAGTGAGAGATTAGAACAAAGCATCATTGCCATTGTTATCGTTATCGACCATCCATCACTTTCATTATCATTAGCGATTATTCCTTAGATTGTTAATTATCATTATCATGAGCTAGCTAATTCATCATTTAACTATTATGATGTGATTAATCATACTTTCATCATCATAATAATAATGATATCAATAATCTCACGATCTAACTATTCCTTCAAAAGAATATAGAGTGTGAAAAAAAAAATGATTATATACGAAAAACGTGACATTGGAAAAATTTACATATGTGGTTCCTAAACAACTTTTAGATCCAAAATTTTTGAATTTATCAAAAACTTGGTGAAACTGTGAAGTATATGAAAACTTTAATCAATATCCATTTGATACATTTATATAGGGTGAAAGATATAATTATTTAAACATATTCGACTGACTGTTTCTATATTAATTGCTCTCAAATTAATATAATTTCTATTTTATTATATACATAAATGTCAAGGACTGCCATCAGGCTAGGGTTTTGTCGAAACATTCTGAGATGAGATTGAACATTTGGTATAAAATATTCCACCATAGGTTAAGGGTTACCAATTCTTGGTTCCCTTAATTTGCAAGCACATTTAGCAATTTTATTTGGACAACTCAAGTAGTGAAGGAGAACACAGCTTTTTAGTTCTTTTGTTGTGTGTATATGTGAAAGTGTAGACCCAACAAACAACTAGGCCCAACCTAGATTTGACAACGACCAGACCGGCCTATTGTATCTAATTATTTGAATTTTTTCCCTGTTTATGGTATTTTTCATCCCTTAAAATAGTTGTGTTTGTTGTGTTTTTTTTTTTTTTTTTAAGAATTGATATGTGACGGATTAAGGGTTTACCAAATTAAACACTACATATATGCCCTAAAAATTTAGGTTAATCAAGATATATATATATATATATTTGATAGTGAGAGACACTTATTCCTACAAAATCAACGATGATATTTATCATCAGTTAAATTTATATTTTAAAAGAATCATCCATTGAAATAGTTGTGCTTTTGATTTTTACAGGTTGATTTATATTTTATATATGAGTAAAACTACACCATTTTTTTTTCCTTGAAAGAAGGCTGCACCAACTGAAAATTTAATTTCAATTCCTCTACACTTAATTCAGAATTAAAAAATTCGTTCATAATATTTGCTATCATTTTGAGTCAAAATATTTAAATTTAAAATTTATCTTATATTCATCAACCATCATAAATCATCCTCGGAGCATCCCTTTCAAATATGTGGTTGTACACCTCTCAAATTTTCCTATAATAGTAGTGATTTAAGTTCCATTAAATACATTTTGTGAGGTTTTTTTTTTTTTTTTTGAAATTAAATTTATTAGTTTTATGTGGTATATTATATATATTCTCTTTGTTATGGAAATTGTCATTTTCAGGTTATGTAAATAGATAGTCGAACGTATAAGTAACGATTAACTTTAATAAGTTTTGGCATATATCTAAATAGTGTAAGCTTAAAAAAAAAAAAAAAATCCTTAAAACTGATTTAAGAATAACATATCACCATGTGCATTTATTACTGTAAGCTCTTTTATGTAAGAAAATATTCAGACCATGCCAATATCGTTATACTCTCAATAATTATCGATGTACCTTTGATTCATTCAATATTATATTATTATTATTATTATTATTATGATACATCCCAAAAACTAATATACCAATAACATATTATCATCAATTAACACTCAAAAGTAATTATATAATGTACCATACAAAATTTTAAATAACAAAAACAAGACCACCTTTAATCAAACACTAATTTTTTAAAATAACCTACTAAACATTTGATTCAACAAACACAATATTTTTCAAACTAAATTTCGTACACAAATATTTTAAACAATTGTCCTAAATCTTAAACATTAATCATAACCCAAATATTATCTTATAAATCAACAACATTAAATCTCACTTCCACTTCCACTTTCGATAGAGTTATTGAATATCAATTTCTCATTCATATATTTTTCAATTAATTTTTTCATACTTGCGATATGGTTTCAAGATCCTTTCCTTTTATTGGGAGTTATATTCCGAACTAAATTTATAGCGTTTAATTTTGTAAAATATCAATAGAACCTTAGTCGAAAATGTTTTATTTAGAGCTATACTTGTAACAGTTGATATAGTTAGATCTTGTTATATACTTGAGCTGATTAGTGTGGATTTTAGTTAGATCTTGACATATACTTGAGCGGTTTAGTGTCGATTTCTTTCTATACATATATATATATATAGTACGTATATTTCAGTCTATTTTGTATAGGAGTTGGTATCGTAAAAAAAAAAAAAAAGTGAGCCTCCTCACCCTTAAACGACGTCGTATTCTTCGTTTTCCTGACAAACAAAATCACCTGAAACCAGAACGCCAACGCCAAAGCCAACACCAACACCAACAAAAAATTCATCAGCTTTTCTTCTACTTTTTCAGATATTTTAAAATACCAATCAAGCCCCTGCACAAACCCTTAAATTTCCATCTATATCCTTCTTCACAGGTTCGACTTCTTCTCCTCCAAATTCTCTTCTTTCAAGGACTTTCCATACTTAGATTCATAAAATCACTGAATTCTCGCTTCAATCTATCAATTACAATATCGTATTCATTTAATCGTACGATTAGGGTTTTTGGGGTTTTGATTTTGATTTTTTTCAATTTTTGCTTTAATTATGGAATTTGTTGGTTAATTAGACGATTGGTGGTTTGAAGATTGGTTAACTAGTGAAAAAATTAGTGCTTTTCTAGATTCTAGAGTGTGTTGGCAGCAACACAAGGCGTTAGGGTTTGTTTGTTGAAGAGATAGTTTTTGGCGATTTGATGTGTATGTGATGTTTGGTTTGGGATTTTTTTTTTTTTGCTTGTTTTTATCAGGGCTTTTGTTGTCATGAGAAAATATTATGTGGGTGTTTGTGTATTTTTTGTTATAAATAGTAATTAATACAACTAAGAACTAGTTTATGTGTAAAAGTTATTGAAGTAACTGTGGTGTTGCTTGGAATATATTTCGTTTTGTGAAATTAGTGTTTTATAGTTTATTAGGTGATTGGTGGTTTGAATTTTGATTGACTTGTGGAAATTTTAGTGCTTTTTGTAGATTCTGGAGTTTATTGGCTGCAATACAGGTGATTACAGTTGGTTTGTGTAAGAGAGTTTTTGGTGTTTGTATGTGTATGTGATGTTGGTTTTAGGACTTTGTTTATTTGTTTTTAGTTGGGTTCTTGTTTATCATGAGAACAAATGTTGTGGGTGTTTGTGTTTTTTGGTATGAATAGTAACCAATACAAGTAAGAACTAGTTTATAAGTAGAATTCATTGAAGGAATTAGTTGCGGTGTTGCTTGGATTGCAATATGTTTGGTTTTAGTGATAACTAAGCCTCTTTTGTTGTTTGTTTATGTTTTTGAATGATGAACTTGTAAATTATGCAAATTGTTGTATATCAGGATAAATAGAGTTGGGTTCTTTGTTGGGGTGGCAAATTATGACGGTTTTTTCTTTGTTTGGAGGCCACATATTTGGTTGGCAGAATTTCTTCTCTGTCACGAGATTCCTTTTGCAGCTGAGCTATCATGAAAGTGAGGAACAGAGAGACATGTTGGTTTAGAGTTTTCACTTCTTTTGATTTTTGAACTCTTCCTTTCGGTTTTGGTGTTTGTTTTTCAGTTGTTTTTTGTCTGAATTGTAGTTTGAACATGATGCATGTAGAGTGAATTTCATGAAATGGTTCAATAAGATTTGGATTGTTAGACTGCTTAGAAAACATTAGTATAGAAATGAAATTTAGTATATTTTATTGTTTCACATATATGCAGGGTAACTAAAAATGGCTGGGAGAAACCGGCTGCCTCGTGAAGGTTATACTGAGCGACGTGGGTTCCCCCCTGAAAGATCTTTTATTCGTGGCCCTCCTATGCCTCAGCCACCTCCCCATCCTGCTTTGTTGGAGGAAGAACTTGAAATGCAGCATGCTGAAATCCAGAGACTCTTGGGTGATAATCGTAGGCTGGTTGAAGATCGAATGGCGTTGCAGCATGAGCTGAGTGCTGCTAAGGAGGAGATTCATCGAATGAATATTATCATGGCTGACATTCGTACAGAACAAGAACTGCATGTTAGGGGCCTTGTAGATAAAGGGTTGAAGCTAGAGGCAGATCTTCGTGCAACTGAGCCTTTGAAAAAAGAGGTTTTACAACTGCGTACCGAAATTCAGAAGTTGAATAACATTAGGAATGAACTCACTGGACAGGTTCAGACCCTGCAGAAAGACATTGCAAAATTGCAAGCTGATAATCAACAAATTCCTCTTTTAAGAGCAGAGATTGATGGCCTGCACCAGGAGCTTATGCATGCTAGGTCTGTGATTAAATTTTCCGTTGTTGAATACTGTATTTGATTTTTATTTTCAGTTTTAAACCTTTCCTGCTGAGTATGAAGTGCTATAGACCATGTGGTCTCAATTTTGAACATGATTTTGATCTTTTGTGATTGAGAAATATTCTCTACACAAATGTTAAAACCTAGATCTTCTTTTCCAGAGCTGCTGCTGATTTTGAAAAGAAGGCGAACATTGAACTGGTGGAGCAAAGACAGGCAATGGAAAAGAATTTGGTTTCTATGGCTCGTGAAGTTGAAAAACTACGTGCAGAATCATCTAGTTTTGATGGTAGACCATGGGTTGCTGGTATGTTACCTGGCTGTGATATGAGTTTGACTTTTTTATTTCCTTTCATTGTCACTTTTCTTTTTTTTCTTTCAATTGTAGTATTATATGAATTGGTTTGTTGCATTTTTTATTTCTTATCATTGAAGTTCGGCCTTGTCAATGCTTTTTGGAATGTGCATGTTAAACCATATTTTAATGATTTCAGAATGGCTTTCCTTTTTGTCACCATTGTGGAGAGTCATTTAGACTCTGCTAGAGCAACTTGATCATATGCTAAGTAAACCTATTTAAAATTAATTGGTTTGTGGTCTGTACAAAGCTCCCTTGTTTTCACTTGAACTATACTTGTGTTTTCTCCAATTGTTGTTAATAAGGGATATTTTGTTGTGTTTGATTTGGTATCCGTAATCAAACCTTCTTTGGAACCTTGTTGTCATGCCAATTGCCATCTATGAATCCAGCTTGAAGTTCAATAATAAGTGATATATTGTCTGATTTCTTTGATTGGTTTTTTCCACATCCAAAGGGCTAGGATGGGTTGGTCATGGGTGAATAGGTGTTTTATAATCACCTAAGAACTTTTAAAAGCAGATTAATCAGAGTAATGAAGTATTGCAAATTTGTAATCAAATTTGAAGCTATTTAAATGTTATTGATTAAGCTACGAGTCCTTGATAACTTCATTACTTGATAACCACCTTAGCTCAAAAATATCGTAAATATCTTAAAGAACATGCTCATTATCTGTTTGGCACATGATTAATGAAAACAGTCCAGCTGTCAGGTTGTGTACATGGATGTAAATATGATGAGGACATGAATGTGGACTTCTGGTTCATGCTTGTATCTAATTTCTTTATTATGAAATAAAGTCTTTGTTTCCTAAAAAAAGGATGTGGACATTATCTGTATATTGATGTGGATATGAAAATTTTACCTTACACAATTAACATCTTTTTTTAACTAGAATCCTTTCACATAAAGATACTTAATAAGGATTTTATCTAATTAACAATAGCATATGCATATTTAAACGAGATTCTAAGATGCATGAGCTAACATTCTTTAAAAGATAAGGAATTGCCTTTATGTTATAGCTTGGTGCGCCTCTGTGCTCTTGATTTCTTCACTGTCTTCAAATCACTCACTTAATTTGATCTGAGCAATTATATACCTAGGCATGTTTTGGATCAGGATTTGCCAATTCACAACTCAGAATTTCATTGTATTATATACCTTAACCTCTTTGCTTTATGGCTCTAGGTGCACACTATGGAATGAATTTCAAAAGTCAGGATGGGGGTTTTCCCACTCCATATGGAGATGGATTTGGAGTTCATCGGGTATGTGTCACAGTTAAACTGTTGTTTTATTCTTTTGGTAACTAAATTATCATGCTACATAGTTGTAATTTTGTTTTCATTTTGTTCCTTTGTTGCGTTCTAGGGTGCTGCCGACAAGGGTCCACTTTATGGACCGGGGCCTGCTTCATGGGAGAAGTCCCGTGTGAATCGTCGTTAAGATTTGGATGATTGTACGTTGAATTGAAGAAGGCAAAGTTTGTGCAATCTGGCTGCTTGTTATCAACTCCAGAGTATAAGGCAGAAAGAAGTATCTATCATCTATCCACATTTCTCATCAGTAGTCTTTTATCTAAATGCATTATAGGCACCTGAACTGATTTATATGGGATACTAGTGCTGTTTTACTTTGATTAGTGGAGACAATCCTTTCTTCTTTATATATATATATGCATTATGATATATATTTGGATTTCTGTGGCCTTAAGTCTCAATATTGGCTTCTGATTTGTCTTCTATAGTTGATTGCTTTTATTCTGCTCACATTTTATTAATAGTATAGCACCTTGAATGTCACATAGAAGCTAGTAGCTTTTATATAGTTTCGTCCTTCGTTTCTTGATGTGGACTTTCACTGGAAATGTATGGACCCTCAAAATAAAGCATTTTGGCTATATTTTTTGGAAATAAGCCTTTTCTCTTTTCTGGGACCGAGGAGGTTGGAAACATATACAGATGATTTTAGATTATAAGTGTGCAAGGCTCGTGTATCCAGATGCTCATTTTCAATTTCCTTTGAAGATTGAATTGTTCGCGATTTAAGTTACGGAGTTCTTACATGTATCAAATATGCAATGTGCGTTTGGTAATATCTCTTGCTGACTTTGGCATTCAACTTCTACGGTGTGAGAATTATTCACCTTAGGGAATGTCTGGTTGAGATGGTGCTTTTGGATTTGAAGATTTATCTTAATATTCCGAATGCATAGCATTCTTTGTGAGATCTATAGATAAGGAATTCACGACCTTGGCAAATTATAGTGTAACATTAATCATTTCATTGCACATGATGATGGGCAAGTTTTGACCAGATGACTTTAGTTATTGGGAATTGTAACATCCCTCAGATTTTGTACTGATTCTGCTGCTAACTAATTTATAAAGTTGCGTGTGGTCAGAGGGGTGTGAAGGTCATTTGCAGATAGAAAATTAATACGTCTAGACTTGTCACCTAAGGTCTTAGGAATATCAAGACTTTTTGCTTGCCAGAAGGTGGACATCGAGGTTGTATTACTCTGCTGAGTTTAGTTTTTGAAGGATAGTCTAGTTTGGCCCTAGTCTGTAGTTGAGGGATGGTTAAATTTGGAGACAATGCTCATATGGTTTGATTTGGAGATAGAATACCTCAAGAAAAGAGGTAGAATATTAATTGATATCCAGATTATCTAGAATTATGCGCATTCATGATAGCATGTTTACAGTTCCTTCTAAAAGTTTGTGGAAATTCGGATGCAGTATATCAACATTTGGACATTCAATTGAAGTGTGTACCATGGCAACCTTCTTTTAGTCTATGGTTTGTGGTTCCATAGAAACCATGTCTGATTGTGTAAGATTCCTACCACTTCTTGTGGAGTGGATCATCTAATCCGTCTTTATTTTGGGTACTGCACTATTATTTAGTGCTCAAGATATCATGACCACCTGTAGCAATACAAGTTGCTCCTTCTTGTCTTGAGATGAGCTTGGAGTTCGGATGGCATGGCGTGTGACGAGAGGCGGACATCTGATCTGTTCTTCATAGGCAAGTTTTCTGTCTCTGTTGTATGCGTTTTATGGATCTGAATATGATGTTTATTTTATGAAGTAACTTTTCAAACCAACATAGTATTATGCTGATTTAGTGCTCCCTGTAATTCATACAACGATGATTAAAAATTTAGTTTTCTCTAGATCCAGTTTGTTAATACTCGCATCAAAGTAAGTAGTGGCTTTCATTCGTTGTACCTTTTTTTTTTTCCCTGGACCTGGGAAGTTTTAGTAAGCTACAGTGGTTTCAAGTACTAAATCCATTTGCATAAGCTTTTCCAGTGATCAATTCCTACCAGTTGTTTTATTTACCCTCGGCTTAGTTATTTGCGTATGCTCCACATGCTGCTTTGATTAAGCTACAGGATAGTCAGTTTCGGAGATGAGCCTGCAAAGATGCTTTTGTAATCATTGCTTCTTGTGATACCACTACATTACGTGATAGTTTAGTTATTCAAAAGAAGTCCCAGAGATCTTTACTTTGTGCTAAATTGCTACTGTGCCATCCCTTCCGGCGCCAGAATTATTGAAGTTGGAATAGCACTGGAAATGTCACCTGCCAGGGACGATATAAGATCTATTTGGGTAGTCTAATTGTTATATCTATAGATGATTGGAGCTTTGTGTGATTTCGTTTGAACTGTCTTGATTCCAAATTGAGAAATTTATGAGGATTTGTTATTGTATAGAATAGATTCTAAAGAAGGGAAAGCTGGTTGATCCTTCCTGAATGATGAGGAATGTTTGGACTTAATAAGTAGGAAACATTCTACACAAGTTATATAGGTTATAATTATCCAATATTTTATAGTTTGCCAAGCCCATATTTTGGGGAGAATTTAAGATTGTAAATGTTGGAAGAATTGTTGGCTCCATTCTTGGTGCTCCAATGTTAGCTGTTTTCTATTCTTTGAAATGGTTGCAAATAAGATAAGATATTTAATTCTTTTAGGGTCTGACTCAAATATTGATTGCTTTGAACCCCTGTGAATTGCGTGAAAGTAGGACACTCCAAGATCGTGTAATTTATGCAGTACCCTTCATCTCGATGGTCAGATGTTTTCGTGAATGTAGAAAGTTTTTATGTAATTGTGCACACCTACTCCTTTACTTTTGATGAGTTATCAGCTAATTCTGACTTATAAGGTTTTAGGTTGTTATGGTTCTGAATTTTAGTTTAGAGTGATGACTAAGTGGCTTACATGGATTACTTGGAATCTAAGTTTGGTGGTGATATTTCTTTGGTCATCTTTTACTACCTTCTACCATCTTAGGCTTTGAAAGTATTATTCTGTGAAGTTAATGCTGTGCCTCTGATCATACGAAGATTACCAATTATTGGTGTTGCTGAAGAATAGTTATGGTACTGTCAGGGTAATCATCAATGCGGAGAATTATTGTAGAAATTTTTTATGTTACTTTCTTAGGCTTCACTTGGTGTAATGGAAGGCAACGAAGACTTACACAATTAATCTCCTAGCCTGCTGAACTGGTGAGTTAGAATCATGTGGCCAGTGGCTCTAACACGACTCTGAAGGGGCAGAATGAGGTGTTGTTCCCGGGATGCATTATGTATCCTTTTTATAAAAACTTTACTGTATCACCTTGATTTTGAATAAGTTGTTTTATGCTTTTAATATGAATTTTGTATGCTCATTTTCGCCTTGCTGCTTTAAGATTGCTCCTAATTATATGTTTTTAATGTTCTGCAGATGAGACAGACAGCTGAACTCCTTTGGCAATGAGAGTGAAAGAAAGCCACTACCGAAGGCACTGCTGTCCAACCAACTTACTCCATGTTTGTCTAATCTAAATACTCAAAAGGGCTCAAGGCCACAAAAGTAGGTCCAAATTAGTGGCAATGATTCGACCCAAATGGCCAGACCGAACTTTAAATTATTAGGAATAGTGGCCTTCATTGCCATGGTTTCCTCTACTCTTATGCTGTGAAACTGTGTTGAGAGTAACAGAAGTGGAAAATAAACTTGGTGGACAGACATCTCGATGTAGTTGTAAGAATCCTGAGTGTCTGAAATCACTTTCACTTCTCGGACAGCTGCCTTTAAAGTAGAGAGAAATGAAGGCAAGCTGTTTGCTTAGAGAGAGATGTCCCAACCAAGAACTCTAGTAAGTGCAATTATTGCCATTCCTTTGCATTGCATGCTGATATCTATGTTGGATTATGGATATAAGCCACGCATTAAAGAGGAATCGATAACTCAAGGTCTATGATTCATGGCTGTAATCCTAGTGTTCACCTCTCAGTGGATAGCTTGTCATGCATATATATTATTGTCAGCATTTGCTAAATATTCCTTGAGACTACACCTTGTGAGTAGTTTGATTGATATGAAAAACAGAAGGTTATATTTTCATCATATGAAGCTTCTTCTATTATTATAATTATTATTATCATGGTAGTATTTAGGACTTGTGTGGTACTACACTCATTTCACCATATCCTTTATGGCCGATCGTGGAATAGGTCAAAGGGCTGTTGTAATATACTGAAATGGATTTACTGTGTAGTTAGAATATACCTAAATATAAAAAGATAAACATAAAGACTTAATAGTGACTACAAATTGAGTTTAATGTTTCATTTGAGAGTGACAATTCAATCTACTCTCGCAAGATGGGTAGAATTGTCAATGCATGTGTTAATGTCTATGAAATCTCTAAGGGTATTCTTGTCATCTAATTCGGTCAAAGTTGGTCATTCATCCAAATTTGACCTATCTTTGTATTACACTCATCTTTCTCTCAGCCACTCTCAAAACTCCTCTTTCACCCTTGTGGACTCTTCTATCGTGTCTTCCATGACTGAAACCATGCAGATATAGTACAGTCAACAAAACTCAGTACAGTCTATTGTCAACAAGTGAACACACCCAAATGTGGTTCCATTTTTCTTGGTAGAAGTGCTTTCAACCTTGACTCTGCTCCTTTGCTTCTAGTTATTGACTCATGGGTACAAAAGAGGAAAAAGCTTTCAACGAAATTGCTCTTCTTTCTGCACTTTTTTTGACCATTAAAATGACAACACTCAACCTCAACACCTACAGTACTTGGGGGGCTTTTAATTTTTTAAATTGTGCTAAAAAAATTGAGTTTTCGAATTAGCATTGAAAAAAGAATGTGGATATTTACAAACAAAGAAAATAGTTTGTAGATAAATTATGTGAATTATAGTTTTTGTGCCAATGGTGGCACCATCAACAATTTGGTTTTGGACCAATTCGATCTAAAAATGGACCTTTGTAATCATTTTTAACTCAATTAATAACTTTGAAACTTAATGAATAAGAATTATCTGTCAATATTAATATGGTGTTAACCTTTTAATAAGAAAAGTTTAAGTTCGAGTGATGTGAAAAAAGAAAAAATATAATAATCTTGATCATTTATTATTTTTTATATTAACGTATCAATAGATTATCAAAAGTTTAAAAAAAAAAAATAAAAAAAATAAAGAATCCTTATTCGATAAGGTAAATCCCTTTCTAATTGGTATATTATCATAAATAAGTACTATCTACTTACATTGGATGGTTTAATTGTTCTATGTTAACATATAGAGATTATCATCGTATATTTGCATGTATTGACTCCATGTTTTCAACATTATTCACAGCGTAGAACACAAACTTATAGAGAACGCGCCAAGCCATTCACCGAGTTCTTGTGTATGTGAAATGCGAAAGAAAGATTCATCAACTATTATCTACTTCAAAAGAATCTACACAAAGCTTATAGTATATATAACAATGAGGCCTCTTATGATACCCTAGAGCAGAAACCAAATGCATCTCTATAGGCATCTCTAGAAGCTCTTCTGTACATTTTTCTTGAATGAAAACTGCTTCCCAGATCCTCAGTCATCAACTTCTGTGTTGAATATAAAACTTGGAAACACTGCGGTGATATCCCTGACAGATTAAAAACTTTTGTTCATACTCTATGTGAAAAACATCAATAAAGTGAAAACATCAACAAATTCAGGTGTATATATGTTACTTTAAAAGTGGAAGAGTCATATTCTTCAAGAGGGTAGGGTGCCTTATAACAAAAGCTTTCCATTCTTCTTTGTTAATTTTACCATCCTTGTCGACATCAACTTCAGCAAATGTCTGTGCAAAGAAACATGTTACATGTCACACTTGGTACATATAAAACTTTTATAGACATTGAAAAAGCAGAAAATCATTACCTTTTCAATGATAGCTTCTAGAGATTCATCCGAAAGCTGCAAGCCAGATTCTGATAAGATGGCAACTACCATTTGCCTGACCTGAACCAATGAAAAGGGTACATTAAATTTCGAGGATTTTTCCTGAAGATCCCCTCCAATAATTAAGTAAAGTCTTAACAAATTCAGTAACATAAACTTTCGCTATCAAATAACTTGAAAAGGGCTTAATGTTTTGTGGTGTTGGTAATGACCAAATTAATCAGTCTGAGACTCTTTATAACCTGAACACGTCATGATATATACTCACTTCTTCTGGCCCGATACATCCGGTCTGTCTCAAATCATACAATCTAAATGCAACTGCATGGAAACCGAAGGCAGCAAAGAACCAATGGCTTTTAACACAAGTTTTCTAAACATCTGATTGCTTAAATGCAGGAAATTGCAAATAGCTTCATTACTACTTACAATCAATTTTGTCATCCATTGGTGTCTGTGGATGGAAGATACTGAACGCATGTACAAACTCCTCAAATGCTATCACCCCTTTTTTTCTCTCATCGAAAAGATCAAATACCTGTAATGAATTATTTGCCAGAACATAAACACATTGACTTCAACTCCATCTATGTACTAAATCTATGCCTCGGTGTATGCTTAGATCATGTCATTCAAATAAATGAAGAGTGGCATCAGATATACGAAAACATTGATTCAGAAGGGAAAACTACAAATTGTTGGCAAGATTATACCCTATCCAAGAACAGATTCTCCCCAGCTGGAGTCTTGAGTAGCGCCAACTGAAGCTCTTCCTTCAAATCAAAGACAAAGAGGCAAATAAAATCTATAGTTGTAGAATGATAATAAACTGCTAGCAAATAAAGAATGACATGAACTAAAAGAATCCAAATTTAGAATCACTCAATAGACCTCACTATCCATGACATTATCTCTGTTATCTCATATGTATTGCATTGATATCCATCTCATTACCAATAATTTCAAATTTCTGATTACCTTTCATCAGAACAATGCAAAGAAAGACAACAGCAAGATTAAAATATCCAAGAACTCAACAAAAATCTACATCATTGTTAATGCCAAAACAAATGACTTTGAAAGATGTAACAACATGAACAGAATTTTTATGTTACCTTGTGAATGAATTCATCATCAATGATGGAACGACTCAACTTCTTGAACAACTCATGCAACGCCTCCACTTCATTTACAGTAACTGGATCCATTGATCACCATAAAAGTTTATAACCAGCTTTAGAAAATCAAATTCCAGAACAGAACAACATATCAACAAACATAAGCTAAACATATATATATATATATATATAGAGAGAGAGAGAGAGAGAGAGAGAGAGAGAGAGAATTTGTGCCTTCTAGTGCCATATATAAGAGTGTATTTCGATTGATTTTCAAGTGTTAGACCAAAAATACAGAAAAGTGCTTTATCCTAAAATAGCAATCAACTTAAAATGGTAAAAAAATTAAACCAATCCCAGATCTAAAAAGTGTTTCCTGGATTAAATACAAACAAAACACATTGATGTAAGTCATTTTCACCCAGAAGCACTATCTAAAAAAGCACATCAAATGTACCAATTCTTACACACGAGCATATAATTGTACTAATGTATGAAAATTTCAAGGTAGAATAAATATTGACACAAAAACATGGCAAATTGGCAGTATGCACAGAATTTCGTGCTGATAACCACATCTAATATGTATAAATAATGATTCTCTAATCAGGAGGAATAATGAAATTTTTTTTAGGATCAATCAGTTTACATGGATGTATATCAATTTGATCCATTGTAAATGGACTAATCCTGAAAAAGATTTCAAAACAATTTCAGAAATAAAGTGATGGATACAGACATGGAGAATTGTCAGCAAGTTGAACAAGATCACTGAAAGTGTAATGAAGCTTAGGTGGAGGGTGGAGCTGAAAGCAACGAGCAAAGCTGCAGATGACATCTTCAATGATTTCTATGATTGGCCACAACACAGCACATAATTTGCTGCATAATATTGCTGAAGAAGAGCTTGATCTCTTATAACAGAATCCAAAAACATTCACAAAAATGAAAAGTTAGGATTGTATGCATGCATACAATAACATAATATCATTGCTTGGCTCTCTGTTGGGTTGATGAGAAAAACCAGTTTGCTTTGCATGGTATGTATTTCTCAGGGACCAAACAGAAGGGAAGAAAGCGGAGAGAAAGAGAAAGAGAGATTACCCAAGACAAGGTGAAGGAGTTGATTGAAGAGTCCATTGTTGCTTTGTAATATAAAAAAGATGGTTCAGATTTAACATCAGCAGCCAGGACCCTGTGTTTTTGTGTCTGCTGTTTCTTGTTGAGTTTGGATTTTGTTTCTGATATTTGTCTGAAACGTGACTAAATGATTGGATTTTAAAACATTTTATTTGTCATCATTTTATCTCAAATATGTAAAAATCAACATCATTCTATCGCAGGAATAAGTATGTTCCCATTAAGTACTTTTTCTACTAAAGAAATAATTATTTTAATTATTTTTATGATGTACCTTTTTATTTATAAGATATTAAATTTATAGAAATCTGTTCAACTCAAAAATTTAGTTTGATTACATTAAGAGATGTTTACTCAAATAATAAGAAAATATTCTCTATATATGTTGTAAATATGTGTGGAATGCACGGTGAATTTGTCATTCTTTGTTAGTTAACATCTTCTTTCTAGTTAGTGTTCTTGTAAAACTCAAATCAAGGAAAAAAATTCATGCACCATTTATGATATTCCGAAGAATTATTGACCATACTATAGGAAGTAGGAACGTAAAACTTGAAGTTAGATATCAAATTATTATAGATCATCTCTAAATATAGGTAGTTATACGTGTCCTCTCATTTACAATAGTTGGGGTTCAATTGCCACTAAAATGCATTTTTTAGTTTTGTAGATATGTTATTTTTCTTATTGTAAAAGTTATTATCTCCTGATTATGAAAATAAATATTTGAATCGTATAAATAGTGATTGATCTCATAAGTTTCAAAAGTCTTTTTATTTGATATAAGCTTTCAGTAAAAATTAAGCAAATGTACGATTTTTATGAGTTTCAATTTAGAGATAATTGCAGATTATTTGTACACAATTACTAGTTAATTAAAAATAAAAATAAAATAAATTTTCAACTTCAATTATTACATATATATCAAAGAGTCCAATTATAAAATTGCTAGGTATATACTCTGGCATCTTATCTTCATACTGGGTCCACATGTTGTCACATCTAATATTCAATTTTTTTCCTCAAAGAAATAATATTCTTTTAATTCTAAAACAATACTACTTAAATATGAAAAGAAATTCCCAAACATAAATATCGAATCCATAATACATATCTTGTGAATTTGAATTAGCTAGTAACTACCAACCACCATTAGAATTCCAACATGATTCTCAATTTTAAAAATATGCTTTAAATAATCTAACAAAAACTATATTTATGTGGTTAAATTAAACAATTATGTGGTTGTTACAATGTTGTTAAGAATGCAAATTAAATGCAATAAATTTGGAAGTCAGTCATGATTGATTAAAGTAATCCAATAATAAAAATCTATGTGGACATGGTAGTGGATAGTGGTGAGGTGTCCTGTTAAATTCATGGTGGAAATTATTGTATAGAAGAGATGCATATGACTTGGCATAAGCATTGCTATAATTTTTATTGCAATAATTATAATGGTGATGAGTTTTAAAGTAGGCCATATCCAGTTAATTCGAAGATTGAGATGCTCTAGTTATAACAACTGGGGTAGGTGCCATCTGTCTTTTTTTTTTTAATATAAAATTTGTGTTCAGCTGTCAACTTCACAACACATGGAATTTTAACTACACATGCTAACAGGATCCCATGTAGCAAAATTTGTTTAAGTAATAGTGAAGAAATCCAACTGTTGATATGGTCAGGGAGAGGCATGGCTAGTGAAGATTAGGTTGGGTTGTAATTCTGTAATATAATTATTTCAAGTCAAGGGTTTTAAATATATATTCGAATGGGAGATTTGTAGCAACCTCTTAATGTTCGACCTTTCTTAAAAAACACAACGTCGTAGAGATGATAATTTGGATCATAATCTGATGACATAAACTTGAAGTGGATAATTAGGTATGGATTGATTTACTTGAATTTGAGTTCATGATTGTGTAAACTTGATTAATAAATTTATTGTGTTTGGTTTGCTTAACAGGGTGTGGGGTGCTGAGTTGACGTCATTAGTTGGGGATACATTTACAAATTTAATATAGATTAGGGTTGGTTAATAATCTATGCATTAATAGATAAAAAAATGTTTAGTCGATTTAATTAATTAATTAACTAAATTCACATTAAATAGGTCAAATAAATCAAGGGCAATATGACCCAACATGACTTGTATAATAAACAATTTAGATGTGTTGTGTAACATGTTTAATAAATAGCCTCTGTCGGGTTTGAAATGATTAATACATCTAATTAATCGTGTTATGTTGAGTTGAATGAAAATATATCATATTAAGGTCAAGTAAGATCAAATTTTGACCCACAAACTTTGAAATGCTAACCATATTCTTGATTTCAAATCAAGTTATATAAATATAATAATATAATAAATTTTTTTTAAAAAAAACTCTTATAGTGGAATTTACACATAAATTTGAAATTAGACATTACATTTGAAAAATGGATATTATGAAAAGCTCCTTAAAAAATAAAATAATCAGAAATTACCCCTATTTTTTTAATTTTTTTTTTGCGCCGACCGTTAACTTCAATCCAAAATATTAATATTTTCCATCCAAAACAATGAATGACCAAAATACCCTCATTAAGATCCTATAAAATCTCTCTTATACCCTTCAAATTCATTAATGATTAAAATACTCTCTAAATTATTAACTAACAATAATACTAGATAAAAAAATCACAATTTTTATTTTTATTTTTTTAAAAAAAAACCATAAAACCTAGAAATTTAGGTTTCCAAGTTGCTGGAAACCAAGAATTTCTGGGTTTCCACCAACCTCCAACAACCTGAAATTTTTTGTTGGAAATCCATAATTCTAAGTTTCCAAGTTGAACCTTCCAGCAATAGAAACCCAATAGAAAAAAAAAAAAAAAAACCCAGTGTTCAAACCCCAACACTACCACTACTAAGCAGCAACAAACCCAAACTAACATCACCACCATCATAATCGAACCCAATCAAACTCAAATCCTAACATAACCACCATCACAATCAAAACTCAATCTAAACCTAAACCCCAACTCCACCACCACTATCAACCCCAATCAAACCCAAATTAGCATCACCCACTCAAACCACAATCATCAGCAAAGAGAAGAGAAAGAACAGCGTGTTGGAATGGGAAAGAGAGTAGTGAGAAGAGAGTGAGAAAGAGCGACAAGGTATGGGATGGCTACATCAAAATTATTGATGAATAGAGGAGATAGGTGTGCCATAGTCATCGGTGGTGGATATGTGTGGCGACGTGACAAGATAAGTGAAGAAAAAGAAGAGAAGAAGAAGAGAAGAAAAGACGTGGCTAATGGGTTTAAAGGGGAGGAAAGAGAGACGGCAACGACGACGACAACTGAAAGGGGAGGAAAGAGAAGAGGAGGCTAGTGGGTGGGAGGGACGGTAATGTTAGTTTAGGGTTGATGAGTTTTAAGGTGATTTAAGAGTTTTTTTAAGTTTTTAATTTATATTTAATTTTTTATTTTTTAAAATTAATCTTCACCTTCATCATAAGATTAATGAATTAAATTTGTATTTATTTTTTAATTTTTTTTCAAATTAATCTCCACTATTAATGTTAAGATGGACAATGAGGGTGAAAATATGATGATTAAATTATTTAATTATTTATTTTCTTTAGATTGTTTATTTTATTTTATTAAAACAAATAAAATTATTTATCCAATTACCATTATACCTTTTAAATTTAATGCCAACCAATTTTTTTAACCGTTAGGAGGCAATTCACCTAATAAAAAAAATCGAGAGTCATTTCTTATTTGTTTTACATTTTAGGGGTTTTTTTTTTTTTTTTTGAAAAATTGTCAAACCTCCGGCAAGGTTCTTGAGAATCTCCCTATCCTTAAGTAGAATTCCATGTGACATGTTTAATGATGTAGCCCAACCCAGTTCTTTTTCAGGCCTAGAGGACACAGCTCCTTCAACAAAAGCACAAATTAGGGCCTGTGTTTTAAACACCCCACCAATATCATCTTGACACTCCTTTTATTATTCTACTCAAAATAATTGTTGATAGAATTTTTCTTTGAAGTTGAACCATAACAAGTGATGTTACATTACACTTCCCACTTAATATCTAATTTTTTAACAAAAATTATTACCTCTTGGCCTCTATTATTAGCTTATGGAAATTTTATGATAGAATTTTACTTTTTTTTTTTTTAATATCTTATGTTTTCATGTTCTAATGAGATTTGTTTATCTTTATATAGTTGGAGAGTTTTTTTTTTTTTTCCTTTTCTATAGTTGCTCTCAATGATTTCATATTTTTCTTGTTTTATACAATTATGAAGAAATTTTATGACTAATTTTACTAGATGGAGAAGAGAAAGAGAAACTATGTGAATGTATATAGATGAAAGAAAGAACTAATTATGCTACTTAAAACAACTATGACTGTAGATGAGAAAAAAAATAACCATAGTTTCTACTTAAAAACACTTGTACATGTTCTCAATAAATACAAACAAACCCTTAAGTATCCCAATTGAATCACATGAACCATAGAAAAAAAAAAATTGTTCACTAATTTTGCCCAATGTTTTTTGTTGTTAAAGCAAGCCCAAAACCAAAATCTAGTTTCAGATTTTAAAGACTCAAACTTTTTCTTTTTTTTTTTTTTTTTTAAGAGAATATTTCTTATTGTGATACTTGGTCTTAAGTTGGTTTTCTGTGGCTTGTTTGGACAGTTAAAAAGCAGAATATGAGTCAAAATAAGGGTCCAGTTTTAATTTCAATAAATTTCTATTAAAATTATTTCCATTCAAAAGGTTGTCACATCTCACACAACATTTTAAATATCACTTTGTTTGTTCAATCATATCAAGGAATTTTATCACATAGTCTATTTTAATTGAGTAAATGTATAAATTAAGTGATTAGACCATTTCATTCAAGATTTTCTTATGTCATTTTCTCAAAACTCTCTCTCCCTTTCATGGATTCAGTACATTTCTTATTAAAGAAGTTTAACTCACCCTTGTTTTCATTAGGTTTTTTATGTCAACTGAGAATGAAGTTTTGCAAATATCTTTTAAGCCTTTGGATCAATATAAAGTGTAAGATTCCACACGTTTTTTCATGTAGGACGCTCAGTTCTCACTGGTGACAATTGGACGTTTTGCACAAAAAAATATACATGATTGTTGCACCTAATAAATTGTAGGTAAACAATTCGTAACCTTCTTTAACTACTATTCTTCAGTTTTTATATCAATGTACATCATGTCTTGATGACTTTCAAGTATGAACAATTTGAGCAAATTTACTATGTAGTGAATATAGCAGGTAACATTTTTGATCTCTTTCCCTTGACAAGAGTTTTTGTATCAGGAAAATTTCCATCGTTTTCAACAAGATCCTGAACTTCACCATCCTGGGTTACATTCACAGGATATGTTACCAGGTGAACTCCTTCCATGCCCACCACTTCTTCACCACTGTAAATTCCCCACGTTTTTTCGGCTACCAAACGAATATTCTGCACACATTCCAGGCTCTCAGGTTCCTGAAAAATCTCTGAAGCAAGTCCTGTATGCTCGAACCACAAAGACATTCGATATGCTTGAATTTCTCCGGGATTTTTCAGGCTGCTTTGATCAGTGTCATTTGTAGGCTGTTGTTGATAACATCCTACAGCTATTTCAGTGTCTCTTTGCCCATCCATTGATCTCTGGTTTATGTTTGCAGATCCTATCAGAATGTATGCATCATCCACTGAAAAGAGACACATGATTAGTTGATAAGGAAAACAAATTTGTTTAAAATGAAAACAATGAATTAAAAATTGACGGTTTCATTATCCTGAAAAAGCGTCTGACAACAGATTTTCAAGCACAGATTTTTTCAGAAGAAAAATATACCTATCATGAGTTTGGAGTGGACATAAACCATGAATCTCCTATGTTTTTGTGCATTCCAATACTGTGTCATAGGATGAGGAGAATATGGAGGAACAAACTCTGCGTTGCTCTTCTCTTCCCTGTTTGCCAGGCAGAAGAAGTTCAGATAATCCCTCGGGTGACCTGAACCGCCTGTTTCCATTATCGCTTCTCCAATCAATCTATACATCATTGACATTGTTTCTCTAGTCCAATGCAATATATCCTGAACAGGTTCACTCTCAGGCACTCCTTCAGGCCACATTGGTATCAGAACATACACTGCAAACCTCTCCTTTGCCTTGATTTTACTTACAATTTTCAGAGCTATCTCTACAGGAATCAAATTTCTGCAACCACTATGCTTGTCTCTGTCCCACAAATGACACCCTCCAATGAAGTACTGATTCTCTATGTATATAAACCTCTCTGCCCGCCTTATTGCTTCAACATAGGCTTCATGTATGCTACGTTCCACGGTTAAGTTTTTCGATAATTGGGCAGCTGAAACATGGTCTATCGATCGAAAAACCTGAACTTTCCAATTCCTTTCATCAGTTTCCAAAAATCCTGAGGGAGTATTAGTAGCCTGGCATATAAGATTCGGTATGCTGCTAGTGGAGATTAACTGAGAAGGGTCACATTGTTTAGTCCATCTCTGTTCGAAATTTTTTAGAACATCCCAAGCAGCCTCACCTGTAATGCAAGCATGAACATCATGCCAGGGCTCTCTAGGCCCTCCCTTTTGAAGACTAGCTCCAGGAATATTAATCTGATAGAAATCAAGACAATGTGATTCTGTGTTGAGGGTGTGAAACAAGGAATGCTTTTCGGTGTCGTATCTGCCATCACAGAGATCCAATCCACCAACAAAGCTCATGATTTCTCTACCAGGATGAAAATCTCCTGTTGGGGTGTCAACAGTTATAGTCTTCTGGTGGTGGGCAAAGAGAGTAGGGAACTTGTGGTGCAATCTTGGACATAATTTGCATATAACTTTTGTGTGTTTGAAGTATGCAAAGGCATCCTCATCGTGAGTGCCCATCACTCCTTTGTTCTTGATGATTGGTAAGGATGTCTCATCATCCCAAATCAGGATTCTCACAGCTACACCTTCTTCAGCTTTCTGTTTCAACAATTCTCCAAGCCTCACTCCTCTTGCATGTGGAATATCAGTTTCAGGATCACGAACCTGAATAAGATCATGTTAGTTTCCGAAACCAAATATAAGAAACTTTAGTCTCATGAGATTTGATTAAAATACAAATAGACCTGACTGTCTAATTCTACTATGTGTAGGATAGTTTTTTAACGAAAACTAATAAAGGGTGGATTTGTATATATTTACCAGGACCACCTTGGGATTGAAAAACCAGCCTGCAATATAAACCAAGTGCTTTGCACTCTCAATGGCCTTGTAAACATCCTCCCACAGTTTTCCTGGAGACAACCAAGGATCAAATGGGGGTTGAAAACCTGAGGTATGGTGAGCATCATGATAAAGCTTGACATGGCAATTCGATCGTTGCGGAAACGAAGCATTTCTCAGGCCCTGGAATCCACTACTGCTCAGGATTTTCACCCAGGTTGGTTCAAATGCTGCAGGTTTGAACCATAACATGAACCTGAGCCTGAGTTGAGTCCTGTTTGGCTTGCCATTTTCGGACACAAGAGGGAAGAAGCCATTGATCAGGCTTGCCTCATTGAGTAGCTGGTCAGCTTGGATTTGGAGCTTTCCAAGGATGGAGCACTTGGTTTTCATTGTAATGGTGATGGTTGAATCAGATGGATGAGCACACAGAATCTGAAAAGTTTGGTTCCAAACACGGTCTTGTTCATGGCTTGTTTTTGCTACTTTTTTGTTGTCTATCTTGATTGTTACGTAGGTTGGCTTCCCATTTGCAAGAATGCACTGCAAAATTCATAATTATAAAAGCTTAGAACAGCTTTTGAACAATAAGATTAAGCACAACAGAACACATTAATTCCAATCAATGGTCTATTAATTAAGATCTTGTATGTGTTAATAAAAGTTTAATAAATGCATTATAGATTTTGATTGATTGCAGAAATCGTAAAAGACATGTATTGAGACATTAAGTGGTTATTACGGTTTTTTTTTTTTTTTGTGTCACATTTGTGATATCTTCTTTCCTTATCATTAGAATATATTTTTTCTGTTATATAATATTTAATATTGGTCGGTCCCAGTAATCTCTTACTTTCGATTATATATATATAGTTGGTTTACTATGACCAAAGGATTTGGAATTATTTTTAAAACCCTTTTATTGTCTTTGTTTTTTTTATATAAAAGGTGTTAAGTATATTTACCTAAAAAAAATGAAAAAGAAAATAAATTTCATTCATGGATCGTCGAAAAGTGTTCTTATGCTATTTTAAATACCTAAAAATAATAATTCTTTTTTCTCACAATTTTGTTCTCAAACTATTATATTTAAAAGCATAATTTAAAATCGAAACCTAAAAACACTTAAATATTACATTATTTGAAATATGAAATAATACTAAAAGATTTACAATAAACGAAATTATAAATTAAGTTACATGTGCACATATATATATATATATATATATATATGAAAGATCAGAACCAATGGGACTTACATTGAAGGGAAATGAAGGTGAGTATGGAGTTGCATCAAAGATGGTAGCTTCCAGTGTTCCATGAAGAAACTTAACTTTTCCCTCCATTAATGCTAGCTGTATCAATGATCCTTCAAACAACAATCTCAACAACTTGAGAAAAAGAAATCAAAACAGAGAGAGAGATGGGTTGAAAGATAAAAGATTCTTTGAAGAATATATGTCATGTCAAATTGATATATAAAGGTAGGTGGTGTGGCTGCTTCTGCTTTTGCCATTGAAGAATTAAGAAGCAGCTGCAAAGAAAACTTGGAATGCAAATCAAATATGGGGGCAGTTGAAAAAACTTGTGACGTTTTCTATGATTTGTATATCCAATCTTAGAGGCAACCTCTTCAAAAATGAAGTGTGTAGCATGTTATGGATGGCTAGCTGATTATGTCACAAGTTTTCACTTCAAGTTGAAGCTTATTAATCTCAAATTACACTTCTCCTCAACCTAAGAATTATATTTTATAAGAAATGTATGTTTGTATATAGGTTCATTCTATTGAATGCCACACTTGTGGCAGGTCAATTAAGCTACAACTAATTGATTGGTTGATTTGGGGATGACTAGATCATATATATGATCAAAATAAACAAATTAATCATATATAGTTGAATAGGCACTGGTTAGTTGTTTATGTTTGAATCTGAAAAATCAAGGAAATGTTATGGACTCCTATCTAAAATCAAATTTTAATGAATACAATATGAGTTTTGCTATTAGATAGAAATTGAAAGTACATATATGATAATTATTCTGTCATCAATTTCAAATATTTATCGAAAGATAATAAATATAAATTTACTGTACAGTTACAAGTTGCGAATAGTTGTATGTTTATAATTGCATTTTTAATATTTTTGGTTTTTAAATTTCATTTGATATTTAATTTTTAACGTTCTTTAAATTTTAATGAGAATGGCGTTCTATTTTTTTATTTGTTCTGATTAAGATATTGAACTGCTTTTGAAGTTGTATCTTTTAAACTAATTATTGAAAATGCCCAAACCAGGTAAATGTGTGTTTCTTTTAGGCTTTTTTTTAAAAAAAAAAAAAATCTTATTCTTAAAAAACTAGCAGATTGTATATATCATGAATAAAATAACCATAAACAGACACAAATGGTCCAATTTTTTATTTTTTATTTTTAATTCCAAACATCATCACTTGTCCAAACTCATCGGAATGTCTTTAAAATAACAATGAACAAGTAGGGGAAGAAAGTTGATTATTCTCCTTATATATATATATGTACAATAGAGTAAGTCCTATGAAATAGATTTTTAATCATTTAAATCAGTAAAAATAATATTTTTATTAGAGAAATTTCCTAGAATAATGTTAAAATTATTACAAGTTTTTAAATTAATATTATAAAATAAAATGAGCTCTTTTAGTATCATCAGTATTTATAAATTATAGTTCATGAATAAAGGTAATAGTTCGTGTACAAAGGATTATAAAAGACTATAGTTTACAACCTTTTTATTTACAAATTATAGTATACCAACACTGAGTTTTTTCCATGATAGCTATGATAGTTCAAAAATTCAAACTAATTTTAGCACCATTTATAAAAGGAAGAATTAAAAAACCTTTAGATTTCTCTTAAACCTTAAGATCTTATGTAATATTTGTTTTATCTTATTTTAAAGCTAATGTGTGACTGATCCTAATTAAAATTAGCCAAGCTGGAATTAAGTAAAATGAATAACTACATACAATTAATTTCTATCAAACAAGAAATGTTTTAATAAAATTGGACATGTGTTGTTCCGTGCAAACACAAAAGTTTTTCACATGTTAGATTTATCTAATAACTAAATATCTAATGTTCATACCTAAGTAAACAATCCCTCTATACATGTAGTAGTATTTCATAAGTAATATACTGTCATGTCTTTGATTAATAATATTAGGGAAGACTAGATCATGATTTATTGGTAATTTTTTATTCGACACGTAGTTAGGTTGATTAATCACAGGTAATTAATGCATGTAGCAACAAAGTTATTTATGCCTAGTTAATGTAAACCCTTTGTTTAGATATGATAATTATATTCTAGTCAAAGAAGTTTGCAAATAAAACATATTAGGGTGGCAATTTTCAGTCTATGAGGATATATTTATCAATGTGGAATCCCTATAAAATAAAAATATATATATATATATAAAATAACCATTAATTAATGATCATTCGATTGTTTTGTACTTAATATTCTGTGTCAATCCCTTATTGATAAATTCGTTGTAGGTAATGGTGTGATAATTTTATATATAATATATATTTTCGATATCATATTAACAATAAATTTTTATATTTATCTAAAAATTAACAAAAGAAAGAGCATATACTGTGATCTTCAAATTTGAGTTTATCAAAGATATCAACCACAATAATATGATATAAGAACATTTAGACAATGTCATGAATTAAAGACAATTGAGTGAAGACAACAATAATAATGATTTGTATTGGACACCCATATAGTTCCAGCTAAATTTTGAACTTGTAGACATTAGTAGATTTCATTGTCTTCCACATGCAAGCTTGGTTTGTTGTATGTAAATAATTACTTCAATCATTTTTTTAATGATTGATAGATTAATTTGTCTTATTTACTTATCTTTCTCCCTTATCTTTCTCCCTTCATTAGAACAATATCTTCTAACAAAATTTCTATTTGACTTTGTATTATAGAATAAAAGGAGAATATACGATATGTCTTAACTATAATTAAATATTTTTTTCCATACCAATGTGGGTTAGTATTTTTATAACACCTAGCGCAGTATTTTATCCATATCAACTCAGTCAAATCAGCAAAAATATATCTTATTGATAATTTAATTGTTGAGAAGAGTAGTAATATTTACAAAATTAATTAAATTAATATAAATGAATGATTGAATGATAACAAATCATGTGAAATGAACGAAAATTTTACACTCAAATTTGACTATATAGATCCAAGTTAATCCATGTCACTCGTAAGTGATTTATACATCTTAAATTATTATAGTTGGTCATTACATACGTTTAGGTCGAAGATTCCCATAACCTAATAATTGAAATCTAAGTCCGACAAATTTATTTATATTATTCAATTAACTCAAACCAAATAGATAATTCCAAATCTACAAATAAATTAGACTAAATCAAAAATTTTGCAAAACTAGTTATTTTGAGTTAAACCATCATCAAGCTCTTTAACTCCCAAATGATAATGTACATAGTGAAATTGGAAACAAAATCATTCATATAATTTTCTTGCAACACTTTTTTTGAACTACCACCACACCACATGTTGTGGGGTATGTGTTCTTGCAATGAATTCCACATGAAGTGGCACTTTCTACTTAAAGTATAAATAAAAGCGTAAGGATAATAACTGAGAAGAGTAATATTAGCCTTAATATAAGTAAATTTGATTAATTTAAGTGAATGTTTGAACAATAAAAAGATGTTAAAATATTGTAATGTATAACAAAAGACAACTTCAAGCAATTGAAATTTGATCTACTTAAGCTTTAACTAATTATACGTTACATTTGAGTGAGTATGTATATTTTAAATTATCTAAACGGATGCGTATATACATCAAAGATTCACCTTAGTACTATTGCATCTAGCATAAAAAAATTCCCCTGTAGTCAAATTGATTGATATTCAATTCCAACGTATTCATTTTAGTTACAATTAAATAGACAACTCCAAAATAACTCTATCAAACTACTTTTCATCATCGATAGATTACACCGAATTGAAAATTTTACAAAACCAATGTTATCGAATTTAAACTCCATCAAGCTCCATAGTTTCCAAACGACAAACATATTCGTCCAATCGAACAAATGTATGTAGCAAAATTGACAACAAAATAATTCACGAAAAATTTCCTTGCGACGCTTTTTTACGTACCACGACACCACATGTTGTGGGGGCATATATGATTATAACAAAGTAACTTCACATAAAGCAGCACTTTCTCTCTAGGCCTTACTGCAGAAGCTTGTGTAGTCAATATAGCAACGACACACACCCAACTGTTTCCTGATGTGAAAGAGAAGAGTGTACAACTTTCTAACTAGTGGGAACATGCCACGTGGCCAGTCTGGCCGGCTTCGGTGGTATCCTGCCGTCGTCTTTCTTTTTACAAAGCGGTCCCTACAGTTGTTAGTGTGGTCTTTTCCGCACTAGAGTCCAACCCAGTGCCTTGCTTGAAGAGTGGTTGAAAATGTCGGGTAAAAATAATAATAATAATAATAATAAAATAAATATTAGATTGTTGTGCTTCTCGACTCCATCATAGATCACCAATCCCACCAATCTAAACCGTCTGATCTCCGAGTTTCACAGCTCACATGATTATTTTAAGAATTTCGGTGCTTATTTGTTTGTAAGCATTATAATTTTTGATGCGAGATTTAGGAAGAAGACTTATCTTAAACTGGCGGTTTCATATCATAAATTTAACGGACATGTCGAATCAACTTCATCGTATTATCTTGTTGATTATTTTGATTTCCCTATATTTTTTAATCAACCTTATCATATTAATTTATTTATTATTTTTTAGTACTGATACTAACTCAAATGACAATTAAAATCAAACGGGATAAGACTTTAATAATACAATCGAAATAATAGTTCCTAAGTAACGAGAGAGAGCAATCCATGTTAATTAGAGGACAGCTCACAATGAATGAGAAAAAGACTCACAAATTATGAAATCAAATCATGGACGGTAATAATTTACAACTATACTGAGAAACCATTTATTTTACTGAATGTTGCAGCATAATCTATGTGATTGTGATATCTACATGTTTAATTGTTATGTATTGGTCTCATTATCAATATTAAATTGTAAGTTCTGAAGACCATAGTTGAGATATTTTATTTATTATTTATACTTCTTCACTAAGATAAACTCATTACTGCATGTAGCAATACATAATCCATACGCGTGTGTGCCGTTTGTATCGATCCAAAAATGATCAATTGCGTGTCAATAGGAACGTGTTGTTTTTATTATTCTTATAAAAAGTCATAACATTTGCACAAAAATTTGTTAATCATGATATGTTTATATAATGAGAGAGTAGCATGGATAGTGGATCCTTTTCTCTTTAGGAGTGATCTTGAAACCACCCTATATGTGCCGATGTATATTTATTTACAAATTGCCTAAATTAGTATTATGATACTGATGATTTATATAAAAGTTTTTACTATCTTTTATATATATATATATATATATATTTATATATATATGTAAGTCTGAAACAAAGAAAATTGAATTGAGAAGTTACAAATAATAATTCCATAATAATTAAGTAGAGGTATGTTTTATGAACATAAAAATCACATTAATCATCGAACCATATAAACATATAATTTCTCTTTTATTTTAATATTTTTATGATTTATATTTTTCTATATATTTCTTGCTTTTGATCACATTATAATAATAAAAATAACATTAGGTTTCTTAAATTTTTGGTCTAAATTCAAGCTTAAATGATGTGGTATGTAAATTGTTAACATCACATTAATTATCATATCATCTTATGATTTATATAATATTACAACTTATATCTTATATTATTTAGATAAAAATTTTGAAAAACTTTGTATTATTGTTATAATAAACACTAAAACAATCTCATGATTATAAAATATAATTAGAATAAAACTACACTTTTTAAAAATTTATCCAAAAGCTATGTTCAGATAATATGACAAACTGATTTGTAACTACAATATTAATTTTGGAATGATATAGTAATTATATATAAATTTATCACATCATTTAGATAATGAATTTGAACAAATTTTTGGATAATTTAATATTACTCATATAATGAATAGTTTAATACTAACTATTAAATCAATAATTTTCGCTAATCTAACTGGAAAATCTGCCAACCCCAAATATTATACTCAACAGTCAACAATCCAAAACCCAATTTCAAATATTATTCTAATTACATGAAAATTACTAAATTAAAAAAAAAAAAAAAATCCACTAAAAGCTAATTGGACCTCACCATCACTCTATAAACCCATCCCCCGCGCACACCTCCTCCTAATTCTCCTCCCAATTTTTTTTATGTTCATTTCCCCTCTCTCTAGACATTTCATCAAACACCTCCCAATCGCCCCGCCAAAAGTCAAATCCCACGCCGACGATGACCACGTACGGCACCATCCCGACCTCCTCCGCCGCCGGAACCTCCACCAACTTGGAGTACATCTCACGCGCCAAGGAGCGCATCAAATCAGGCCTCGGCTCCCGCCAACCGTGGCGTGTGATGTTCAACTACCACTCCATCGGTATCCCCAAGTCCCTGGCCGAGACCCTATCGAGACTCCGCTTCAACGCCGCCTACTTCCGCGTCAACTATGCCATTATCGTCCTCCTCGTCCTCTTCCTTAGCCTTCTCTGGCACCCCATCTCCCTCATCGTCTTTATAGCCATGATGGCCGCCTGGCTGTTCCTCTATTTCCTCCGTGACGAGCCCCTCGTCCTCCTCGGCCACGCCGTCGACGACAGGCTCGTGCTGGTCGTCCTGGGGATCCTCACCCTCACCTTCCTATTCCTCACGAACGCCACCCTTAACATCCTCATCGCCCTCCTTATTGGGGCGGTGCTGGTGGCGCTGCACGCGGCGATCAGGAAGACGGAGGACTTGTTCTTGGATGAAGAAGCCACCGGGTTGATGACGACGACCACCACCACCGCTACTACTAGTTAATTATTATGTTTTTATTTTTTTAATTTTTAATTTAATTTTGGGTGGTTAATTAATTGGTGTTAATTGTGTTATTAATTGAAATTTGTTGTTTTTTATTGTTCGTTTGTTTTTTTTTTTTTTTTTTTTTAGTTTTTTAATTTGGATTTTTACTTTTAATGGTTGTGTAGTCAGACTAGGGGACCATTTGGTTTGATTTTTGAAAGGTAGATGGATCATTTGATTATGTGAGAGGGGCCATCGATGTAGTTTAATGATGGTTTATTTTGTGGGATCATATAATGGTGCGATAATCTTCTTCTATGATCCGATAAATTAGTAGTCATCTTCTACGGAGAAAGGCTTTGTGTTTTGTGTTTAGTCAATTTTCGTGTTTTGAAATTCGTTTTTTTTTTTTTTAATTGTTTTTCATCGATTTATGTCTTTGAAAATAAACTAGTCTCAATTTGTTTTATCTTTCATGTTTTAAAGTTCCTTTTTTTTTTTTTTAAATATCACGTTTTGAAGTTAGTTTGCTTACCAAAAATTCCATCTTTTCAACTACTAGTTCAAACTAGTTTGGTTCATATTTTATGTTTCAAAGTTGGTTTATACTGTTGTTAAATGTCAATCCCTATGAACTATAAATGTAGTTTTTATTTTTCTAAGTGGGCTCGGTCCAGGATATAATCAGAATTAACAGTGGTGAATACAATCAGGATTAACAGTAATGAAATGTTATGGTACAGTCTGGATATCAACTCTCACAGATCGAACAATTCACAAAGAGCTGAGAAAAAATGCCTATAATATTGTGATGGGTTTTGTGGGTGTAGAACCCTCCACCTCTAGAGAGGTAGAGGTGCTGATAGTTTAATCACCAGACCATAACCCAATTCTAATACAATAAAAATAGTTGTGGTTTATGAAAATTTGTTGTGGTGTACCAGCATTACATTGGTTTTTTTTTTTTTTTTTTTAGTACTAGCATTATATTGTTATAGGAAGCTCTTTTCAGACCTTTTTTTTTTTCTCTTTCTATTTTCGCACAGTTTTATGCTATGAGTAACTTGCCATGTAAGGTTAAAATAATGCAATGCAACTCAAAAAATCTATCAAATTTAATTTAAATGATATGGTAAGTTATTTGCATTTAGTATATGAACTGTGATAAAATGTGACGATCATTTACTTCAAAAAAAAAAAAAAAAAAGTGATGATTATTGCTATAGAAGTAAAATCACTAGTCACATTATTTATGTGGATTTGTAAATTTTTTTTTTTTTTAAAGTTCTATGATATGCTAATGACATTATTTGAAATGACCCCAATTTTGGTGTGTGGTTACAATAAATTATTCGAGGAGGACTAAAGTTGTAGATTTAATCTCTTTAATGGGGTATTTTACCATTAACAATTTGTATATGTTCCTTCGAGAAAAAGAACTCGTATAGATACTAAGTAGCTAGTATTTATATATATATATTTTCGTTTCAGGATGACAAAACACCTAGAGTATTATTGATAACAAAGATCTCAATAACAAAGGAGTGGAAGGGAGGGCAATAATGGCCTTAACCTTATTCTTACAAATAGTAAGGCAAAATTAGCAAGAACGTATGCCATTTTGTTCCAATCTATAGGTGTGTAAAATGACATGTTATATTACCAAAAGTAGAAAGAAAAATGTTAAGGTCTTCAATCATGGCAAATGGATGTTGTATGATAAGCTCTATACCATTGCTAGTGCATTTCAACTCCACCAAACTAACACAAAAATTTAAAAATCAAAGCCAACTCCAAAACCATTCAGAGAGTAACAAATTTCGAAACTTCCGATTACAAAATGGTGAGTAATTTCTTCGCAAAAGCCACCATTAACATCATCAAGACGATTTCGATCAACAACTCATACTCAATAGTTGAATTAACTCTATAACATTGAAGGGTGAAGTTGAAACACTTTTAAACTTTAATAAACTAAATATATGAGGCAAGATTCAAATAAACTTCACCTATACTTTTTTCAATAGAAATTTGTGCTTGGACTTTCAAGATCAGCAACCAAAAACTTCGACTAGGTCAAATATATCAAAATATCAAAGTTTGAAAATCATCATTAAACTTATCGAAATTGAATCATCAAAACTATCTACTAAATTTGAACTCAATAACTATTTCAACAAATATTTTAAAAATAAAAAAACACTTACAATCACTCTACTAATCCCACCATGCCTATAGTATCAAATTTCATTTTACAATCATTTAAATCACTTTCGAAAACACTGAGAAAAGTAAAAATTTTCTGAAACTACAAGGACCGTCCTGAAAATTTTTCTCCAAATGCTTTGTCTTCATGCAATTTAATAAACCACTTTAAGCACCCCACCCTCAACTGCACGTCACGCGCCAACAAAAAAGAAAAACAAAACCGATCCAAAATCCTCTGCTGCCGCCGCCGTGGAGGCCATGTTCAACCGTCGCGCCGTCAACTTACCGCGAAGCTCCGCCGAAGCGATCGCGAGAATTGCCTTCAATCTCTCCCACTTTCACACCAATTACACGACGATCGTGCTCTCGCTGCTTTTCCTCAGCCTCGTGTGGCACCCGCAGCCGTTCAAGGAGCTCACGATCATGGCGGCGGCGTGGCTGCTCCTCCAGTTCCTCCGCCTCAAGGGCTGGGTGGTGACGGTCGGGTGGACGACACTCACTTTTCTGCTTCTGTGCCGGACGGAAGCGGCTGCAAGTGTGGTGGTGGCGCTGCTGGATGGGGCGGCGGTCGTGGCGGTTCACGCGGTGGTGAGGAGGACTGATGATTTGGTCACCGCCACCTCATCTACTGCTCGTAGGACCTGGAGGCCTTATTTTTCTTGATTTTTTAATGTTATTTTTATTAATCTCGTGTATTAATTAATATATGTTAATTGTTATTTGCAATTGCAATTTCTTATATTTACTTAGTTTAATTTTTTTTGTTTTTATTTTTTCTTGTATTTCATAGACAAGTTTAAGTAAATTTAAGTTTATATTAATTTTTTGAGTTACGGTATAGTAGGAATATCTCAACTTCGAGTTATTCCACCACTTATATTAAAGATTTAAATTCAAAATTAGTTTAATATGAAAAAATAATATAATTATAATATTTTTATAGATTAATTTGAAGACTTAGATTTGGTTCTAGTTTTTAGAAGTGGTGCTTGATAAGTATGGTTGAAAGAATATAAAAGTGATTGGCTAAATGGATTGATTTTGGTTAATTTATTGCTTATTTTGATAAAATGGACTGTATTCATATGTTGAAATTTTGATATTGCCCATTTGATCATTAATCTTCTTCACAAAAATTTATAAAACATTTTTGAAATCTTGAAGGCTTAAGCTTCTCACTATCCAATGCCCAATTTTTTCATGTATGCCTAAATATAAGTAGAGAAATCAAAATAATTATATAAAAATTTTTATATTTTTAAACAAGATATATTATTTTTTAACACAAAATATTAATTCTTACAACTAAATAATAGAAAAATATCTCATATAAAATCACTAGTATATTCAATTAACATATATTTCTCACATTCTTTTCTTCCCCAATGTTTATTTTACAAGCATATATGTCCTAAGTACTGTGTTTTAAAGGAGTAAATGACTAGGTTGATTCCAATAATCCTCTCATCCGTACAGGATGTCAACTTAAAAAGAAAAAAAAAAATCTTATTTTCATAAACAAATAATAAGAAACAATGTTGAACATTTTTTTCAAATGTATTTCAGAAACAATAGTATTTTTTATATATATATATAAAATAAAATAAATTCCAAATTGTTAGACGCTTAAAGACATTGTACTCTAAGGTACTACTACTAACAACAACTAATAAAACCTCCCAAAAATCACCACAACCAGCAGAGCGGCCGCGAAGTTCTCCGGCGCAATCTCTCGACACAACCAATCGCAGCCGTCCATCGACATGTCACAGCGACCGTACGATCCCTACTACCTCCTTCCTCCGCCTCCGCCGCAGCTCCACCATCATCATCCTCCACATCAGCAGATTCAACATCTTCATCCTCATCATCATCTAGACGACGGAGTAAACACGCTCTTCGTCTCCGGACTGCCGGACGACGTGAAGGCGCGTGAGATCCACAACCTCTTCCGGCGAAAACCGGGATTCGACTCCTGCCAGCTCAAGTACACCGGTCGCGGTAACCAGGTAGCTTCCGAAATCATGTCTCTCTTTTTTACTAATCAAGGTTTTTTTTTTTTTTTTTTCAATTTTTCGCTCGAAAATCTTCACTTTCTGTTTGTTTCCCGAGAAAATTTGAAAATTTTTTATAAGCTTAATTATTCGGTTGTTGTTTACAGGTTGTTGAATTCGCGCCAGTAACTTCTAATTTTCTGTTTGCTGTTTGTTTCCCGAGAAAATTCGAAAATTTTGTAGGTTAAATTTGATTTTCTATTTGTTTTCAAGAAAATTTGAAAATTTTTGTATTTTGTTTGTTTGCTATGAGAAAAATTGGAACTTTCTGTTTCTTTCCCGAGAAAATTTTAAAAATTTTGTGGCTTGATACTTTTGTTTGTTTTGGTTTGCAGGTTGTTGCATTTGCGATGTGAAAATCTAATTTTTTGTTTGATTTCTGAAAAAATTTGGAACCTTTTGTAACTTGATTATGTCTTTTGTTGTTGTTTTGTTTGTAGGTTGTTGCGTTTGCTACGTTTTTCAATCATCAGGCGGCGATTGCGGCAATGCATACATTGAATGTGAGTTTTTTTGTAGTAGTTTAGTGAATTTGTTGTTTCGGTGCCTTTTTTGAGGTGTGTTGTATTGAATTTTGATGGTCTTGTGATGTAATGCGGTGAAGAAAATCGAGAAAATTTGTGTGTTCTGGAGATTATTTTGAATTGTGAAATGTTGGTTCGTGTTTTGATATCATTAAATTTCTTTTGTTTAACTATGAGCAATTGAAAGATGAAAGTTTTGCATGAGAATGAGGGCTTTGGTTTTGATTATTTTTGTGATCGGATTCATTTGAACTAAGAGGAGTAAATGTGTTTTTGATGTGGAGAATGTGAATTTGGAAATGTGGGTGGTTTCAAACTTGGTTCTGTTGGTTGTGGTTAGGGTGTGAAATTTGATCCGCAGGCGGGATCGGTTCTGCATATTGAACTAGCTAGATCAAACTCACGAAAGAAACGGAAACCAGGTTAATGAAGTTTTTCTCTGAATAAGTGCAAACTACGTGAAATTGTGGTTGAGTGTTAAAAATAGTTTTAGATGTTCGGCTGATTTCTGCCTTTTTTTGCCCAGGAAGCAGTGCCTATGTTGTTATTGATAAAAGAACTAAAGCAGCAGCTAACACACATGAAACTTCGAGTGCTGATGGTAATTTGCTGACCGGTTTGTAATGTTCACCAAATAGGCATGTTATACTTAATGACTTGCTCATGTAGCCATATTCATTTTTTCTTTTGTAACTTTTAGGAGACAGTGATGCAGATGATGCATCTGTGCCAGATAATAATGATTCTGGTGAAAAGGGTGATTCTGTGGCTGCAAACAGGTTAGAAGCACTTAAAAAAAGCACAATATTAACATATGAGGAATGAGAAAGTATTTTCAAACCTTCGTGTGTTGAGTATACAGAGTGCCAAGTGTTTAACTAGGTTTCTGTGACTTGAGCGTATTGCTAAAGTTAGTAGTTCTGTCTGATAATGTGCAGGGAGACAGCAGCTGATGCCAACGATGCTGTGGCAGTTGTAAATGTAAGCGAAATGTTAACTTGTCCAAAAGGCTGGGGTGGGAGGGTTTGTGGGGGAAATGAACCTTTTTACTTAGTGATTTGTGGAAAATTGTTTGTTACACACAATGATGGTAGATGTATTATGTTAGAAAGTGTTGAAATTAAGAACTTGCATAAATAAGAAAGACACATATCCATAGCAACTTACACCATTTTTTAAGTAAAAGAGAAAAATATTCTGTTCATAAAGGTGAAAAAAGAAAAATGACCGCTTTCTGATTATCTCAGCCCAAATGTATTTTTTTTCTACTCTGCTATACGATGAAATGGCAGTTGCAGGAGCAGTCAGAAAAGAGCTTTGAAGGTGGCGTCCAACCATGCTCAACTTTATTTATTGCAAATCTAGGTCCAAATTGTACAGAAGATGAACTAAAGCAAGTTTTGTCTTTGTAAGTTGCAATTTTATCTTTTGCTTCAATATTGCATTTGGATGAAGTTTTCTCCATTGTAAGATTGAGTCTGTCATTGTCGATGCTGTTTTCTGATCATGTCCATGTCCATGTCCCATTTTGCAATTATCCAGTGAATTGCTATGCACGAAACTTGATGGATTAATTTCTTCTTGGTTCTAGGTATCCTGGATTCAGTATGCTCAAACTGCGTGCAAAAGGTGGAATGCCAGTGGCATTTGCTGATTATGAGGTATCACTTACTCCTTGTATAAATTACAGTTATCGAATTTGCTATTGTATTCTATGCTTCCATATTATAAGTTTCCTTGATGACGTTGGTTGTGCACCTTGAACAAAGAGGGTTCACATGTCCAACCCTGACAAGTATGTATGGCTGTTAGCAAATTGAGCTGTTCGTGATCAGCTCAGAAATGAGCTCCATAGAATCTCATTCACATTCATTCCTTTATGTTAGGAAAACAAGTGCTAACCTAATTGTAGGGCTTGTGAACTAAGGTTTTACTTATGATTGATAGACTAAGATCCTGTTCTTGAGTAACTTACTGCTTTGATATGTGAAAGAATGGAACATGATTGTGATTCCTTTATGGTCTTGATGAAAAAACGGGGGGAAAAAAAATCTACGAGTGGGTTCATTTGTAATCTTTACAACATTCAAAGTGAAGAGCTTGCGAGTCCAAACCATCCATAAACTTGACAAGTCTTGACTAATTACCTGAAAACAACAATATTTGCACTATAATCAACCATATCTTGAAAAGTCAAGCTTGAACAATTTAAAAGTTGGCTTGGTCGGACTCATTTGCCACCCCTACTAGTTTCAGGAGTAAGCCTTGGTTGAGGTAACTATCATTCTATGATCTCCCTACTGGAACTCTATTTTCATTTTATTAAAATCTATGTCAGAAGCTAGAAGTCCATGCATCACCGGATCAAATGATGTTAGCTCTTCTTTTGAACTTTTCTTTTATTTTCTTTTCCTCAGGAAATTGAGCAAGCTAATAGGGTCATGGAGGAGCTTCAGGGCAGCATGTTACCATCATCTGATAGAGGCGGCATGCACATAGAGTACTTACCATCTTCCTTTACTTGTTTCACTGTTACTTTCTAGATAGGCAAACACTTTCTGATTTTATATTTTCTGCTTTCGTTCTCTAGATATGCAAGGTCAAAAATGCGAAAGTTCTAGGGAGTTGTACCATTTTCATTCTCTCGTGAAGTTCCTATCGGCTGGAAGCTAATGGATTTTTTTGACATCCACATTTACCTTGTGATTCCCAACACTACAAAGTTGTAGAGAATTCATTGTCTTGAACGGTGAATGTAGGCATCTCTCATTCAATCTGTAACATTTTAGCATCAAATTTTGCTACACATAAAGTGGTATCTTTAAAACAATAATAATAATATCTCATTTGGCACGCAGGATGGGATGAGATAGGATTTAGTAGGATGGGATTGGATTACATCAGTGTTGGGGGATATGGTTAGAATTGGATTGGATTGAAACTAACTAAAAAAATATAATATTAGATTAAATTAATTTTCAAGTATGTTAAATATGAAAAATTAACAAAAAACAAAAAAAAAAGATTAATTATAAAAGAAAAATTAAAAAAAAAAAAAACAATTATAATTTTATTTACTAATTGACTCTTAAATTATTAATCTCATAAAAATATTTTTAATGTATTTTATTAAATATACTTATAACAATAAATAATTTATATATTTTAAAATAAATAAAACATATGTAAAAAATTTAAAAAATAAAAATAAAATCCTAATTCCTACCAAGGCCTGAGTTGGGTGACCCACCATGTCTGGTGGGTTTCCAGTTACTGCCCTGACTGAAAATGAATATGGGCTGGGGAGGGGTAATGTACTAATATCTCTTCACTCCCCAGGCCCAAACACGAGATATGATGGTTTGGGATTTGCATTGTCATCCCATCCATCAAATCCTGTCAAACAAACAAAGTGTACACTATAGAACTTAGTTTTATTATTGTTTGAAATTATTATTATTTTTTTAATTATTACTTTGTATTCCAAGTTACAGATGATGAAATAGTTTCTGAGTATTGGCAAGTTGTTTAATTGAGGAGAGTGCAACTGTAATCATGTATTACCTTTTTTTTTTTTGAATATGTAGATAAGGAGAAACTGAAACTCACAATAAAGTAAGAGCAATCACTTTTGTCAAAAGTACTTTTTGAATATCTGTTTTCTGTTTACCTTTTAATGTGTCAAATGACATATCTGAACTATATTAATGATGAATTTCTGTTCATAAATGGTAAAATAATTCTCTTTCTCCCAAACCAAAGAGTTGGTGGGTGACTGGCTGAATAAGGGGAAAAAGCCCTCCTTCTGTTGAAAGGTCCATTCTTCGAAAAGGTCAATCCAGCAACAGCAAAAGCGTCTTATACAACCAAATTTCTTTAAAGATGATGTTCAAGTGGAAGAATGTCGAAAGATTATCCAGAGTCTTCTGAAATTTCAATTAGATACACCTCTTAGTGTCAAATTCTAGTTCAAGTTTCCAGTAAATTTTGAAGTAGAAAGGTTTTTGACGAATTTATTTATATGTTTATTCATTTTTTTTCTATTTCCCGATGCCTTTTTTAGATCAAAAAACTATCGAGATCAATCCGGATAAGATTTTAATAATATAGTTCAGATAACTACTTTCAAATAATGAAAGAAGATTATTCATATATTTTACATAAAGAGTGAGATAATTTTACATTTGAACCTATGACTTGGAGAGAGGCAGGTGGAAGGATACCACTACGCCACCCAATTTGAGCGCGTTTTTGACTAATTTTAAAACTACTTAAATTCACATGAGATGAAGCAATCCAAGTTGATCCCTGGAGATAAGAAAATGATGAGTAGAGAGTGTCAGTGATGTCAACTTGCCAAGGCACCACCAAAGAAAAGGCTTACATACAATAAATTAGGGGTGGGCAACACCATGTTCGGATCGCTTCCGACCGGATCCGATCCGAACATGGTAACTTCGCGGATCGCCATTTTTGGATCCGAACATGATCCACCAAGGAGAAGGAACCGATCCGATCCGAACACCTAGTTTGCGGATCGGACCGGATCGGATCGGATCAGAACACCTACTTTCAATTTCAACTTATGATAAGAAGATAAATAGAGATATCTTGTTGGTGTACCTTCGTGAATTGTAATATATATCTCCCAAATTTTGTAAACATTCATACAAATTACTTAACATCAAACACGTGAAACATCTCCTTTGCCGACTACCAACATTAAACACCACCGACAACTATCGACCCAGAATAATAATAAAAATAAATAGGAGAATTGGGCACTTAGTTTTCAATGTCATTTTCAACAACAAGTCTTCTGAATTTCAATACACCCATCTTTATATTAATGGAAATCATAGTTCAAATCCGACCAGCACCACTCTTTATACTTTCCTCATCTATTCACAACAACAATAACACACACACATATATATATATAAAATCAGCAAATGAAATATGTAACTCAACAACAAAATACAACAAACAAGCATAGAAATCACTAAAACACTAACACCTAATTATATAAATATCAAGCTAAAGCTGCAAATAGACTCATCAAGCTATTGAGATGAGAGTGAAAGGGAGTGAAAGATGGATGTTAGGATTAGTTTAAGTGGACTTTATATAGAGGCATATGAAATTATGTATGTATAATTGTTCACGGGTTCACGGATCGGATCGGTTTTGGAAACCCCGATCCGATCCGATCCGTGAAACATGGTGTTTTCACAAGTGAGGATCCGAACACCTTACTTTTGAACATGTGATCCGATCCGAACACCCACGGATCGGACCGGATCAGGGTGTTCGGATCGGTTCCATGTTTTTGTGCCCACCCCTACAATAAATGACCATATTTTGTATCATCTGTCTTTCTGATCTCTGAAAATTTTTCAGGCTTTTGTCACCACACCAAGCTTAAAATTCAAATCTGTGCTCTCACATGTCTTAGTTTTTTTTTTTTTTTTTTAAATTTTAAACAAAGAAAATAACAGTCAAGTGTAAAAGGGTCCACTTCTCATTAATGCTTGCACATTTAATGGTTGGTTAAGCTTCGTATGCCTCTCAAGGTAAGACAAAATCTCAGATTTATCTTTCCATCATCTGCTTTTAGAACAATTGTCCTGCTGCTATGAATACTCGAGTAACTGTTGAGCCTGAATCTGTAACTTTGGTCCCCACCATTGACAACAAAGTTACTAGCACAAACACACACACAAAAGCTAAATTTGGATAATCCAGACTTAGACATACATCCTGGAAATTAAAAATTGATATATCCATGTCATATGAATTGTACTTAGAATATGATTGATGACCTATTTGATAATCTATGATTATAGAATATGATTGATGACCTATGTGATAATCTATGATGATTTGTGATGTACTTCGAATGTGATTGATGACCTATGTCATAATCTATGATGATCAGTGATATAAGAACCAAATACATTCAAATATACATTCATCTTGGAAGAAAGAAAGTGGTATCATGTCACATAGTGTACACTTGAAAGTGATGGACGACCAACGCTGCAAATTGTTATGTAAGTGGAATGACCTAAACTTGTAATCATGTATCAAGCAAGCAATTTAAGATTTACTTTTGATATATTTTCATTAACTTATTTGACTTAAGAAGATTCTTTTTTTTTTTCTTTCGGAAAAAAGTAAAATAATTCTCAATAGATAGATGTATCAAACATACAAGTAGTTTGAGTTTTAACATTGAAATGGAAATTGAGACTAATTATATATTGATTTTAGCCAAAAAGGATAGAGTTGGAACATAGTAGTTTTGACATTGATTACCTCCATTTCTCAAAAGAATTACAAAACCTTACTATGATACTATCCCTACTTTCCCTACCACTATACACAGAAGCAAAATCTAGAATGGCATTGGACAAAAATTAAGAAGAAATCATAACCCAAAATAATAAAAAAAAAAAAAAAAATTGACAAGGAAAAGGAATACAGGAAGGGACCAGATACATATTCATAACAGGCTTGCAGGTTGAGGTAATGGGGCAGCAAGCTCTTTACAAATCATCTTCACATGTAGTCCTTCTGGCATTATCCCTTTCCCAGAAGGCTGGCCTTATTGAATCGAGGGAGAGCTTCCCATTGAATCCTTCCAAAGCTTCACTTAACAAGGGACCACTGTAACATTGTTGTTGTTGTTGCTGCTGATGCTGATGCTCCGCCCAGATCCGTCCACTCCGGCTTCCAACATCATATCCTGGCGTAGACATGTAGTTTGAGTCCATTATCATGTCGCCCTCCAATATGCGAAGCACCTTTGCCCAAAAAAGCATGAAACAAGTTAGAAAACAGCCAAGGCATATGAGTTCTTGTTAATAATATGGGACCAATGAGAAACGTTAAAACGAGATACACAGTTTCTTGGAAAGCCAATACCAGGAACCCGAATTTCTTGCTGAAAATCTCTTAAGTCCTCCAATTGCTTGTGATTCTTATGACATTGCATCAAATTTTGATTATTGAACTTTCCATGTTATGTCATCCATTTATGGTTACCAATGCAAAATCTATAGTTGACTCCTAAGAGTCTGAGAATGAGTATAATTTCATTTTACAATGAGCAACACAAGTCTTGCGTATTTGATGATACTGCTTAAATCAGGCATCAGAAACAGATTCTGACACTTCCTAGCCATTAACATTTAGTTTCTTGGAAAACAAGTATACCATGAATTTTTTAGACTTGTCAAACAAATAAAAACGTTCTGTGATCAAAATTTTCTCCTACCTGTGACATACGAGGCCTGGAATGAGGGTCCCGTCTTATGCATAAGGATGCTGCGTGAAGCATGCAATAGACCTCGTGTTCTGTGTATCGATTTCCCAGCCTTGGGTCGACCAGTTCATCAATGGCATATTCTTCCAATAGTGGACGTGCCTATTCCAGAACAAAAGACATAATAAGTAAATTAAGAACAAACCAAAGAACATACACCTTTACAGATTACTCCAAAAAATTAGCCTTAAAAGAACAGTTTAAACATATTATCAGTAAACAGCTATCAAGTTGAATTCTTAAAAACTCAAAATTTACCCATTCAGTGAGACACTGCTGGCCCTTCGGTCGGTTAAGGTCCACTGCTTTTCGTCCAGTAACAAGCTCGACTAACACCACACCAAATGAATATACATCTGCTTTTTCTGTAATTTGGCCACTTTGAGCGTATTCTGGTGCCAAATACCTACATCAGAGCAGAATGTTATGAGTTTTGTAATTTACAAATTGCATGCATACGCAGAAGTTACAAGCAAAATCTGACATTCAAAATTTACCCAAATGTTCCGATTACTCTGGTATCTACACCCGTATCACCATCAGGTTGCCACCTTGCAAGGCCGAAATCTCCAACCTACACCAGTTCAAGAAAATTTTATTAAGTAATCCTACGGGCACACTAAAGAATTTTTCCTAAGTCATACCAGTGGTTCGAAATCATGAGTGAGGAGGATGTTGTTAGGCCGCATGTCACGGTGCACAATGCAACCCACTCGGCACTCTTCATGAAGATATCGCAAACCCCGAGCAGCTCCAACGGCAACTTTTTGCCTTGAAGACCATTCTAATGGTTCTTGATGACGTCCTGAAACAACACACAAACATTTAATGCATTTACAAAATGGCTGCTAGTCAGAACTGAAAATGATGATAAATGTTGATAATGGACTGATAATTACAACGAAGCTTTCACTTGTTTCGAGTTTTAACACTATAGACAAGGAACTTTTTAAAGTTGGATTGGCAGAACAGGTTTGGTATGCAAATAGCAATCCCCAATCACCGAGTAGTTAGGTGAGATGTCTTCAATCATTATGAGATGACACAAAGCCTTTAACATCAACGCATGTACGACCTGCTAGTTTAAGTTCTTTATAAAAAAAACAAAGACAGTGAATTACCATATAGATGTGAATCCAGAGATCCATTGCATATATATTCATAAACCAGCAATCTTCTTCTGTCCTCAATACAGAATCCAATGAGCATAACAACATTTCTGTGCTGAGCACAGCTCAGAACTTCCACTTCGGAGCAAAATTCAAGATCCCCCTGAGAACTGGCTAGCTTATGCTGCTTGACAGCAACTGCCTGGCCATCTGGCAGCACCCCCCGGTGAACAGATCCAAACCCACCTTCTGCCAAGAAATTAGCTTGTGAAAATCCACCAGTAGCAAGTTCCAACTCAGCATAGCTAAACCACCGGGGTGGCTTGCCAAATACTGGCGCCTTATGTTGACATATTGAACACAATGGAGGCGGACCAGGGGGCGCATTTCTGGATAGTGAAATTGCTTCTCTCACATTTCCACTGAATTCCAAATCAGACCTATATTTTGACATCCCAACTCCAGCTTCTAAATCATGTCTCGAGAACTTCTCTAACAAAGCTTTGGTTGTTGATTTCTGAGAGTTACCATTAGTTCTACTAGAGCATTCTTCTTCCATGAGATGTGACGGTTGGTGATGAGATTTTAGAAATTCTATCATCCATGGTTGAAATCTCAAACTCACTGACGATAAAGACAAATTTTCACTGTCTGTATCTGAACTAGAGTCTTCGTGATCAAGATTTTCCCTAATGACTAATGATTCATCTTTTTTCAGATCTCCATTAATCTCCGAGATGAAAAATGGCGAAGTTCCAGGATCTGAGCTTGACACTGATGAAGTTCCAGCTTCAGTAGCAGTAAATGGTGTCCCTAGCTCTGGACTACTGGATGGGGTCACAACCGGCCCTCTAATGGAATCTGAAGAATTGCTCTTGTCTTTTGGATGCTTTTCAGATGATTCATCTGGATCAGAAGTTGATGGACAGGCAACTTCAGCTTCTTTCTTAGTTGATCCAACCAAATTCAACCGAAGAACTTTCGGCTGGGAGCGCTTCATAGCCACTATGTTGCATTGCAGCTCCTCCATGCAGCGCTTTTCCTCATGTTTGAGCTGTCTGTGATGACCGCCAACAAAACAGAAAAAAGATAAATTAGACAAAGATAATTAGCTGTTGAGCAAGAGTCAGATAATAAGAACTTGCATCAAATGCTTAACAGTGATGGTATCATGCCATATCTTCAAAACAAAGTGAAAAATAAGTGTATTACTTGTCCAACACAACCCAGTTGGCTTGTGCACTCTTCGCCTCTGTAGCTACTGCCCCACAAGGTGATCCCGAAACAATTTTTATCTTAAAGTTAATCTGCATAACCAAGAGCATATAAGAGATAATACAGAAGTCTGAGACCATGCATAACGATAAACTCATGTCAAGGAATGTGCCTTATTTGGATCATAAACATCATGGAGCTGAAGTATCATCTGGGAGCAGGAATCCGTGAGATCACACTTCTGGTCCAGAGTTGTTCCAGCATGAGACTTCCGGTGTCCACTGGCACAGTCACCAGCAAATCTTGGGAAAACCCAAAATCTTCTACCTGAAGTTTGCAGCAAGCATGCAGTTATCACCAACAAACTTACCAACAAATTTGTGGGATTGTTAATATGCAGCAAAGGTTTCTTCCTCAAAGAAACATATATATATATATATATATATTAGGGGTGGATGACAATCTAAGGTTTCCTAATTTCAGCTCAAAGCCACGGAGTTAAGTTTTCCTTATCATTAACCACAGGCATCAGTTTCATTAACGAGACCGTCACAAAATGGACCAACAAGAGGATTAGACATTCGACTTGTTACCAAATACTTACACATAACAAAAGCTTTGGTTAAAACCATTGAAATTAGGATTGTATGGAACAGAATCTCGAAACAACCCAATCAAGCTTGAAAACAAACGTCACCAACATTTTTTCACTCGAATGCTATAACAATCAAAGCAACAATGAACAAAAAGAAAGCAGTAAAAAAAGGAGAATATACCAGAACCATGTGAAGGGATAACCACAAGCAATGTAATGCAATCCCCAGGTTGAACAACATGAGTCAGAGCCCAAACAAGGGCAGCCTTGGGAATCTCCTTTGACGCCTTAACAGCAACAACCACCTTCTCAGCCACATCTGAACTACCTTTCTCCTGCTTCCCTCTCTTCACTTCCTGACTCATTTTTTCTTTTTTTAATTTTTTCGGTTTACTTTGCTTAAACAGATTCAAGTCTTTTAACTCTCAAGTATCAACAACCATCATAACACTATCATTGAAGATGCTGAAAAAACACACCATGTCCAATAAACACATCATACACAAACAGACATCACTTGCATTATTGGTCTGCCCCCACCATGTCGGACTGAGACAACTTGTACCATAGACATGCTATAGTTTCATTCTGGTAATTCAAGAGACAAGATCTCACAAATGACAAGACCCTTCTCAGTGATTCACATGAAAACCACCCTCCACAATCACACAAACAAATGATCCCCCACCACTCTTCACCACCTCATCTTCAAAAAAGCTTCCACACACACACATATAACATGCATACACCCCCAAAATGGTTGCCTCAAACTTGAAGATCTAGACACCCTTTTGGCTCAAGAATCAATCAAGCCAACCCACTGCATATACCATCCAACTAGCAACAGTAGAACTTTTGATCCTTCAAATCATAAAGTCAAAAGGTGGTGAAAAAAACAGCAGCTACACTCTCAAAAGTGAAAATGAGATCCAACAAAAAGGAGTAACATTCAACAGCAGAATGAACAACCATAAATATATCTATACAAATCCAGTACTAGATTCTCTTGTCTCCTGTCCAAACCAAAGTCTGATCAAATCAGCTGAATGACAAGAGAGAACCTCCACCTATATTTTTACCATATCTATACGTATTTTCGATAGCTCCTTTTGTGTTCAATGTAGTCACAAGTCTCTAACTCTCAACAAACACAAATGTGAAACCATCAATCAATCAATCAATCAATCCAACCTCTTGCTCACAACCCAGAACCAGTTCCAGCCCTGCAAAATCATACACAACAGTTTCAAGATCAGTACCTTAACATTCTAACCAACAAAACAAAATAAAAACTTTGTTTGGGTGCCTAGAGACTGCAAAAGAACATTAATATACTAAAAATATATATAAAAAGAATATATATATTTTTAAATACAGACTAAGATCCAAAACTTGAAAATATCATATGGGTATGTTAAGAAAAAATTTTCTCTATAAGCAAACAGAATAGAACAAAAGAATTATATATATATGTATATATGTATATATATAAGGAGTTGAAAGCCAAAAACATGAATCAAAACAAAGAAGCCAGGAAGGTCTGCAGACATCTAAGACAACTGTATACAAAAGAAGAACGACAACAAAGAACTGTTTGACAATCTGAAACACTGTTTTCAAGAAACAACAAAAGCACTTTTATGGGGAGTCTCCAAAACAGACTGAGAAAGAAAAAGTTTCAACATAACCCCATGTTTGTTTTCATCTGGCTTTCACATCAGAGCAATGAAATTATGCAAATGTGTGTGTGTGTGTGACACAGAGAGAGAGTTGTTATTACAAGAAGAAGGTGAAGAACAACCTTAAAAGAAGTAGTTTAAGTTTGAGAGAAGATTTTGTTGGTTGGTTTGTTAGGCAGAGAAGAGAAGAGAGATGGGTTAGTGGGGCGAACAGAAATGGAGGTAAGAGGAGAGCAAAATGTGATGACGAATTGGTTTTTGTTTTTTGGTTTTCGCTGTGTGTGCGTGTGTTCTGTGTTTTGTGTTTTGTGTTTGGTCACTGAGAAAATAAAGAGGAGAAGAGGAAGAAAATGTTGGGAAAACGTGGGTCCTATTTTTTTTGACTTTTTTTTTAATTTTTAAATTTTATAATCTTATTTTTTTTTTTTCAAGTTCATAATTTGCAGTTTGTGTAAGCAAAATTTATTTAATGTTCCTCAGATTAATAAATGTGTTTTTCTTTAATCCATATTTTATACTAAATCAGATATCTATTAAGACTTATTAATAAGATATATTTAATAAATTATTTAGAAATCTACTCTTAAAGAAATAGAGGACTATCATAAATATGTAGGTAATTACCATACACATTGTAACACAGGTGAGGATCAAATCAGTCTTCTGCTGGATAGGTAAGGTGTGCCTTCTACTAGGTTACCTATTATCCTCGATGAATAACTATTTAATATTTATATATAATTATAGAATGATGAAAAATTATAATAATGATCGAATGTGTCGCAAGACGTAAATCTATTTTTAAATTTATTAGGACTAAACGCCACTTTCTACAATCTGAAAATTTGTTATTGATAAGCGTATTAATGGGATACAAAATCTCATTATGGATGTTAAAGGAAATTGAGAAAGCCGGGGACGTGTAAAAATTGATAATTTAGTTTTCTTTCTTCTTTTATAAGATTATTAGTAAAAACCAATTTAAAAAAATAGTTCAAAAAAGAAAATATGGAAAGTCAATACAAAAATGAGATTCATCTTAAAAAGATTAGAAATCAACTATGGAAAGGGAAAGACAGTAAAAGATTTAGCAAAAACTAAATCTTTGTAAATTGTTTGTTTATTTTGTCTATAATTTCATTTAGGATGGAATTTTGGTATGCTAGTGATACAAAATAACATAAAATAAGTAGTAGTAATTTTTTTTTACCTCTAATTTAACCTATCTTTAGGGGAGTACCATCTACAAAAATTTAGATCTTAATTGTTAACTATAATAGAAAGTATTAATTAATTTAGTTGTTGAAATCTTGCATAAGTTGTGTACAATTATGGCTATGGAAATTGGAAACGGTTATAATTTATAAGATTCGATTAACTTTTGTAATTGTTGAAAATTACATTTTCAACATTAATGTCATGATTGAGTAATGGATCACAAACCACTAATAACATTATAGGCATTTTATTTTACTTTTAATATCTACCAAAATTAAAACATTAAAATACTACAAGTCCAAAAATAAAATAAAATACTACATATTACATTTATAGTTTACATATCTATATATATAATCGAAAGCAATCTATGTCCACAATATTGTAATTAAAATTTCTTCTTAATTGCCAATAAATGTGCATTCTAAAGGTGGAAAGGAAGATATGTGGTATCTAATTTCTCTATCTTTCTTGATTTTCTTCTATGAAAAATTTCCACACAAATTTCAAAATAAATCAATTTCCATCTTATTGTTTGGTTACCCAAAATCACTTTGTCCTTTTCAACATATCCAAATACATACTACAAGTACAAACACCAATTTTACAACACCATCCAATTATCCACAATTTTCTCCCCCCAAAAATAATTGTATATGATCCCGTTAATATCTAACAAACAAAACACCCTCATCTTATCTTTATTTTCAAAACTACCCTCCCATTTACTCACCTAACCGACGCCGTTTTTACGGACATTTGAAATAAGTGCGACCGCGATTGCAAAGGAAAGTTTTCCCTTTTTCTTTTTACAGGATTTACACAAATCCATAGATTTGATCACTTTTTTTTAAAATAATTCTCTAATTTCAAATTTAAATAAAAACACTCTTACTGTATGACAAAATCACGGGGTATAGCTACACCATGGGAAATATAATATTTTTCTTTGACCGCTCGACACTGGATCAGATGACTATCAAGATTTATAGATATAGTCCTCTTAGCATATGATCCAAAATAGTATTTCTAGAATCAAGAGAATATATTCATATTCTAATGAAAAAATTTGATACGTTTTATTGTCTTAGTGAGTTTCGAACTAGCAATTACTTGACAAGTAATGGTAAATGGAGTTACTGTCACTACAGCAACTTACCAAACCCCATGAGAAATATAATATTGGTATACAATTATAAGAATAAATTATCTTTCAAAATTTAAATTTTTTATATTTTTTTAATATTTTGATTTTTATGGATTCTTGAAGTCGAATTCTTTGGTTAATTTTCTTCCCAATAATAGTATTGGTTCTAATAAGGTGATATTACTTAAAATTATATTATAGTTTTATATTTTTATCAGAAGCCTTGATCATGTATCAAAAGTAACTTCGGATCATTCTTTTTATGTTTAAATTGTTTTTAAAAATATTTTAAATTTGAATGAAACATATATAAACACGTGAAAGAGAAAAAGATTTGAGAAAATTTAATCATATAATATTTTTTATGCTTATTTATCACTTGATTAGGAAAGTTTCAAAAGAACAAGAGACCAAAAAGAATCTGAATTGGGTTGCTGTAATAACATAAGCTACTCTTACCCATACACCAAGTCATAGGTTAGATCACATTCTCCTATTAATTATGAGTAGCTTTTTCATTTATATAGGTAGTCTTCTCGCACTTTTAAAATTGAAATCCAACTGTACTCTAAAATCTCATTTCAATTGATTTTAATAGTGTTCTAGTTTGATGTCCGTAGTTTCAAAAATATATATATGAATTCATCAAAAACCCCAAGGAAAGTTTTTTTGAAATTCAAAATAAAAGGATTATTTTCTTAAAAAGTCAAACTACAGGGGACTGTTTACAAATCTCCCTTTTAAGTTTTCGTGCTTTTATGCTGTCATTTTTAGTGAGAAAATTTAGGCGGCGCACAATCACAGACAGGTGCGGACCGTGCGGTGACAGAGTATTCTGTCACAGACGAATCAGGCAGGGCTAAAAATTATAGCCATTGGTGGTCACGGTTATGATTTGGACTTTTTTGTGGTCCCCGTTTAATATTTTTTATATTTTTATCTTTTGGGTTGGGGCTTTAATTTGAATCACAAGATCAGGAAGTTAGTTTGTGACTGTGAAGGGAAAAAGATCACGGGCAATGTTTTTATCTTTTTGTGTGGGCAGATTAGATGGCTGTATGTGTTTCTCTGCATGTCTATTCCATAAAAAATAAATGAACAAAATAAATAAAATAGGTGAAAAAGAAGGGTCAAAAATTGGATTAAAGTTAGGGGTGTTCTTGAATTAAAGTTGGGTTCTTTAGGTTTAAAATGAGGTAAGATTTGAAGGAAAAAAAAAAAAGTTTGTGTTGAATTTGATGTGGATCGTGTGCTTTTTTGAGTTTGGATTTCAAATGGATGGATTTGTTTGTATATTGAGATTGAGAATTTGAAAAGAGCAATGCTATAGTTTGAGTTTTAAAGATGTTGTAGCATATTATTGTTATTATCATTATTTTATTATTTTTTATAAAAGTAGTAATTTTATTCAAGAAACATTTGTAAGAACAGCATTTGAAATATAATTTGGAACATAATGAAACCATGATTGACTATAATTATTTATAAAAATCAAAGTTGTAAGTTTATGAGTTGTCTCATTAGTCATTCTAAAAGTAAATTGGCACCGAACAATGTCCAATTCATTAACATGGAGAAAATATTTATGATGAAAGGACCTTCTACAACAGATAAATGTTTAATATGAACAGCCAAAATAACTAAATTCCTAATATGATCACGAATCAAAGCTCCAATACCCACAAAACCATTACCATTACATGTTGCAACATCCACAATTTAGTTTGAGAGAGCCCTCATCAAGGGGTTGCCACTTAACATGTGAAACATAATAATTTATAAGTGGAAGCTCTATATTAATCCCATTCAACTTTCAATATTTAGAAAGATATAAAAGCATCCTCTTCTAGTATTAGCTCCTCTTTCTTGGATAATCCACAATGAAAAAGTGTGTTCGTGTCCCACTAGAGATTCCATAGAACAATTAGCCATAATTCAAAGTTAGAAATCGTTAATGGTCACGTGAAAAAAAAAAAAAAAAAATTAGACTTGACATAGAAGTTCGGGAGAAACTGCTAAATAGAATCCAAAAGATACTTTTAATCCAACAATTGATGATAGGCGATATAATAACAGAAGTTGAGAAACATAAAAGAAAAATAACAAAACTAGAGGTGGTGGTGGTGCTTCACTTTCCACCGAGCCTATAGTATAGGCTCATATTAATATTTTTTTTTTTTCAAATTATCGAAGTAGATATTCAATTGTATAAATAACGATTGATCTCAATAAGTTTTGATAAAGTTTTAATTTGTTTAATGTTATTATTATTATTATAAATTGAGATAGTTCAATAATTAGTTCTTCAAACCCATATGATAAGATTGTGTGCTTCAAGTCCTATCACTATATCTCAAATCCCAATTTATGTCGAAGCAGGTGTTCACAATTTATATTATGTGAAAGGAAAATATCCAAATTCACACCAAACATGCTCTAATTAAATCGAATTTTATTATTGAGTAAAAAAATCAATCTTGTCCCAAACGAGGCAATTGATCCATGAAGTCTTATCACATGAAATCACCTAGCAGTGAATATAAAATAGCATTGAATTCCTTTTTTTTTTTTTTTTTCTTTGAGAGAAGTATTGAATTCCATTTAAAAGTAATCGTTGGTAACAAAAATTACTGTAATCAATTTGAGATTAATCATATAGCATGTAACCTTTTAGCATAAGTGGCTAGACACTTTCCCATTCTCTAAGATGATGGGTTTAGTTCTCATCAATGTATAGTAGTGTCCCATTATTATGGGATAATTATTTTCTATTTACAAGAGTGGACATGTGAGACATGTAATTGATAGTTGATTTTAGAAAGTGCTAATGGTCCTTAAAGAGTAGATATTTGAGTCGTTAAAAAAGTGAGTTTATGAAAGTAAATATGTGAAGTGTGCAATTAATAGCTGATCTTGGCAAGTCTCAATAGTTATCTTTTGTTTATGAGAGTAAATATTTGATCTCGATATATCTCAACAAATGTTTGTGTTTAATCTTGATAGGTCTTGAAAAATATTTGTGTGTGTGAGTGTGTTTTTTTTTTTTTTTTTTTGAGTTATAAATATATATTACAACTACTGGGATTACATAAACAGGACTAAGTGTTATGGTTCAGAACTCAACATTTATTTATACTTTACTTTCTAAGAATAAAAAAGAAAGAGAAACTCACTTTAAGTGGATAAAGTACCCTCAACTTGAAGGTCTTAAGTGTAATTTACTCGCACACAAGTGGACTAAGTGTTTTTTGTGGATAGATACTCAAACCTTATTCTGTGAACAAGTTGGGTAAGCTTGACCAGCTTGGCAAGCCACTGCTGAGTAGAAACATTTGTATTTAATCTCGACGAGTTTTAACAGGTTTATGATTCATTCAATATTAATTGTTAAAAAACCAAATCATACATTAATTATGATAATATTTCAATAATTATTGTTAATATAGGTAAATTTACATCTCAAATAAGATTTGAAAAACGTTGATGTCTAACTTTATAGTAACTTTAATAGCTATCAACTATCACAATAACATTAGCTCATTTTAAAATCAACATAATAATTTATTTATTTTTTATAAAATTGAATCCTGCATTGACAGCCCATCTGCCGTGTGTATTACATTTCCATGCGTAGCAGTTTAAAACAACCAACCCCAAAAAGCCTGTGTGAACTGTGACACAAATAAAGAGAGAAAAAAAAATATTACAAAACAAAAACACCATTTCAGTTCGAAAAAAAACAAAACAAAAACACAAAATCCCAAAACCGTAAATAACTGAAAAACCATGCCCTTTTCCGCAACCCCAATCTGATCCAAAATTCAATTTTTAAACCAACGTCGCCACAAATACGCCACCGAAATCTTTTGTCTTAACCTCAACACCTGATGCGCACGTTAGAACCCTCCACAGTGGACCCCACGCAACTCACTAGTGGGACCCACATGGCGTCACATATCTCCGTCAGGTTAGCTGAGCGGTCCTCCCCTTCTCAGCTGTCACCGTCTTCACATTTTCCAACGAAACTAACGTCTTCCGTTTGTCAGCCAGCGGCGCACGATAGCATCTGCTCCCGTAGAGTAAATAAAATAAACAATTGGGTTTGCGCCACGTGCTACGGATCGTGTCTCCTTTACTGGCTTTTCGATTTCGAACCTCCTAAATATTTGATTATTTGTAAGTTAAGACAAATTTTTGTTTAATTAATTAGTTAATTTATTTAATTAAATTAATATTATTATAATCAGTTTTGTTTGGTAGTGTAATCTCGAGATATACTCGTTTCGATTGGTGGATTAAATTAATGTGATTTTTTTACGCACTTAATTCATGTGCTAAACCACGGATTTTGTCTTGCTATGATCATGATTTAATAAAAATTATTCAGTAATGTAAAATTAATGTGATTGTAGTTAGGGGTTTATTTTAATTAGTGATTAAAATAAACAATTCAATACAATTTAATAGATTGAATTATTAAGCTCTTAGTTCCTTCTCTTTTACATTTTTAATGAAGCTACATGTATTTGTGGTCCAAATTCATAAAAAAACTAATAAAAATAAAATAAAGTTTGGTTCATGGTTAGTTAATCTTTGTGTTTACTTTTAATTATAAAATCTATTGAAAATGGTAGGATTTTTAACATGTGGATCTATTTTGTCCAAATAATCGTAGCACATCAAAATCAATCAACTATATATTGAATAAACTAATATAGATATCCATAAATATATTTTGACTCAATGGTCCACTTAAATTAAGTCCAACTGACTGAGATTAGGTATTATATTAATAATCTGAATATTCGTACAATTGAGATATACATACTCATATAAATACTAGAGAAAAATCCCTTTGTGCATATTATTATTTGTGGGTGGTAGGACTTAAACTCGTTCCACACTTGCACCACTTAAGCTAAAATTGATACAAAAATTCTAAATTTTTATTACTTCAATTGTAAAATAAAAAACATTTGCTAATATCTTTTAGTTGAAATAGTTATACCTATTAAAAAAACAGTTTTGCTAATTTATTAATTATGTAAAGTTAATCATAAGTAATAATATTTAGATATTTTTCAATAATCACTCTTACAATTAATTCAAAAGTTATTATTGATGGATAAGTTTATTAATTATGGTAGATAAATTCAAAAAAATAATTCATAGGTTTCATGGTGTATTTATTATTAAACTATCCAATTGTATTCGATTAATGCTCGGTGTGTTAGAAACTCTAGGTGAGATTTTTTTAAAAAATAAAAAATAAAAAATCTAGGTGGGGGGTGGACAACCGGTGGATTATAAATGGCGTGCGGTGGATCAGATTCGCACACACATCAAGGCGGTTGATTGTCTCCTCTCACTCTAAACTTAGATAATTAATTAATTTGGTTAATCCCAAATTAGGTGATCTAAACACTTTTAAATTCAATTATTTGATGATTTTATCAAGAATGTTATATGTACACTCGTGGCACGAACGTCCAAAGTCATTTTTTGTTTGTATCTTGATTAAATTATAATGATTAATTATTCTTAGGGGGACAATGACCCCCGATCAGTGAAGTTTGATTAATAATCGATCCAAGAGAATTTGTTTTTATGTTATAGGTTAACAACGTGTATCTGTATATATATATATATTAAGCATATGAAGACAATAATGTTAGTTTGTGTGTGTTTATAATGAGAGGAAATTAAGCCAATAATTAATCATAATTAGATAGAGAAGTGAAATGGATCGGGTCAATATAAGGTAGCTTGACTATGACTTGAAAAATTGTACAGATGTGATATTGTATGTTTTGGATTTTAATAGAAGTTCTAAACAAAGTAAATATTTTGTCTTCATTTAAAAATTTATTGTATGACACGAAGACAAAGGTTATAATTTATTATTTTAAAGTTATTTGATTGAGAGGTATTATCAGATTTTGGGTTACTTATACTTGTGTGGCTTGGGCCTATATTGCTTAATTTGGTTAGATCTCCACCAATTTTTATTTGATTAATGTGAAATTGGAAGCATAATTTATTAAGGTTATCTCTACTTTAATACTTTGAATATATATTATTACAATCGAAAGATAACTACTTTCATAATAAAAATGACGGATATGGAGAATTGAATTTCCACTATTTTGATAAGTAGAGAAATATATATCTGTCCGTACTAAACCTAAAAGTCGATGTGCAAATTTGAAAAATGATTACTCAAACTTTTGAATTTTATTTAAATCTCATACTATATCTTATATTAAAAGAGTGGTACACAATATGGTTTAAGTAATAATTTTGTGCACTTTGTAGCCCCTCAATGATTTTACTATCATTTCCGGTTTCCACAAATGCTTTAAATTTGATTCTGTGGGCCATATAAACAAACTAGCTGCAAGATTTTTAGGGTAATAATGGTGTTAACAGTATGAATAATATGTTGGCATATTCAAAGATATTTAATTAGTTAGGGGGCACTAAAATCAAACATGCCCTAGAATTTGACGTTTGCATTAATTACATTACATGGTTCATTAATTAACTACTACAGGGGGCCTTACTTGTCCCTTAAGTCACAATTGCTGCAGCCAAGGGAAAAGCTGCTGCCCATTGTCCAAGGCAATAATGCTCTATTATAGAGGATGGGTATACTTTTTTTGTTTTTTTTTTTTTTTAATACAACGATATCTGAAATAAATTGAAGAAACATTTGAAACTTTAGAACGGATATTTATCCATACGAAAATGAGAGAAAGATCCATACTGAGGTGAAAGATTGACCCATATAAATGATAAAAAATTAATAATCATATTATATTATATTAGTATTAATTATAATATTATTATATTATATATAGAGGAGGTATACTAGGTGTCGAACCCGCGCCTCCTTGCAAAGGGAGGCACGGGTTTTGGTTGCTGGCGCCAACTGCGCCAGCAACCAAATGACAGAGGATGGGTATACTTGAAAAACATCTTTTATTGTTATTATTATTATTATTATTTTATTTTTTTGGTTTTCAAAATGTTGTTGGAAAACATAATGTTTTTGTTTTCAAAATGGGCGTGTTGCGTTGATTATGTGTTGGCTAATTGAATGGGATGCCAAGGCTTAACGACAGAAAACCATATCATTTGTTTTTTTTTTGTTTTTTTTTTTTAATATTTAATTATTGGGACTTGTTCAGGATACTATCGAAACCTTTCGGGATGAGACGTCTGTGGCGTGATGGCACGACTCAGGAAGCTACTCTCATATATAAGGGATCAGCCCACATGAAGGTGAGGGAGCAATCCATACGGAGATAAAGAGTCTGCCCACACTAATTGATGGGAAGAATATTTTTATCGAATGTAGAATCTATACCATAAGACATGGGGGGCTGTGGTACTTACCAACAATGTCAACAACCTAGCTACTAATGAGAGGAAACTTTATACTAACATTTACACAATTTTACGATATTCCATTGCAGTAGGGTTTTTATGGAGTTAAATGTCACTAACATTAATTTCACTAATATTGAGTTGTTTCTTATCGACTTAAAAATTCGTGTACCTATAAATTTTGATACTAGCTTTCAAAATTGATATAAAAGGGTATGATTTTTTTTTTTTTTTTTTAAAAGATTAAGATTGGTTTAGGAGAATATCGAAATCTACCAAGATAGAAATATTGGTAGCGTAATCCAGGATGCTATTGCCATATGGGAGGGATACTATAAAAAAGAGTACCTTTTTTTTATAGTAATGTACTGCCTTCGTGTAAGACGAAAACATTAATATGTTTATGGCACTTGTGTTAAACTATTAAATTTTTTATATATATTTTTACAAAATTAATATTCAATTCATCATAAAATTCATGATTATAGAAAATTATTGTAAATTCAGGCAGTAAAATGGAGTAGAATCCTCTTTTAATTTTTTGTTTTGTTTTTTTTTTTTTTTGTTGGTGTTTTGTATTTTGTGTATATATATATATATATTTTTTTAAGTTAAGTAAAATAACATATGAAAATCAAACATTTTCTAGTTGGAAAAAGCAAATTCAATACCTATCATATCTTTTTATTTTTATTTTAATTTTTTTTAAGTACTGGTACTAACCTAAGAGGCAATTGAGATAAATTAGAATATGATTCTGGTGACGTAGTTCGACCAACAGTTCCTAAGCAGGGACAACAGTTTTTAAGAAGTGGGAGGAAATAATCCACATTAAGTTGGGGTGTTTTGTGGAGGGGTAGCTGAAGGATCCACAACATGTGGAGGAAAGAACCACAAATTTATGAGGGATATGTATAGAAGCCAAAATCTTATGAAGGTAGAGAGAGACAGATGACAGTTGTCTTATTATTAGATCATTGATCGAAGTCTAATACCTATCATATCTTTGTTAACTAAATAATCTTTCAATTATTTTTACTAGATTAATGATATTCAGTGTCAAAATCATTTACAAAATTTGACATGAGATTGGATATGAAGGTGATTATTCTATTGAGGTAGCTGTGAAGTCCTCCATAGATGGTGGGGAGACATTGTCAGTGAATATATAATGTGGTTATAAATAATTGATTTTGAATCTAAATGGCACTTCTGTTGAAGTTTTATAGAAAGTGATAAAAACATTTTTAAGTATACTAAAAAAAAATTCATTTTTAGGTAAAAGGATGTGATTTGAACTTGAAGAAACCAACAAGGATCGACATCTGGGTGTGTGTGTATTTTGGTGGATGGTATTACTGAAAATACTATATCACATATTTTAAAAAAATGAGAATAATCCTATAAGAAAAAAAGCATTCGATGCGTAACTAAAAAGCATACTAATGATTAGATTTTCATTGGGAAATCATTGATCATTCATTTATAAATTTTTGGCTTGACCCCTTTGGAGGATACTTGTAATTATTTACTTGTCAAGTGCCAACCTAGATTATCGCTTAAGATGGTTCTATCAATCGTTGTCAAATAAATAAATAAAAAGAGATTCTTACCTAATTATCTTCTTCCTCGGACAGATTAATAATGAAACATCAAATCTAGAGACTTGATAACTAGAAATTTACATGGAATGTTTTTATCTTTGCAATAATCAATGCTAATATTCAATATGCCTTATGTAAATGCGAGCGAGGTTTACATAATTTAATTTAGATGAATGAACATTAAATTTATGATATTATATACTGATAATATTTGTGTGGTTTAATTAAAACACGGTATAAAGTTGATGTCATAGACTTACAATTGTAACATTATAGCAAAATACCAAGTTTTGGATGAAATAAAATTCGATATAATACCCAACTTTCTTAATGAACATATCGTAAAATTCATAACACAATAATATGTCTTGTATTGGATTGTATAAGACATATTGAAAATCATTATATTATATTGCATATTTTATTTTATTTTTTAAAATATCTAATTTGATGATCATGGTGCTTTAAATACTTGTATCATCACATCCTATGAGATCAAGTGAGAATTTAAATTAGAATTAAGTTTTGGATTCTAATTAACCTATGCTTAAGGAAAGTAAATAGTTACGGAAAGACAATATCTTCTTAGCAAACTTGAACTCTTATTGATTACATAATCAATATATAAACTTGCTTATACTTTAAATTCTCTTAATTAATTACATATAATATCAAATAAAAGATATACTATAAGTCTATGAGTAAGTAATATTTATATGAAGTTTATTCATAAATATTTACTTAATGAATTTAGACTACTACACTTGTTTAACTTGAAGAATTATTGTGTTAAAATTGACACATCATAAAGACATGACAACTCAACATAATTTAATAATATTGTCCACACAATCAATGTTTAAAATCAACAAGAATACGATCGTACATATAAACTTCATATTTCAACTTAAATGCTACAGTTAACCGTCAAAACTCATTAAAAGCGAAGATTAAGATGAGACACATGAAAGTAGAAGTTTGCACATAACCAATGTGCACATGAGCTCACTCAAGGGTCTTTTTCTTGTCATTTGATCCGTGCCCTACTTGTCCAATACATGTTTTCGTATCTTAATAACAAGCACCATCATCATGTGGCCCACATGATTGATTGCATGATTAAAACATGATATTTTCTTTTCCTTTGTTGAAGATGTGATCAGATTTTCTATAATTATAGTATATTGATATACGGAAGTGTCTTAATTAGTTACGAGATGACGGATTGATTGAGTGTTGGGAGTGTCATGGGGTTAATTTATACTATAAAGATCAAGCATATAAAAATGAGTGTTGGTACAAATTATATCAAACAATAGCATAGGATAAATTTTCTGGTAAGAAACCAAATCCTTTGTTGCGTAGCTTGATTTGATTTATTTGTAACGTGGACAGCTAGAAAAAAAGGGTAAAAGACAAATGAAATTGTTATTTTTGTGATATTAATTATGTCAAGAAAAATTGCATTTGAAATTGACCATTATCGATCAAGTAGGTAGCTTAATGACAAATGATAAATTTAGAAAAAAACTACAAACGTAAACATTGTAAATTCAATACAAAATGTAAAATTATTTGGATTTAATTAATTTCGTGTGATTTTAAAACGGTAATAATTATCAATATAATTTGATGACATGGATCACTTTGTTTGATAATATTTCGATTCAAGTTATTACACCGTAAATAGCATAAAAAAACGTACATCATGATTTATGCACATCTTATTAAAAAATAGTACTAGTAGTAAATGATTTTTTTTTTAATATTAATAGACTTGGGTAGTATTGAACCCCCACCACCCCCGCGCAACCCATCCCACCCACCCCCTTTCTTCTTTTTTCAACTACCATTAGTTGTAGAGATATCTACATTGAATGCAATAAACTCACTTGTGCATCAAAAGCCAATGGAGATACATCTAATTAATTACACACAAGGAGGTTAGAAGAAATAATCAAAGGATTCATGTACTGAGTTAGATGTGTGGAACTACCGGTGTGAACAACAGGGATTCTTTGACAATTTGAAAATGAATGCATATTCTCATTCTGTTTTTAATGAGAGGAGTCAATTTTCGTTTTTAAGTTGCCACAAAAACTGAATCAAAAGTCTATCTAAACTTATTTAAATCACATAAAATTCTCTCCACTAGTATGTAAAATGAGATACGCAACCAAAATAAGAAATGAATTCTGCTTCTTCTTAAAAGCACTTGTGATTTAATTGCTTTTTACCCAAAGAAAATTAGCAGGAAAAAAGTGAGCAATAAAAAAGAAAGTTAAGCTGGCATTAGAATCTGGTTTGGAATCTAATCCAACTAGAAAAGAATGATCACAATTCTTTTATATTCTGTGGACAAATGATATTGAAAGAAGATTTTAGGAGCATGGCACCCATTACTTCATTAATTTAATTAAAAACAAAAATAAATGAAGAAATACTCAAAGAAAGAGCATCTGAGGATCCATACATAAGACAAAAATCAAATGATGTAAAAATAAAATAAGTAGAAGTCAGAAGTAGAAAAGTCGTTGTGTGTGTCTCATGCAGCATATAATTGATCCAACTCAATTATGCAACCTCCATGTGAGTGGGCCAAGACTTGTTCTTCACAAATACTTACTCCAAAATACAAGTTTACAATTAATTTCGGAATGCGTTAAAAACCTCTCCTAAAATTTATCAGAAACCTTCTACGCAATCAATTTGTCAGCAATAGATAGTCCAATTGAATTTATTTATCTATCATGTATCTGATCGATACACAAGGTTAAATTATAATTATTTGCGGTTAGTTCACACATTATTCAATTTTGACATGTCAGAAAGCTCCAAATCCAATATTCAACTCCATAGATTTACGGTGTACGTTGATTTTATTAAAAGAAAATTTTTATTTTAATCTTTATATTTTGACAATTTATCTCATCTTTAATTCTAAATATAATATTCAAAATTATGACCCTTTAGGTTTTCCGAAACTCATCAATTTGATCACTTGACACATCAATTTAGTCCTTCAAATTTTAGCCCTTGACCAATAATTTTTTATTCAAAGGGATCAAATTAATGGGCTTTGAAAACTTTAGAGAGTACAATTTAATAATAATGTATTCATAGTTCCTGAAAACTCTCTCTCTCTCTGTGTGTATATATATAATATATGATACACGAAAACATGTTTGTTGATATATAGCATGGAAGGCAAGGGCAGGGTGCAACATTTTAGTGTAAAACATTTGCAGAACTGCATTAAAACTGTCATGATCCAGAGGGTCATTAGATTGCATGCAGAAGTTGAGAGCCAGAATGGTCAAAAACACATGGACCAGACGATTATATGTGCCCCCATCTCGTGCTATAAAGCTGAGTCCCCTGAAGGAAACTTAAAAGAGCATGTCTTTTTGTTATTTTAGCAAAATTTTGCAATGATTTTAGATTGTCAAGAAACACTTCTCTCTCTCTTTCAGTGACATGCATCCATCCATCCATTCATGCATGGCTGTTCAACTGTTCCGGGTTCCTAATTCTGAAGTGTTTATAGTGATTTTCCATAAGTGCAGAGGCTATCATGGGCCCGTGAATGCACATGTGCACACAAAATGTGTGTAGTACATTGACCTCTAAATGCAGATAGGTACAATTTCCTGATAAATTCTGTTGATGTTTTTACAGAGCAGAATATTAGCTATATATAAATGTATGAATTTTCATATTTATGTTTGATGTGCTTGTACAAAAATTCTTAGGTTTGGACATTTGTAATTATGAGTTGTAAGTAGTTATGATCGCGATTAATCGTGTAAGAACTAGTCAGTATTTGTGTTGTAAATCGTGTCGTGAATCACTGACAAAAAAAGATACAGACTTCTATATTAAAAAATGGCTGTATTTATATATAAATGTGTTTAGACTGATTTATGTTTAGAAAAGATTTAAGTACTTTCAAAGAGCAGGTTTCTAATGATTTTCAAAACTATTTTGGATTTTAGTTCAAAAAAAAAAAACTATTTTGGATTTACAAATAATTAAGTTATAGCTTAAAGGAGTTCAATGAAATTAATTAATACATTATGATTGGCACATTAATCTTCAACCAGTGGTCCAATACTTTGGGAGGTGAATGATGAACAATTATTGTGTTTTTTTTTGTTGGTCGTTGTGGTTGTGAATTCATCATCATTTCATATTTATTATATATCTTTCTGTTCATATGATTTGAACTGAAAAATAAAAACAAAGTTGAAATCATTACCACACATGATGGGTCTCTTCTCTTTTTTCTTTTTCAAAGAACTACACATGAATCATGATGATGGCTTGGATGTTAGCAGTTTCCAGGCTTTAAAAGACATTAAGACTTTATTACACTTCAGAATATGGGCCTGTATAGGAGGCTAATTATCTGCCAAAACTTTGGACTTCTTTGTTGTCTCCGAAACCTCAATAGATTTGGGCCTGTTATATTGGATATATCCTCTGGGTTCTAGCAAGTAAAATATGAAAACGTTCGTTTTACTAATTTTTTATTCAAATCACGTCTCGTCGTATAGATTACCCATCATGTTTATTGTTATATTACATGATGTGATTTAAATGAATGATGCATTGTGCGTTAAATGCACCTTATGCTGATATTCTTTCACCATACCATGTTAAGATCCATTCAATATGATAAAATTGCATCTATTAAATTTCGTGTTGGTGCACACATTTTTATTTATTTTTTGACAAAAAATGTAATGCTTAGGACTATAGACCACACTTAATTTCTATAATTGAATAGGCCAGATTGGACTTGATTATTGTTGATAATAATCTAATTTGATGTTCAATTCTCATTGAATACATTTTTTCCCCAATCCGACCACCTATTTATTTCATTAGCATGTTTCAAATAAATTATTTCAACCAATAGATAAGTCTCATCCAATAGTGTACATCAAGTTTGGTTCATCTAGTAATAATCAAAGGATAAGATGGATGGAATAAATGAGAAACATTTTACTGCACAGATATGTGTACATCCATTTAACATAATCATGTGTTTTGAAGTGATTCTATCACAAGGAAGAAACTACTCATAATATTTATTTTGCATAGAGATATCTCCTCCTACGTTATTTTAAATCTAGAGCAAAAACTACTCAACCGACCCAAATCAATCCGATCTTTGTTAAATTGGATCAGTTTGGTTTATGTTACCATAATAGATTGGTTTGAGTTGAAATATAACCAAACCAATATTATTGGGCTGATTTTGATATCAAGTTCTAACTTGAACTAAACTGAATTTGTACACCCATACTCATTTCCATAATTTTCATCTCCCATATATTGACAGATGACTGAGGTTTCCTCCAATATCTTAGAAATTTTCTCATATAATTCCTGTAACTCATCTATTTTTTCACCAATTTTCTGTTATCACAAAATTCTGGTATAGTGTTACGTTTTGCGAGAATCAAACTAAAATTTGAGAGTAAACATGAGCTTTTCTATTTTCAATTTTATGGAACCAAATCATTTGAACTTCATGCATGCATACACATTTGTTGTCTCATGCTTTTTTCAATGTTAATTTTAATTATTATCATTGTTTTTGTTTCATTGTTATTATTATATTTGGTAATTTAATTCTGTCATGATTAGCTACGAGCAGGTGACTAGGTCATGTAGATTTCACTAGTTTTACTCTCATGAAGGAAATGCTTGGAAAAGTTGCGTCACAAAGTGTGACCATATAATGTTGTAGAATGAATTATATTCAGAGAAATTGGAACTTTTTTTAACTAATCAAATGATTCTAACACTTCAGTTTAACAATAATACCAACAAATAGCATTAAATTAAATGCGAGTTTTAAAATTAATAGCACACTATAAAAATAACTTTTCTTTAGCACCATTTTCTTGCAAATTATCTAATGTTAGGAAAACTCAATTTTATAGATACTAATTTTAGTGCTATATAAGTAAGAATGTCTATGTGTGATTTATTTATAATTTATTATTGTAAGGATTGAAAGTAATTTTCTCTATTATTATTGAGATTTATTATTTTAAACTGTGAAATGACTAATTAATTACTCTCATTTTCCAGATATGCATCTGTGAATCTGAAAAAACAAAACAAAGAAAAATCTAATATAAAAGAGAGAGATTTGGTTGTGTAAAAAATTGGGAAAGATGATAAGAGATGGAAGAAGAGAAGTTATTTTTTTTTGAAGGGTAGTTTTGTGATAAAAATAAACTTTAAAACAAATGACAAACTTATTGAATTGGGTCCCAAATAGACATTTTTTAATTCTATTTCGGACCCTTTTAACATTGATTTATCTGAATACTGCTTTTATTACTTTCAGACAGTCATTTTTATTATGTTTTTTTTTTTTTTTTTTTTTTTTTTTTTTTAATTTAGAGTATATATTTAAGACGTACATTAACAAAATCCCGTTCGTAAATCTAATACCTTATTTTCAGCATCATAAAACATGTCAATTCAAATATTCTATACTTTTTTTTTTTTGGTGGATTAAATGCATCCATGCATGCAAAAATTTCCTTTGTGGAAAACAACATGAATTTATCAATGGGCACCCAACTTTGCAAGTGCTGCAGCCTATGTTCTTCTTGAAAACAACCCATAGACAGTATGTAACATTATTGATCAATACCCTTTTTGAAATGAAAATTTTCCATTGAAAGATAATGTTAAATGTAATGTTTAAAATTTTTATAAGGAGAATGATTTGAGTATAATCTGATTTATTTAATTTTTATTCATTTATAATATCTACACAATCAAATTTATTCAAACTTTTTTAAGGAAAATTTTAATTTTCACATTATATTAATCTAACCACTATCAAATGGAGGCTTAATGTCCTTTTGGTATTGCTGATTCTAAAGATGTGTTGATCTTGGCTGTGTTATGATGTGAAGGCATCAATGCAGTAGATATTAGTTGTTATGAGAGGGGGATATATCACGGAGTTTTAAGATAATTTTACAATCCCTTTAGTCTGAAGCAACTATTTAAACTTGAACTTGGTAATTATGATGAGATTAGGAATTTTTCAGAATATGATGGTGTGTCTACGGATGAATGGATTGTCGATCATCTTAACGTCTATTGTTGAGCCTATTTATAAGAACTTAGCAAAAAATACTTTATTAACCAAAATGTATTATGTTTTCATAATTAATTTATTGTCTTTCACTTAGCAAATATGCTACATAGCACATCATTTAAAAACTGATGGTGGCATTTGGTGGTTACATAGACTGCCATGGAATTATTTGACTGAGAAGATGCTTCAACTCTGCATGAAGTTTCTCCTGTAATTGGAAGTGTATTCAGCTACCAGTTTAGAGAAGGCGGAGTTGGTCTCCATCAGCTTTGAAGGGACTTCATATTCCACCATCTCTCCTGCATGCCAAAAACAATAAAGTAAAATTAATTAAACAAACAAGAGATAAGGTTTTATGGAATAACTTGTTTAATTAATGGTGTGAAAAGGTCAAAACATGAGGATAAATGGATTGATATATTCATTAAAACATATGAAGCTCGTACTTATAATTGTTCTCATGCAATTGAGTTAATATTGTGTTTAATTAGCTGATCGATTCAACTACGACACGACCTATGTACTTGATAGGATTTCCATATCATGTGCACCTGCATTTATATTTTCATTTCTAGGATTGAATTCAACTTTACATGCATTTTTTTTTTAAAAAAAAGCATCCAGGCACTTCAAGCACACACAAGTGGTAAATGAAAACATATCATAAGAGAGGACCATAACCATGTCACTATCTGTTATAGTAGGAACTCTGTGAGCTATAGTTATCACTGTGCATCCTGGAAACTCTTCTCGAATAGTTTTTTGCAGAATGGCATCTGTGGCAGAGTCAATTGATGCAGTTGCTTCATCTAAAACCAGGATTCTGTTCCTTTTCAGAAGCACTCTTCCCAGGCAGAATAGTTGGCGCTGCCCGACACTCCAATTCTCTCCCTCATCACTAACTGCTCAACAGAATGACATGATTATGAATCTGCTTTGCAATCTTACAATATATACATATACATATGTATATGGGGGTTGCGTTGTGTGCATCGGTGTATGCATACACTTAACAAAAAAAACGTATGATTGTATTTTAAAATATGTGATTATAATTTATTATATGTGTATAATTAAATATACGTGATTATAATTAGTAATGTGATCATATTTACGAATTATAATTACATATATATAGTTGTAATCATATATAATAAATTATAATTACACATTCTACGTTGCAATCACACATTTTTTATCAAATGTATACATACACCGGGTGCACCTTAGAACATGCCATATATTATAATAATAATAATAATAATAATAATTCTCTAGTTAAGATAGTCCTTAAATAAATTTTCAGAATCTAGGAGATCTGTTGATTTTCACATTTACTAATTTTCACTCCCACCATTCATTTCCGGTATGTCCGCCATAATGATGAGACCCGCTGGAAACAAGCGGTAATGACTAGTAGTCCTGAAAAAGAATTTTAGAATTGTCCTTACTAAAGAAGGACTTTGTATGTATTTACACATTCCCCAAAATTACCTGATGAATCTAGGAGCTTAGGGAGACTGCTGACTATAGATTTAAGCTGGCACTTCTCCAGGGCCTGGAAATGAAGAATAGATTACATAGCAGTACTATATTAATATGCGGTAGAGTTTCTTATAGACATGTAAAACTTGCAATGAGTTTGCTAACCTCCCATATTTCGTGATCAGGATATATGCCTAGAGGATCCAGATTCATTCGGATAGTGCCCCGGAAGAGAGTTGGTTCCTGAGGAATGATACTCAACTTTGTCCTTAAATCTTTCAACCCGATAGAGCTTATGTCAATTCCATCAATAAGTATTCTCCCACTCTCAGGCTCTACCAAACGGAACAAAGCACTTATCAGTGTAGACTTCCCACTTCCAGTCCTTCCAACAGCTCCAACTCTAGTCCCTTCCTTGAATGTGCATGTTATTCCCTTCAGAACCAGTGGAGCATTTCGACGATATCTTACCTTAAATCACAAGAAATCAAAATTTTAACCTTACAAATGTAGTTACATCAAAGTTTATAGTCTTGAATCAAATTAATAATTAATCACTTGATCCAGAAGCTTAACATGGTAGAGGTGCTTTTAGAAATTGTACCTTCAAATTCTCCAGCTCTATTCTACCTTCAAGAGGCCATGAGGCAGGTGGCCTCATATCTTGTATAATTGCAGGGGGTTCTGGTGGTATATGCATAAACTGTTTGATCCTTTCAACAGAAACTATATGGTTTGACAGATTGCAATGGGCGTGAGCCATGGCTACATGGATGGTACTCAATGTGAGAGCATAAGAGAGGGAAAGTCCCACAAACCCTTCAAAGGAACAGAATTTGTTTGAGCAAAACTTGATCCATGTTAAGACTTATAGTCTTTATAGATTGTAGAGTTGTAGTTACCTGGTAAATGTTTCCCTGGAAGCAGAACAATAAGAAGCGCAGCAGTGAGTATGACGAGGTTCTGAAGTGTTTCGATTCGTAAAACTAACCATTCCATAGCAGCATTAGAGTGAAAGAAAAGCCTTGCATCTGTGTCGACAAGCTTAAGATAGTTCTCGAAGAACACTTCCATCATATCAAAAGCTCTAATAGTAACCGTCCCTTGTGATGTTTCGGACACATTGTTCAAAATGGGTGCTTTGGTCGTTCCACTTATCCTGGTGAGTTCTCTTGCTGACGGTAGATAATAACCCTTCAGTACAAAAAACGTAACATGAACATCACTTTCCTCCATTAGTCAAGAAACAAAAGGAAATTTAAGTACATTTAGCGAGCAGAGATGACGTTTACCTGAACATATTTTGCAGTTATAACAGTAGGAATGGCTACAAGGAGCACAGGCCATGTTACTGATGCCATTATTGCTATTATCATGACTGCATCAATTACTGCGGCCGTAGATGTGTTAATGGACGGTGGTAGATCAATATCCAATGTGTTCATATCTGATGAAATCTGTTGCATATGAATATCTAGTAATAATCAGAAATTTTGTCCCAAAAGACCAATGTATACATCCAAGCAAAGACAATTTGAAATGAATATAAGTAAGCTGCGTTTAATAATATAAGTAGTGTTAATAGGAGTAGTTAGTGGAATGTTCAGTTAGGAGATTGAGAGTAATTAGTGGAATGTACAACTAGGAGATTGAGAGAATATCTCCATAGTAATTAGTGGAATTGAAAGAAAATGGAAATTGAGAGAATATCTAGATAGTAATTAGTGGAATTGAGAGAAAATCCTATTGTAATTAGCAGAAAATATTTATAAGATTTGAATCCAAGTGGACCCAAAAGATTAATTAAGCCAAAATAAGAATTAATAAATAGGCCCAAATTGAGAGTAAGCTCAAGTTGTATAATAATATTAAAGCAATTGGACAAAAGCCCAATTGGATGAATTTAGTGGTTATGCAAAGAATAGAAAGAATAAAAAAAAGGGGCAAATATATATATATATATATAGTTATATATTTTCCCAAATTGCTATTAGGGTTTAAAGACTCATATATTATTCTTCTCTATTCTCAACAGCCACCTCTCTTCCTTGAAAACTCTCATGTATCTTTCAAAATTTTTGTTCTCTATTAACAAAGTTAAACCTTCAACCATAGTAAGTTTGGAGTTCAAGATTGATTGTGAAAGTTGATTGCAAATCAAGTAGGTTTATTCTCATTTTTTTTCATATTTTTATTTATTAATATAAGGATTTTAGGGTATGATAGACTTATAATATCATATTGTTATGTTTGGAGTTATTTCAAAATAAGATTAAAATTTTATAGATTTCTTATGAAGGAAAGAGACCTTGCTGGAAATTTGCTTTCTAGTAGTATTGTCGGATTTGTTTAATTGTATGAATAGACAAATGAAGTATAAAATTATGAAATTTGGTATGTATGATCCTTAGGATGTTAGGTCATATTTTGTCAAATTTCGTGGTCATATGATAAGTGTGCAATTAATTACGAAATTTTGATCACCTTTGATTAAGTGAAATAAAAATCTGGACAACACTAAACTAGGTTGAATTTTGAATATTTTGGACATGTGATTGATGTTATTTTGGTGTCATTAAATTTCTATATAATCAATATGAGTCCTTTGTAAGGCATTAAAATTTGAAGGATTTTTATGAAGCAGTTTATTTTTAAAAATTTAGAGATTAAGGGCTATTCAGTTTCAAAACTGATATCGATATAGTCTTGGTTTGGATTCGGAGGTTTATATTGATAGGTTAACAGAGGTACATAAGGCTAGAAATTTTTTTGGTATTTGTTCTGAGTCTATATATATATATATATATATATATGCATTTTTGGGATGATAGTCTTGTACACAATTTATTAAAAATGGAGAAAATGGACTGCATCAGTAGTGAATTTTAATGGTATTTGGAATTGGATTGTAAGTTATGATTTCTTATAAATTTATAAGTTTTGTGATGTGATTTTAAGTTGATAAGAGGGATTAAATTTGTAAAGTTATTTTCTTTATTGGGATAAGCGGAAGAGGTAAATAAATCTTATACATTGCTTTAATATATTATATGTTTAATTTCAAAAATACTTTAATTGGTTATTTTAAATAATCAAATGAAATCTTGAATTTCTCAACACTGTTTTATTTTATTTTATTTTATGATTTTGTATCCTTAAATATATGTTTTATGTACATTGTTTGATTGTATTAAAAGGATTGTCTTCCTATTTGAAAAATGTGTATATTTTATTAAAAGTATTCCTTTGTATTTGAAAAGAATGATATATATTATAATTGTGATTGTAACGAAAATGTTTTGACTCATCTGTCCATAGTTCATTTAATTGTAATGGCCTAGGCACAAGAATTATAGGTGTCATAATTGTATTGTATTAATCTAGTTGGAATATTTATTGTTGTGTAACATTAATTATATTGGCCTTGCATCAGGATTACAGGTGTAAATTGTATTAGCCCCACACTAGGATTATAAGTGTAAATTGTATTAGTCTTGCACCAGGATTATAAGTGTTAATTGTATTAGCTCTACATCGAGATTATAGGTGTAAATTGTTTTGGCTTTGCAACGGGATTACAGATGTGAATAATATTACGTGACAGGAGCCACTTCCATGTTTGTTTAAATTCATATATAAATGTTTTTTGTTATTTTGACTTTGATTTAAATAATGAATGTTTATGTATCATATTGTTAAATGTTTTATTGTTTTATTGACTTTGATTTTGAAAATTGAATGTTTTTTATATTGTGTCGTTAAATGTTTTATTGATATTGCTATATTCATTGTTTTTTAATTACTATAAAAATATGGTTTTATTCTAATCGTAAAGCTACTTTATAAAATTACAATATATCCTTTTAATTATAAACTATATCATAATGTATATGTTTACTTACTGAGTTGACGGTTCACCCTTCATTTCTACTATTTTTAGAGATTAGTAGACATTATTTGTCTTGAGGGACGACTACGAGTTATTTGTGTCTTTTGGAGAAGGGTTTCAGTTTACTATTGTGATTATATAACTTCCTATTATTAAAGAACTATTTAAATTTATTTCATTGGTTATGACTTAAATGTAAAAATGAATTTTGAATGTTTGTGGATTTGAGTTGTTTAAGATTTTTTTAAGGTGTTGAGAGATATATGTTATGAAATTTTTCATTAATTGAGTTTTAATTTTGAAAATTCAAGTGATTGATTAAATATTACGTTATATTGATTTTTAGAACAAATTGGGGTGTTACTGTTTCGTTCTCTATTTATTGAGAAGTCTCAAGGCATGTATGTAAATCATTTGAAAGATTATTGAAAATTATTGAGAAAAAATTGTCAAGTAGTTCAGAGATTGATGTCAGAGTTGTTCACTTACCCGGGAAAATATTCTTCCTACTGGAGTGGAGTCGAAGAAGAGCATAGGAGCTTTGAAAATTGAAGTATTGATACGAGAGAAGAAGGCTTTCGAAGCTTTTAAGCCTAAAAGGGTTGCAAATAAGATCCTCAAAAACATAAACGGTAAACTAAAGATTGAAATTCCAGCATAAACGCCAACCAACAGAGCGCTATTGACTTTGGAAAACCGCATAGCTAGTGCCAGCCAATAGCTTGCAGTAGCCTGGAGAGCACTAAAAGCAAAGTAGCATAGAATGGGCAAAGAGAAAAGAAGCAATCCCTTTGATACATAAAGATAGTCCAACATTGGTCTCCACCCAACATCACCAATCTCCCTCTCTTCTTCTTTTGTTAGTTGGATATTCGTAGAACCCTCTTTCGAGATCTTCTTCTCACTGCCTTCTCTTTCAGACCAACATTCATCAGGCGATTCTAATTGATGTTCATGAATATTACAAGTTTAATCCATGTTTCTTGTGTCGGAAGTAACTAATTCTGAGACTGCTTTCATATGCGCATTCACTAGTTGCTCAAATGTGGCCCCTGCTGTTGACAGCAACTCTGCATAGGTTCCTGATTGTGTAATCAAACCACCTTCTATAACCTGAAAAAGGTCGAAACAATGTGTTTTTAACATATTTGTATATCCAACTAAATGTATAGTCGGCCAAAAAAAGTTGACAAGTTGTTACCAGAATTTGATCAGCTTTTGTGAGGAACTCAACTTGATGAGTCACTAATATGACAGATTTGTCCTGCAGAGCAGCCATAACACAGTCCTGTAATAAAATCATTTAACATGAGTGTCTACGTATAGATATCAAACTAATTTCTGCGAGAAACTACTGTTTGTTTTCTTACATTTAATAGAATTGCAGCTGTTTCTGCATCCACTGCACTGAAAGGGTCATCAAGGAGGTAAATATCAGCATCATTGTAGACAGCACGTGCAAGCTGAATTCGCTGTTTCTGTCCGCCACTTAAGTTAAGCCCCCTTTCTCCTATCTCTGTAAGGTCACCATGGCTGAAATGGTTAATATCCTTATCTAGAGCGCAAGCTTTTGTAACCATCTCATATTTGGTCTTCTCCATTGGCTTTCCGAAGAGTATGTTGTCGCGAATAGTACAAGGATAGCATATAGGAGGGTTGATTTCCCTGCACCAACCTGCCCACAGATTGCGATTTTCTGCCCCATTTTTACTTCGAGGTTGATGTTTCTCAGTGTTAAAACAGCTGATTCTGCTTCCCAACTGAAATTCCCCCCTTGTATTTCAACACATAGTGCAGAATTCTCTTCAAAACTCTTTGATGATATGTTTGCTTCATCATTACTGAGCTCATCATCAATGAGAAAGGCGTTGAGATGATCCAAAGAGATTTTCACTTGAATCAGCATAGACAATGCGTTAGGAATCCAGTGCATGGGCTCTGACATGCTTCTCAATGTTGCTAGGACAGTGAAGATAGTGGCAGCATTCAATGGAGCACTTTTCATGATCAAAGATCCGAGAAAGACCAAAGTTGAGACGATGGTCGGGGATATCCAATATAGAACAATTGAAAAGGACCTCCTGATCTCTGACTTTGTCAGAAATTTATGTTCATTTTCCCTTAGCAAATCAATCATATTCTTGAACTTTTCTTCTCATGATTGCAACTTGATGATCTTCATATTGTTCAAAACCTCAGATGTGGCTCGCAATCTTTCATCTTGAGCAACCTTGTAACGAGACTGATATTTGTTGTAGATCCTTGCAAAGGGAATGTTGAGAAACCCCATGATTACAATAAAACAAGACCGGGGAATGCACTGAGACCTACCACCTTGAAAAGAACACCCATAGCAAGAAAAAGTTGCACCAAAAGGCTCCATTCCAGATGAAACCAATACAATGATTCTGCCATTCGATGAGCATCAACTGCTACATAGTTTACAATCTTCCCAGTTGAGTGCCTTCTCCTTGCAAGACCAGAAAGTTTTAGTTGCTTTTCGAAGATTGCCATTATCAAAGCAGATCTTATTCTCATCCCTGACCGCCTTGAATTGAAAAACCAATGCCTTTGAGAGAAAGACTCGATTAACTTAACGATCACAAGTCATCCAACGAGGAGGAGCCCTTTCGATCTCTCTTTATGCGCACTGCTAGAATACTGCACAAATGCCTACAGCAACAACGGAGAGACAACAACCGCAAATGTCCTGAGTAATGCACAGATGCCTACAAAGATCATTTCCTTCCAATGAACTCTAAATAAGACCTTAAGAAGCAAGTTCTTGGGATTGTTCAGTTTTCCATCTCTATGAAGACTATCCCATTTGCCAGAAAAAGTTCTGTAAGCTGATTTGGCTTCATCTTCTGATAAAAGAGCAGGAATGTCTTCAAGAACTAATGGCTTCACATAACCAAGCTGCAACAATGAGGTAATCCAACGAAAAGTTAACTGGCTAAATACATTTGCTTTGCCTAGTTTTGTCTGATTATTTTTGCCTTGATTTTTCCCTTCTTTCCCACTTGACTGCAGCTTAGATGAGCTCCTGTTTTTGATGCTCGGACAATGAGCTTTACAGAACAGAATAACAACACGATACCATGGCGCCATCTTGAACCTGAAATGTAAATAATCAAAGCAAAAGCAAGCAAAAAATATCAGACCAACAAATTGATACTGATGAATTCTGATAATTTTTGTTCTTTCAACAAGCCTAGAAACAGCACATCAGACTAGCATATCAAAGCAGCTACAAGAAATCTATATTTTTGTAAACCTCACCATTTGACTATGTAGAAGACAAATACCAAGAAGAAAACATATATAAACAGCGGTCAGTGGACAGTAGCTAGTTTATCTTAATCACTTTATCAATTCACATATAGCATACTAAATCAACCACTTCCTTGCCTCAAGAGAACTTTTATTTCTACATATATGATGTATCTATCTATACAGAATCAAATCAGCCTGTGCATTCTGATTCTAACCTATAGAGAAAAAAATAACAATAGTTTTGATAAAATTAAAATGTACGGAACAGTACAACACTGAAATAAAATAATAAAACTAAATAAAAGATCAAATCTTTTACCTTCTATATTGATATCTGTGGATTGTTCAACACCTTACTTATCTTGATATGTCTCTACACCAAAAAACAAATTAGTAGATATAATTATATAGATTTGTGCTTATTACTTTTGATTTATTTTCTAAGAAAAAAAATGAAAACAATGCATGAGAGGTGAGTGTTTAATTTTGATTTGTTGTAAAAATAAAAACTAAATAAAAGGTCAAATCTTTTACCTTCTATATTGATCTTTATGGATTATTCAGCACTTTATTTTTCTTGATATGTCTCTACACTAGACAACAAATGAGTAGATATAACTATATAGATTTGTACTTACTAACTTTTGATTATTTTCTAAGAAAAAAAATGAAAACAATGCATGAGAGGTGAGTGTTTAATTTTGATTTGTTGTAAAAAAAAAAAAAAAACTCTTCCTTTCGTTTCTCAAAGGTACAGTCAAACCACAACCTAGGAGCATTTGTAATACTCTAATGAATTGTGAAAAAAATTATATATTATATAAGATAAATAAATATTGAGCTAAAATAAACATCTTTAATGAAATTATCGCTCATTAATGTCAAGTTGAGATGACAATAAAAAAAAAAAAATATATTGTCAACATAACTATCTATTTTTAAAAATGTGTTAGAGTATCTCCAATATTCTTGTAGATTGTGATTTCAAAAAAAAAAAAAAAATTATCATATCATTAATGTCAAGGAATTTGCATTCTACCAGACATAAATATTATTTGATAGACAATTGTATTCTCCAATATTCTTGTAGATTGTGATCTGAAAAAAAATGTCATATTATTAATATCAAGGAATTTGCATCCTACCTTACATAAATATTATTTGATAGACAATTGTATTCTCCAATATTCTTGTAGATTGTGATTTGAAAAAAAAAATTGTCATATCATTAGTGTCAAGGAATTTGCATCCTACTTGACATAAATATTATTTAATAGATAATGTCATATTATTAATATCAAGGAGTTTGCATCCTACCTTACATAAATATTATTTGATAGATAATTGTATTCTCCAATATTCTTGTAGATTGTGATTTGAAAAAAAAAATTGTCATATCATTAGTGTCAAGGAATTTGCATCCTACTTGACATAAATATTATTTAATAGATAATGTCATATTATTAATATCAAGGAGTTTGCATCCTACCTTACATAAATATTATTTGATAGATAATTGTATTCTCCAATATTCTTGTAGATTGTGATTTGAAAAAAAAAAATGTCATATCATTAGTGTCAAGGAATTTGCATCCTACTTGACATAAATATTATTTAATAGATAATGTCATATTATTAATATCAAGGAGTTTGCATCCTACCTTACATAAATATTATTTGATAGATAATTGTATTCTCCAATATTCTTGTAGATTGTGATTTGAAAAAAAAAATTGTCATATCATTAGTGTCAAGGAATTTACATCCTACTTGACATAAATATTATTTAATAGATAATCATATTAAAAAATTATTTTCAATGCTTCCATATATTGGCATTTAGCATCTCCATTTATTTCCATTTAATGCTTCCAGATTTTCCACATATTTTTTTGACTTTTAATTAGATTTGAAAATTAAATTAAACAATGATTGATTTGTTGATGCAACTGTTTAACACACTTTCTAGAAATAGATAGTCATGTTGACAATATCTATTTTTTTTTATTGTTATCTCAACTTGACATTGATAGATGATAATTATATTGAAGAGATTTATTTTAGTTTAATATCTGTTCATCTTATATGATATGTAATTTTTTCATAATCTATTAGGCTCCGTTTGGTCCGTGGGATTGGATTAGAATGGAATGGATTATATTAAATTAGATTGAAATAGAAAATAATCATCCCATATTTGGTAGAACTAGAGATTGGATTAAAAATTATACCATATCATATTTGGTGTAGGTTGGGATTGGATTGAAATAAAATTAATTTTATAAAAAATCTGAAAAAAAAAACCAAATATCATCTCCCACAATTCATCAATATCAAATTCCACTGTTCATCAATATCATCATCTCCCACAATTCAACATCATCAACCTATAATTCATTAATATCATTCATCCAATTCATCAACATCATTATCTCCCACAACAACATCATTGACAACATTAAAACATCGTAACATTAAAAAAAAAAAAAACTTAGAACAGGGGTTCTGTTCGAACCCAAAACTGGATGGTTTTGGGTTCGACTACCCAGAACTCGAACCTAGAACCAAATGGTTCTGGGTTCGACAACCTAGAACCACTTGGTTCTGGGTTTGACAAACCAAAAACTAGATCCCAACTTAGAAGGAAAAAAAAAAAAAAGAAGAAGAGCAGATAGAGCTAGTTCATTTGGATAAAGGAGAAGATGAGAGAGACGAAGAGCGTTTTTGGTGGTAGTGGAGTCGGTATGGTGGAGATGAGGGAGAGAAAGAGTTTGTAACTTTGTGGAAAGAGAGAGTGGATGAAATGAAAAAAAAAAAGGGAATCTCATGAACTTGTGATTTTGGAAAGTCATGGGTAAGCTTGAGATTCCATTCCCAAGTTGAATAGAAATGGGCCGGGGCGGGGGGGGGGGGGGGGGGGGGGGGGGGGGGTGATCTTGAGTACGAAAAATTCATTCCCGTCACTGGCTCCAAATATGGGATATAGGAGAATGGGAAAATCCTAATCTCTTCCCAAATCCCACATACCAAACATACTCTTAGAGTATTGGAGTTACTTTAGACAGTTATGTCAGTAAGTCAATAATCCATTCCTATCACTAGCTCTAAAAGTGGGATGTGGAAGAATAGAAAAAAAAAGAAATTTCAATATCATCCCAAATTTCACGTACCAAACATACCTTTAGGCCCCATTTAACAAGCGAGATTGGATCGGAATTGAATGGATTGAATTATAATGAAAAATTATCATCTCACGTTTGATAGAACTTAGGATTAGATTAAAAATTATACCATATCATGTTTAGTGTTGGCTGAGATTTGATTGGAATAAAATTAATTTAATTTTTTTATTATATAAAATTATTTTTTAAAAAATCTAGGAAAAAAAAAAAACCAAATATCGTATTCCACAATTCATTAATATCAAATCCCACAGTTAATCAATATTATCATCTCCCATAATTCAACATTATCAACCTACAGTTTATTAATATCATCCATCCAATTCATCAACATCATCATTTCCTACAATAACAACATAATTAACAACGTCAAAACATCATAACATTACAAAAAAAAAAAAAAAAACTCAGAACAAGAGATTCTGTTCGAACCCCTATTCCAGATGGTTGTGGATTCATCGTTGAACTCAGAATTGGGTTTTGGGTTTGATGACCTAGAAACTGAACCCAGTTCATTGAATCTAGAACCAGGTGGTTTTGGGTTGTCTCCTAACTCGTAAAGAAGAAAAAAAAAGAGAGGGTAGAGTTGATTCATTTGGATGGAAGAGAAGATGAGAGAGATGAAGAGTGGTTTGTAGTGGTGTTGGGTAGGGGTGGCAAAAAGGGTTGGCGTGTCGGGTTGAGCTGAATTCGATTTGATTCGTTTACGAATTCGACCAATTCGACACGAATTCGTTTAAGAAACGGGTTGATATTTTTGGATTCGACACGAATTCGTTTATAAACAAATGACACGACCCGACACGATTAATTCGTTTAATATTTGGATCATAAAATATTCTAACCCATTAACCCGTTAATTCGTATGACCCGTTAATTCGTTACATTCGTTTAACCCATTTAATTCGTTCAACCCATTTAATCGTTTAATTCGTTCAATTCGTTTAACCGTTTAATTCGTTTAATCGTTCGATTCGTTTAACTCGTTTAATCTTAATAATATTTTAATCATATACATAATAAATCATTCACAATTAAATATTCAAACAACAAATTCAACAGATAAAAACCAAAATCCAAAATCAACAGAATTAATACAAAAACTAAACACCAAATTCATCAGAATCAAATATTCAAACAACAAATTCAACGGATAAAAACCAAAATCCAAAATCAACAGAATCAACACAAAAACTAAACACCAAATTCATCAGAATCAACACATAAAAACCAAATACCAAATTCAACATAATCAACACATAAAAACCAACACAATCATTTTCAAAAAATAAAAACAGTAAATTAAATCAACAACAAAATCAAATCAAATCATGCTCAAACTCAATACAAAATTACAAATACATGAAAATTAAATTTGCATAACATTATGGTGGTGGAGCCGTGGATCTAGTGGCGGAGTCGTGGATCTGGTGGCAGACCGTGGAGAAGAGGCAAGATCTTGAGGAGAAGGGGAGTCGACCGTGAGAGAGGAGGGGAGCACGGACGACGACTGTGAGGGAGGAGGAGTGAATAGGCGACGAGCGTGACGGAGGAGGGAAGAACGACCAGCGACCGTGAGGGAGGAAAGAAGATAGGACGGCGGGCGTGAGGGAGGAGGGAAGAATGACCAGCGACCGTGAGGGAGGAGAGAAGATAGGACGGCGAGCGTGAAGGACGAAGGGAGAACGGGCGGCGACCGTGGAGAGAAGGTGGCGACTGGACGGCGACGGTGGGGGAGAAGGGGTGACTCGGCGGAAAGGGGGACTCGGCGAAAAAGGGAGTGTGTGTGTGGCTGCCGAAAAATGAGTGAAAGGATTTAGGTTTTGGATGAATATGTGTATATATATAAATGCGTAATTACACACTAATCCCTCTAATATGTTAAATTACAATTTATCCCTTTTTTAATCGTGTCAACCCGTGATTCGTTTAAGCAAACCCAATTCGATTGGTTTACTAAACGGGTTAAACGGGTTGACACAAATTCGTTTAACTCCAACCCATACTCATTTATTTTTTACGAATTCGTGTCGACCCGCCGTGTCGGAACCCATATTACCACCCCTAGTGTTGGGTCAATAAGGTGGATGTAACACCCTTTCTTCAATTCCCAGTGGTATGAGAATCGAAGCGAAAGATGTTATCATTTCTTACGAAACTTCATTTATTCGTTTAATTTATTTTATAGAAAATTCGGTCGAGTTTTTTCTGTTTTATCAAAAACCCAAAATTTGAAAACCTGAAATATTCAAAAGGGAACATTTCTAAAATATTTTCATTTTCCCAATTCCTGATTTCGGACCCTCCGTCCGACTCAAAACACTTCACCATATAGCTTTGATAGAATCATACATTTATAAATAAAATTCCATCAGAGGGAAATAAGCACAAAACATTCAAAAGAAAAGTAATACGAAGTTTCACCAACTCACCTTACCACATCCAAAAACTTTTCTACCAAGTTATATACATTAACATTTACAAATTTTCGTACATACATCTACATGTACATGCATAAGTTCATATAATTGCATTTTAACAAAAATAGGTACATACCAAAAGGATGTTTACCCAAAATGGAGATCAATGTGACTTTCGGGACGTGCAGGGGATATCTCCTTGTCCGTCTCTCTATCTATAGTGCTTAACTCAAGTACCTACGCATGGGAAATCCAACGCACTAAGTATTTTTACTTTGTGGGTGTACACATATAATATTGAAATTGTAAATATTTTTAAGAACACCGTATTAAAATATAATGAATTACTTAATTGTCAAATTGTAATCATAAACATGTAAAAATCAAACAAGTTGGGATTTGTATAATTTAACCATTCAAAACTACGAATCAATCGTAATTACGTTGTTACCCCTAATAAAATGTTAGAGCTCTTTATAAATTCTGATATGATACCTTGAATCGATAATGAGTTTCTCTGGTATTGGACACTCGGTGCCTACCTATCGGATCTCAATTTACAAACTTTTGCAATTTCTAGACCAAACACTCGATACCTCTTAAGGTATGTAAATCAAGGTCAATACGCAATCATAACAGTGCGGTACTGCTAATAATTACCCTATTGGTATGTCAATTACCAATCATCACCTACCAATGTTCAGGTTTACTCGGGCGCTTGATATTTTTCATAATTGCAAAATTATCGATTCAAATAAACTTTTAATCGCGTATATATTTAATCACATCTTTTGCATCTATTTTTCGAAATCTTTCAAAGCTTCACTCTTGGCCATTTCCAAATGACCATTTTGCCTCTAGTTTTAATGTTAAAACTTAACAAAACAACCCCTATCCTTCTCTAGTTCTGATTCAGACAAAAGAGAAAACTTTCAAATTTTTATTTTCCAATCCTTAATTTATCATACATATCATCAAACATCATATCATTAACACATAAATGAGTGTGAATTGATAAAATTACCCCTTGATTCTTCTTTAGATTACATTCGGGCAAGGGTATACATTTTCAAAATTTGTTTTCAACTCCATAACTCATCATATAAATCATTCAAATATCATTCGCTTAACACATAAATAAGCTTCAAATGACAAAAATACCCTTAGGATACTCTCTAGAGTAGGTTCGGCCTAGGGTCTAATTTTTGTAAATTTTTGTTCTACTTTGTTTTTCATACCAAACATCGTTCCATCAACATCCAATTGATACATAAATATCATTTATATCTAGTTACCACATCAAGGGAATAATATCAATAAATTTTAAAAGAAATTTTTATTGTTATGCTTACTAATAAAATCAAATTTTTAGAATATGTATACATCAACTCTTTTGGGCTTGCTACTAGCTTTCTTGCACTCCCAAAGGAAGCTTAAAGCTTCCCTTTACCTTTGCTTGGCTCACCTCTTTCCAATTGATCACCTAGGGTTTTCCAAGAGAGCATTTTTCATCATAAAAACCAACTCAACAAATTTAAATGTATAACCAACCACACCTACATGCTTTTGCATGCTTCTACATCATTTCTAATCAAAACCCATCACAAAAATCAAAACCCACACCAAATTACCTTGTTTAAACCCTTTCTAATGAAAATCCACTTGTAACTGTAAAGGGGTTTGGATGAAATTGAAGCTTTGGAGGGGTAGATAATGTGTAGAATAAGGTTTATGAGTGATTTGAAGGGCTTAAAGTTGAAGAAAAATTGAGAGAGAAGTGGGAAGAAAGAGACGACAAAGGAGGAAGAAGAAGAAGAAAAAAATGAAACCTTTCTTGCAACTTCAACTTTATATAAGCTCATATTCTCTTGACCAAATTGCCCCTTAACTAATCCCATAATTATCATTTTGTCCTTAGTTGCAAATTCTAACATGTGATTGGTTGAATTTTTAACTATTCATCCCACTAACTAAACTAATCACTATTTGTTATACCAGTTTTCTCGACCTTGCCAGATGGGCCGAAGGAGGTCCAATAAGTATAAGGGGGATTCAAAGCCCAGGAGGCCCAAGCTCCAGATCGCTTCCGTGAGCTCGTCCAGATCATGAGCTCGCCCAGGTCGTGAGATCACAGTGACTTCCAGATTGACTGAGCACTCCTCTTGTTCACATCCGTACCTCTCCAGCCCACCTGATTTGACAGATCAGAGGACTCCCCCAGAAGGTACCTTACGCAACAAGCCATCAGGGTTACCAACTCCCTTGAGTTCACATCGAAAGCAGTCAATATGACAGCTATGCATTTAATGAAAAGAAGACTCCTCCTAGTGCATTAATTACTGACATGCACGTGAGAGGGATAATCATTGTTTTTGTATTAAATGCATCATGGACAATATCAGGATTAGTTGAAATGATCATCATTTATAACGTATATGACACTCATCTGTATATCTCTCTTCTCTATAAACAGGGAGAAATTGTTACTGTACAAAGGATCGAAACACAGACTAATATACTGCCACTCTGCCGGAATTACACTAGGGTGGCCTATGGACGTAGGCGCAGTTGCCAAACCACGTAAAATTTTTGTCTTTACACTCATTCTTCCCTCTCCCTTCTCTATTTATTAGCTCATTTATCTCAAGTTTATCAACCACGACCAACATTCCTCTACTTTTATTGCATACACCAACCTTAAACTCCATTAACTACGCATTCATTATCCCCATTATCATTGATTACCCTGTTCGCAGTCTGGGTCCTAAATCTTTGGGTTGACCGTTTCCAGACGTCGACACTATTATAGTCCACTTTTAATTAAATTCATTCACCTTTTTGCCTTTTATGTTGTCAAACTTTTATTGGATCAAGAATTAATCACATTTAATGCCTTCTAATTTCATTCCCTTTCTTGACCAATCACATTTTTCTAATATTCCAATGTTCTCATTCAATTCCTAAAATAAATCCTCACTTATAACTTATTTCCCAAAATTAATAAATCCCCTAAATAAATAGAAATATATATATATATCCTACCTTAAATACATGAATTCCAAATTTAATCCACCTTTTGCTTACTAACTTTAAATTAAAGAACATTAATCCAATAGAAATGAGAATTCAGGGTGTTACAGTGGAGATGAGGGAGAGAAAAAGTTAGTGACTTTGTGGGGAGAGAGAGAGAGAGGATGAAATGAAAAAATAAATTAAAAAAAAAAGGAATTCCGTGAACTTGGAATTTTGGAAAGATATGGGTAAGGTTGGGATTCCATTTCCCAAGTTGAATGAAAATGAAAGGGGGGTTGGGAATGAAGAATCCATTTCCATCATTTGCTCCAAATGTGGGATGTCGGAAAATGAGAAAAAATGAATCCCAATCTCTTCTCAAATCTCACGCACCAAACATACCTTTAAAGCATTGGAGATGCTCTAGACAGTCATGCCAGTAAATTAATAATTATTTGATTTTAATTTTTAAATCTAATTAAAAGTAAAAAAAAAAAAAAAAACATGGAAACATTAAATGAAAAATATAAAAACATTAATTCGAAATATACAGAGACATTAAATGGGAATACATGGAAATATTGGAGAACAACTTTTAATTTGATTGTCTATAAAATAATATTTATATCATGTAGGATGTAAATTACTTTCATCTTTTCTCACTGGTAACCTTGTATGGGTGTTGTGCTTCTAATTATTTGTTTAAAAATGTATGTAGACATACAATTGCACCATCTTAATAATTTCCATCAATAATTTCTAAACTATCAATATAATAACACTTCATTACTAACCAACCACTTACACTCACCTAGCACTCTACTACCAACATAAGAGATAAAAAAATAAAATAAATTCCATTACAATATATCTATCTATACAGAATCTGATCAGCCTGTACATTCTGATTATAACCATATATACCCTTCAAGCTAAAATAGTTCCTGACAGTAGAACAAATGCAAAACTGATAAGATTAACCAAATTTCATCAGTGGTATAGAATAAAAGTGCAATCACCATAGAATAGGAGCAAATTGCTAAAGGTGATCAAGTATGGGGAATAACTACATACTTTGAACATATTCAGTAAAATTTTTCCATTTTTCTAACAAATTCATATATGTTGCTTTTCTTTGTGGTGTTCCTTCAATTTGAACAAGCTTACAGAGAAGGAAACTGAGATCTTGTCATGAGAGTAACATGAGCATGACAATGATCTCTGCAGCTACGTACTGTGTAGCTAGTGTAGTCACTTCGATTTTGTGCCACTCTTTTTTAGTTTCTGCTTTCTACTTTCATTACTTTACTGACTCCCTTTCCATCTCTTTTGGTTGGTTTCATATTAATTGTAATAATGTCATTCCTACAAAGGAAGAACATAAATCTTAGCTGTCTAATAAACGCTTTCTGTAATTGTCCTTCTAATGAAAAATTGGAATCCTACCTTCATATTTTTCAAAGTTTTGGGTGATAGGAATTAGTAGATGTACTAGGACATCCCAACTAAGTTGGCAACTCCTTCGCACCCTCGTTGTTTACCCTTCCTTGTCATAAAATTGAAAAAAAGAAAAAAGAAAAGAAAAGAATAAAACACTATCTTATCACATGGCTTATAATATGTATATTCAAGACTTCTCATTGGAGGTGGTACTTTTTATTTAAGTAGGAATTTCAACGAAGTAAAGATTTGAATTACAACTGTTAGTTGTTTATCAATATTGATTAACTCGTTCCTTGGAGCAATTATTACTGTGGATTCAACAATTCATTGCTTTTATTCGTTAATTACACTATATAAAAACTTTGTTTACAAACTAACTAGATCAATTAGTTGGATGAATGTGTGGCATTATTTGGTTACTTGATAGACTGCAATGGATTTAAATGATTGAGAAAATGCTTCAACTCTGCATGGAGTTTCTCCGATAATTGGAACTGTATTCTGCTACCAGTTTAGAGAAGGCTGTGTTGGTCTCCATAAGCTTTGAAGGCACATCATATTCCACAATCTCTCCTACAAAACAAAAACAAGAAAGCCAGAAGAAATAAAAGGTATGATTTAATTCATGTTCAATCATTTGTGTTAAAAGTTTAAGCACAAGGATGAATGGTTGATCCACACATTAGAACAATGCAGATCATACGGATGATAAATCAATGCTAATTTCGTGTTTAATTGTAGTGACAAGCTAAATGGGTTGTTTAATATCTTGCTTATAAAGGGCATGAATGCTCTTCAAGCACACACAAGTAGTGAATGAAAACATACCATAAGAGATGACCATAACCATGTCACTATCTGTTATTGTAGGAACTCTATGAGCTATAGTTATCACTGTGCATCCTGGAAACTCTTCTCGAATTGTTTTTTGCAGAATGGCATCTGTAGCAGAGTCAATTGATGCAGTTGCTTCATCTAAAACCAGGATTTTCTTCCTTCTCAGAAGTACTCTTCCTAGGCAGAATAGTTGGCGCTGCCCGACACTCCAATTCTCTCCATCATCACTAACTGCCCAATAGAAAGACACATTTTATGAATTTGTTTTGCAGTTTTGTAGAATATATTGCATGATATAGTCCTCAGAATTACCAGATGAATCCAGGAGCTTAGGGAGACTGCTGACTACTGCTTTAAGCTGGCACTTCTCCAGGGCCTGGAAGTGAAGAACAGATGACATATCAACTCTGAATTAATACACAATCAATTTTTGTATGGAGGACATGTGAAAATATTACAAGGAGTTGCTAACCTCCCATATTTCATGATCAGGATATATGCCTAGAGGATCCAGATTCATTCGGATAGTGCCTCGGAAGAGAGTTGGTTCCTGAGGAATGATACTCAACTTTGTCCTTAAATGTTTCAACCCGATAGAGCATATGTCAATTCCATCAATAAGTATTCTCCCACTTTCAGGCTCTACCAAACGGAACAACGCACTGATCAATGTAGTCTTCCCACTTCCAGTTCTTCCAACAACTCCCACTCGAGTCCCCTCCTTGAATGTGCATGTTATTCCCTTCAGAACCAGTGGAGCATTTGGACGATATCTTACCTTAAATCACAAGAAATCAAAATTTTCAGAATACAAATGTAGGTACATCAAAGTTTCTAGTCTTGAATCCAATTATTAAGTCATCACTCAATCCAAAAGCTTAAAATGGTATTTCAAATTTGTACCTTCAAATTCTGCAACTCTATTCTACCTTCAAGGGGCCATGAGTCTGGTGGCCTCATATCTTCTATAATTGCAGGAGGTTCTGGTGGTATATGCATAAACTGTTTGATCCTTTCAACAGAAACAATTTGGTTTGATAGATTGCAGTGCATGCGAGTCATAATTACTTGGACGGTACTCAATGTAAGCGCATAAGAAAGAGAAAGTCCCACAAACCCTTCAAAAGAACAGATTCTGTTTGAAAAAGAGTTGATCTATGTTAAGACTCAAACAGACTTGTTAGATTGTAGTTACCTGGTAAATGTTTCCCTGGAAGCAGAACAATAAGAAGAGCAGCGGTGAGTATGACCAGATTCTGAAGTGTTTCGATTCGTAAAACTAACCACTCCATAGCAGCATTAGAATGAAAGAATAGCGTTGCATCTGTATCAACAAGCTTAAGATAGTTTGCGAAGAACATTTCCTTCATACTAAACGCTCTAATTGAAACCACCCCTTGTGATGTTTCGGATACATTGTTCAAAATGGGCGCTTTGGTCATTCCACTCATCCTCATGAATTCTCTTGCTGATGATAAATAATAACCCTATAATACAAAAATGTAAAATGAATATCACTTTCCTTTATCAATTATGAAGCAAAAGGAAATTTTTAGTACATTTTAACAGGCAGAGATGAGGTTTTACCTGAACATATTTTGCGATTATAACAATAGGAATGGCAACAAGTAGCACAGGCCATGTTACTGAGGCCATTATTGCTATTATCACGAGTGTATCAATTGTTGCGACTATAGATATAGTAATGGAGAATGGTAGATCAATATCTAACGTGTTCATATCTGATGAAATCTGTTGCATATGAATATCTTGTCATGGAAAATGTGGAATCATAATCATAAATTCTTTCCTAAAAATCAAGGTACTTGTTCAGGCAAAAATTTTTTGAATGAGTATGAGACAAGCTGCATGAACTCTTACCCGGGCAAATATCCTTCCTACTGGAGTGGAGTCAAAGAAGAGCATAGGAGCCTTGAAAATTGAAGTATTGATACCGGAGAAGAATGCTTTTGAAGCTTTTAAGCCTAGAAGGGCTGTAAATATGTTCCTTAAATATACAAATGGTATACTAAACGTTGAAATTCCAGCATAAACACCGACCAACATAGCATTATTAACTTTAGAAATTCGCAAAGCCAGTGCCAACCAGTAACTTGCAGTAGCCTGAAGAGCACTAAAAGCAACATAAGTTAGGACGGTCAAAATGAAAAGAAATGATCCCTTTGATACTTGAAGATAGTCTAACATTGGTTTCCACCCAACATCACCAATCTCTCTCTCTTCTTCTTTTGTTAGTTGGAAATTTGGAGAACCCTCAACTGAGATCTCCTTCTCACTGCCTTCTCTTTCGGAGCAAGATATAGGCGATTCTAATTGATTTACATGATTTTTCCAAGTTCCATCCATGTTTTCAGTATCAAAAGTATCTAATTCTGAGACCGCTTTCTTATGGGCATTCACAAGTTGTTCAAATGTGGTCCCTGGAGTTGATAGCAACTCTGCATAAGTTCCTGATTGTGTTATCAATCCACCTTCAATAACCTGAAAATGGTCAAAATAATGTGGTTTTAACATGCATATATTCAACCAAACATATGGTCCCCAAAAAAGGTTGACAAGTGGTTACCAGAATTTGATCAGCTTCCTTGAGAAACTCAACTTGATGAGTCACTAAGATGACAGATTTGTTTCGGAGAACAGCCATAACACAGTCCTGTAATAACATCTGTTAGTAACCAATGGACCTAAAACCTCAAACTGATAGGAGCAAGCCCAACTAATGATACACTTTTTACGTGAAGAACAGATTGCTTGGCACATGAAGCAAACCCAATTACAAGCATGCAATAAATTCAAATATCAATTATCAAATTCTAATATAACTCAATGTTGATACTATATTAGTAACCAAAAGACTAGCTCAAGATGATAAGAAAATGACTCAACTACTGATATGAGGCTCTCTAACAACATCATTCAACTGGAGTTTCCAAACTTGGAATCAAACTAGCTTCTCTTTTGTTGGTACTTGTTTTCTTACATTGAATAGAATCGCAGCTGTTTCCGCATCCACAGCACTGAAAGGGTCATCAAGTAGGTAAATATCAGCATCACTGTAGACAGCACGAGCAAGCTGAATCCGCTGCTTCTGTCCACCACTCAAGTTAAGTCCCCTTTCTCCGATCTCTGTAAGGTCCCCATGCTTGAAACTGCTAATATCCTTATCTAAAGCACAAGCTTTTATAACCATCTCATATTTGGTCTTCTCCATTGGCTTTCCAAAAAGTATGTTGTCACGAAAAGTACCACTTTGGATCCAAGGTGCTTGAGAAACATATGCAATTGTTCCCTGTACACTTACCTACATATGCAAACAGAAATAACAAGTAAAAGATTACAATAATAAAATATCATGTTGAGTGCTGCTCATGTGTTCTAATGGACCGGTTTGATACTTACTGATCCCGAAATTTTGTCGACTTCTCCAAGGATAGCGTAGAGGAGTGTTGATTTCCCTGCACCAACCTGCCCACAGACCATGATTTTCTTCCCACTTTCTACCTCCAAGTTGATATCTCTCAGTGCTAGGACAGCTGATTCAGGTTCCCAACTGAAATTCCCTCCTTGTATTCCAACACATAATGATGAACTCAGTTCAAAACTGTTGGATAATTTGTTTGATTCCTCGTTGCTAAGCTCATCCTCTAGCAGAAAAGCGTTGAGATGATCCAAAGAGATCTTCACTTGAATCAGCATAGACAATGCCTCAGGAATCCATCTCATCGGCTCTGACATGCTTCTTAATGTTGCTAGGACAGTGAATATGGTGGCAGCATTCAATGGAGCACTTTTCATAAGTAAACATCCGATAAAGACAACAGTGGAGACAATGGTTGGGGATACCCAATATAGAACACTTGTGGAGGACTTCTTAATCTGTGACTTAGCCAAGAACTTGTGCTCATTCTCCCTTAGCAGATCAATCGCATTCTTGAATTTTTCTTCCCATGAATGCAACTTGATGATCTTCATATTGTTCAAAGCCTCAGATGTGGCTCGCAGTCTTTCATCTTGAGCAGCCTTGTAACAAGACAGGCTTTTGTTGTAGATCCTTGCAAATGGAACATTGAGAAATGCAATAATTAAAACAATAAAAAGACCAGGGAATGCACTCAGACCTACCACCTTGAAAAGAACACCCATAGCAAGAAAAAGTTGCACTAAAAGACTCCATTCTAGATGAAACCAATACAACGATTCTGCCATTCGATAAGCATCAACTGCAACATAGTTCACAATCTTTCCAGTTGAGTGCCTTCTCCTTGCAAGACTGGAGAGTCTTAGTTGTTTTTCATAGATTACCATTATTAGAGCAGATCTCATTCTCATCCCTGACCTCCTTGAATTGAAAAACCCATGCCGTTGAGAGAATGACTCAATGAGCTTAATGATCACAAGGCATCCAACAAGAAGGAGCCCTTCTAATCTGCTTTTACGTTCATTGCTGGTGTACTTCACCAATGCATACAGCAATAGAGGAGATACTACAACAGCAAACGTCCTGAGTAATGCACAAACGCCTATAGATATCATTTCTTTCCAATGAACTCTAAATAAGGCCTTAAGAAGCAAGTTTTTTGGCTTGTTCGGTTTCACATCTCTACGAACATAATCCCATTTGCTAGAAAACTTCATATAAACTGATTGTGCTTCATCTTCTGACAAAAGGGTAGGAATATCTTCAAGAACTAAAGGTTTCCCATAACCAAGTCTTAATATTGAGTTCATCCAAGAAAAAGTTAACCGTCTAAATATATTTGCTTCACCTAGTTTTGCTCGATTAATTTTCCCTTGATTTTTCTCTTCTTTCTCACTTGATTGCATCTTAGATTTACAAAGCAAAAAACGACCATACCATGGTGTCATCTCAAAACTTATATGTAATTAATCAGAGCAGAACGAGTGAAAAAAAAAAAAACACCTCCCACCAAATTGATACTGATGAATCCTGATCAATTTTGCTCTTGCAGCAAATTACAAAGGAATCTATATATTTGTAAACTTCCTCACCTGAATATTTGAAAAACAAATACAAATTAAAACAACATACAGAACAGCAGTCAGTAGCTATAGTATCTTAATCAAACTTCATAAACATATATTTAATAAGCGAAATCAATCACTTCCTTGCCTCAACATAATTTTTATTTCTACATGCAACTGTCTATCCAGAATACGTTCAGCCAACCAACAAATTCTAAACAAAGACACTATGTACCCTTCAAGCTATCAACATTCCTCACAATAGAACAAATGCAAGAACGATAACATTAACCAAATTCCATCTATAGTATAGAATAAGAGTGCAATCTACATAGAATGTCATCAAATTGCTAAAGGTGACCAAATATAGAGAATAATCATATACAGCATAAATGTGTAGTGCTTTGTTCTTCAATTTGAACAACTTACAATGGAAACTGGTGATTGTTCACGACAGTGACATGAACATGAACAAGATCACCGCAGGAAATGTGTAGTGTAGGTGTAGTCACTTTGGTTTTCATGTCAGTCTTTTATAGTAAAATTCCCTTAGCATTTCTTCCGGTTGGTTTGTTACTCTTACGTCATATCATATATATAAATATATAAAATATCTTTTCAGTAGGATCTTACCAATTATCTAAATGATAAATTTTCTATTGTTCACCCTATAACTTCTTTGTTCATTAGACTACTTAAAAAGATATTACACATTCATGTTAATTATCGAATTACTTAGTAGATAGTCGTGTCACGTGTCAATTTCAGGTCTTAAATACTATAGTTGCATTATTTCTTATGAGTTTAAACTTTTAGATATGATAGTAATTAACATGATATTAGAGTTTGGAAGTTTCCAGTTCAATTTCTCTCTCCCATTTTTCTCAAATTCTTATTACACATATTATAAAGTAAGGGATATTTAGTATGTGTCCGATATCTGTCATCTATCTATATTACACGTGAGGAGGCGTGTCACGTATTAACTTTAAGTTTTAAATATTATAATTGAATCATTTCCTATCAATTTAAACTTTTGAATATAATAGTAACTAGCAATTGCACATCACTTTTTAACGTATATGGTTGTGTATCTTCAGATTTATTAAGGTGTTAAGAGTTTAAATCTTATCAAATGCATTTTAAGCACCTCTATCATATAAGTGATGTTTGATCTTGATAGATTTATAATTCGTTCGATACTAACTTAAAAAAAAAAAAAAAAAATACTAGATAGCTAATATAACATGAGCCTATTTATAACAATACCATCTCTATGAAAAATAAAAACAATTCTTAAAACTTAAAACTTTATTAATTCTTTCTTAATTGCGCTTTGATGAAAATTTTCAACTCTTTGTAAGTTTTCGTGCAAGATATTAACGTTTGTATGTATTCATTTAACAATATTGTGTTCAATTACTTACTTACCCTTCTTGGCTTTGTTTGGATGTATTAATAGAGCGACATTGTAAATCAATTTTTGACATTGATAATACATTTACTCATAACTTAGTTTGTGTACTTCTCATTTATTTTATTGATAGAGAATTGAGTTTGACAATTATTTATAAATGAAGTGTAGGCAGACCTTTCTCATCTAGTGGGAGTTACTTTTTAGGTGATGCCTGTGATGGTGTTGGTAATTTTCTAACCCTACATGTGTCAAATTTAAAACTGAAAAAACATCATTGATGCTAATGATTGAAATAAAGATAAAATTGAATTATTTATTAAGATTTTTCATTAATAAATCTTGTAAGATTCTCTCTATATATAGTTTATCTAAATGGAATTCTCTATTATAAGATCACATACAAAATATGAAAAAAGATAATTGGAGAAGAATTAAAAACTAGACTTTAATAAAATATGTAGATTATTTGATAAATATATAAATGAAAGATGTAGTTTATAGAGATATAAATAAATAAATAAATAAAAGATGTAGACACATACTAGAACTCCATGCCCTTATTAAAGAATAAGGACAGATCTATGTGGGCATCAACCCCTTATGGATTAGGGTAATTAATGCATTAAAACCAGCAGAACCAGCTGCAGTCACACATAAGGAACTAACAGATTTCATGAATTATTTATTAAAAGTTGTAGATAATTCAATAATATGAAATATTTATTAGGAAAGGGAATTTCATTCTCCATCCCATCTAAAGAACAAATTAGAGATTTTTTTTTTTTATATCGAAAGACTGAATATTGCTGAAACTTTTGAAGATTGAATAGTGGCTAAAATTTAAAATCTAAATGACACTTTTTTTTTTTTTTTATTTTCCTCACCTCTGAATGTAATGTAAAATTGTTTATTTTTTTACATATAAAATTATCCAAAAATTAGTAATTTGACACTTATATCACTTTTATTATTAGTTATTATGAAATTTTATTTAAGGTAATACGAACAAAAAAATATAAATAATTATTTGTAATATTTATTATAATTAAAATATGATTAAACAGTATAATAGAATTAATTATATTTATATATTTAAATAAAAATAATGAAATTATCTATGAGTTGAATTATATTTAAAGACAACTAAAAAAAATAAATGTTTAAATTGTAAATTAAAATACATTAGTCCAATTTTTTTTTTTTTTTAAAATTTGGGATGAGATTTTTTTTTTCTAATTTTGTCATATAAGTATTAGAGAAAAAATATTTACAATATAAAATTAGATAAATTTGAAAATATGTTATTTTAGGAATGATAAACTTGTAACAGAATATTTTAAATACCATTAAGTAATTTGCAATTAAGTTTAAAGTCAAGAATTTTAGCTTTTTTTTTTTTTTTTTTTTTTTTTTTTTTTGTAGTTTTAAGTAGTTTAACTACTGAAAAAAAAAGAAAAAAAATCTTAATAGATGTAATTTAATACTATTAATTTATAAGTGAAAAAAAAAAAAACCAGGTTCTAAGTTTCATTTATTGATATTCTTTTTAATGAAACATGATTCCACTTTACTTCTTCCATTTTAAAATTTAATTTTAGATTTTTTTTTTAAATTTTGTTTAAAAATATGAAATTATTTTTTATGGAATTTATTAAAATAACCTTTATATCTATTTTCTTTTCTTCAAACTAAATACCTTTATTTTGTAAAATTATACTCAACTTTTGTATTATAGTGTACAATTTAAAGTGAACAAACATTTAATTATATAATGTATTATTTATTGAAAATCTTGTTAGTAATTAAATATTATGAATTATGAAAATAAAGGTTTTTCTTCTTTTTTTTATTTTTTTTTTATTTTTCGTTATTAAATTTCCTTAGAGTTAAAAATGAGTTGTTAATATCGATTATCTTGATCAAGAATGGATCCTTGTTGATAATCTTGTTTTTTGTGGTGTAAATTATGGTTATTATATTGTGTTTAGTTCTAAGATCTTTTGGTATTTTTAATAACTTAATTCATTATTTATCATTTATATTGATCATTGTTTTAATTCATTATTTGTGATTTATATTGATCATAATTCAAATAAGGAACACAATTCATCATTTTAAATATATATAGATGCATACTTATATATACATACATATATATAATTATTATGATGTAATTATTTTGAAATATGCATTATGAGTGTTAAGAGATACTATACTCTTTATTACACATCACCTCTTAATAATAGTGATTGAACACTTCTCTTGATCCAAAGAGGTTAAAGGTTTAAGTCTCACCTCTACTACATAAGGTGTGTGTAGTTTTCTATAAATTTAATCTTCATCCTCTATCTGAATAATGATAATAATAATAATAATCAGTTACTATACTCTTCATTAAGCGTAATTTTGTTTTTCAATTAAATAATCATACATTCAAGAAATGTAATCATTTGTAGAGGTACAATTAAAAAAAAAAAATTTCTAGCCTACCAGAGCATTGAATTCTAGCTACGTACGTCTTTAGCAATTAGTAATGGCAGATTGTTTGTGGGTGGATTACAATAATTATTAAAATCTGCATGTAATTAAATTATATGAATGTCACACATAAATTAGGGAAGTAAATTCCATTAACTCTCCCTCTGATCTCAGGAACTAAGTTTAATTTAATGATATGAATGCCAATGAAACTTGATTACCCTTTCATCTCACTCGTTCCTTTAGTAAACGCTCATGTTTGTGTGTGTGTGTGGATTAGGATATTTAATGGAAGTTGTAGGTAATTACTGCACATAAATTAGGTAAGTGAATTTCATCCTCCCTCCCACGTAAGGAACTATTACAAAGTGTATCTTAATCATAATTCAAATAAGAAATACAATTCACCAATATATATATATATATATAAATTGTTGTTATGTAATTATTTTAAAATATGTATTATGAGGGTTAATATTTATTATACTCTTTATTAAGTGTAGTTTTGTTTTTTAATAAATTAATCATATACTCAAGAAATTTAATCATTTGTAGAGGTTCGAAAAAAAAAAAAAAAAAAAATTCTAACCCACCCTAGTATTGAATTCTTGAATATTTATTAGAAGTTGTATGTAATCAAATTATATGAACCTCACACATAAATTAGGGAAGTAAATTTCATTCTCCCTCTGATCTTAGGAACAAATTTAATTTATTGATATCAATGCCAATGAAACTTGATTACCCTTTCATCTCATTCCTTCCCTCAATAAGCGCTTACGTTTGTGTGTGTGTGGATTAGAACAATTATTAGAAGTTGTAGGTAATTACAACATATAAATTAGGTAAGGGGATCACATGTAAGGAACTATTATGAATTTTTATTTATTGACATGCTTTCCAATGAAACTTGATTCTTATTCATTTCATTCATTTTTTATTAGTAAGAGTGCATATGTGCATGTGTACGCGCGCGCACACATACATATATTTATGCATAGAGAGAGAGACAGGGGGGGGGGGGGGGGGGGGGGGGGGGGGTGTGTGTGGGGCTTATTTATATTGATCACAATTCAAATAAGAAATACAATTCATCATTTTAAATAAATAGATATATATATATAATTGTTGTGATGTAATTATTTTAAAATATACATCATGAGAATTAAGAGTTACTATACTCTTCATTAATTGTAGTTTTATTTTTCAATTTATTAATCATACATTCAAGAAATTTAATTATTTGAAGAGGTTTAATAAAAAAATATATATCTAGCTGACCCTAACATTGAATTCTAGCTTTGTCATGACAATTAGTAATGAAAGATTGTTTGTGGGTAGATTACAATATTTATTAAAAGCTGTATGTAGTTAAATTATATAGACCTCATACATAAATTAGGGAAGTAAATTTCATTCTCCCTCTGATCTTAGGAACTAAGTTTAATCATTGATATCAACGACAATGAAACTTGATTACCCTTTTATCTCCTTCCTTCCCTTAGTAAACGCTTGTGTTTGCGTGTGTGTGGATAACAATATTTATTAGAAGTTGTAGGTAATTACTACACATAAATTAGGTAAGGGAATTTCTTTGCGTGTGTGTGGATTACAATATTTATTAGAAGTTGTAGGTAATTACTACACATAAATTAGGTAAGGGAATTTCATCTTCCCTTACATGCAAGAAACTATTATGAAGTTTCATTTATTGACATGCTTTCCAATGAAATTTGATTGTCATTCATTTCACTCGTTTCTTATTAGTAAATGTGCGTAGATATGTGTATGTGCATGCGCAAGTGTACAACACACACACACGTGTGTGTGTGAGCGTGTATGTGGGAGAGAGAGAGAGAGACTGTGTGTGTGTGTGTGTTTCTCTTATAAGAACAAATTAGTTTCATCAATATCAGTTCTAAGTTTATGGACCGTTGGATGCACTTGCTTGTTGATATTAATATTTACTATTATTTATTTGTATATAACTAATGATCCACAAATTAGAACTGATATTGATCAAAAAGGTTTGTCATTAAGAGAGAAAGACTTGTATATGTGTGTAAGGTGTATGAATGGCCCTCAAACTTGGAACTAATATTAATAACTTCGGAGCAACATTTAGCAGGCGGTTCTACATGAATTTTCCGAGTTTCATCCATGTTTCTGGCATCAGAAGTAATTAATTCATATTTGCATTAACTGATTGCTCAAATGTGATCCTTGGAGTTCACAGTAACAATGCATAGGTTCTAGATTGCGTTATCTGTCCACCTTCTATAACTTGCAAAACAATGTGTTCTCAACATACATATATCCAACCAAACATATAGTCCACAAATCAAGACTGATAAGTTGGTACCAGAATTTGATCAGCTTCTGTGAGAAACTCAATTACTTGATGAGTCACTGCACTGAAAGGATCATCAAGTAGGTAAATATCAGGATCATTAATTGTCGACGGCACGCGCAAGTCGAATTCGCTGTTTCTATCACCCACTTATGTAACTACTGTATTCATAAATAATTATTGGTTTAATTAAGTATTATATAATTGAGAATGATATGTTGATCAATTTAGGTCCCTCAAAAGTTTAGGATTTTATATTTGAGAAGAAAAAGGATATTGATTTACTAAATGATATATTGATGTTATGCAACTGCTGGACTTAAGTACCATGAATAGTAGTTATTGAATTTTAAAAATTGAAACTATCGAATTAAATTGAAAATTTAATTTTAAAAAATATATAATTGCTCATATTTAATTAGGTTTAATGGTCGGTTTTAAATAAGTTTTGTAACCATTTTACATGAAGATTATAAATAGGGGTTACAACTTTAGAGTAGAAAGCAAAAGAAGAGATATGCTCTAAGGTTCAAATGATATATATATGTGTGTGTGTGTAAGAAAATGAAAAAGAAAAAGGTTTTAGGTTTGTGCGATTGTTAAGCCTATTTTGAAAATTTTTGCTTGTTTGAGGTTAGTAAATTCATTCATGATGTGTGTGTGTGTCGATATATGAACTTTTAAATATCTTAAATATATATTTGTGGTTAAAATTAATTGTAAAAAAAAAAAAAAATGATTTTTAAGTTGTTTATATGACAATAAAATATTTTTGCAATAGTTTTCAAATTATATACTTCCAAAATTTGAATTATCATTTTATTCAAGAACCTATGATTTATGCATAACTCAAAAATCTTACAAAAATTATAAAATGAATTTAAAAGTTATTATTTCTTAAAATTGATTGACAACTGTTAAATATTTTACCATCATGATTTGAAAATATAACATTTAGATAAGATTATGAAAAATCGTTTTGGTTCATTATCTGTAGTTATTGTTTTGATCGCATCACATAGACAATTATGACGTTTTATTATTTTGATTGCATTACACAAGTATTTGTAACATTTTATTATTCTGACCACATCACACATAACAATTGTGATATTCTATTATTCTGACCATGTTAAATAATTAGTTATGATACTATAAGACATGAGTGTAATGTTTTATTTACAATATGTGAATATATATTTTTATATGATATTTGGTTCAATTTATTGTTTTATTTTATATGATATTTACTGCAAATATGAAAATTGATTTATATCCGATTTTGAATATTGGTTTTGAAATATGATTATACATATTGAAGTTTTATATTCAACTTATAAAAAAAATAATGATAATACTACCATTATGCATGAATTTACTTACCGAATTGATAGCTCATCCCTTTCTCTCCACCATTTTTGTAGAGTAAAAGTAAATCATGAATGTTGAGTGTTTAGAACTTGAAGTTCACTTGAATGTGAAACTTTGATGATAGGAATGAAGATTAGAAATTTAGCAAGGACATATTTTGTTTTAGTAATTAATTTTAGGAATTTTCTTTTGAGATTATGTTGGATACTTTTTGTTGATTACTTTCAAACTTTGGAATAAATTTCTATTTGGATTTGTTTTAATGTTTTTAAAGATCTTGTTTAACCATAACATTATATTTCTTGTTACTGAATTTGGGGTGTTACAGCTTAAGAGCTCTCTAATGCCTATTAGGAATTTCAACATCATAAAGATTTGAATTTCAATTGTTAGATTTTTAGTTTAGTTTTTTTTTTTTTTTTTAAGTCATTATTGATGGAGTCATTGCTTGGAGCAATTCTTGTCATGGATTCTAGCTGTTTAGTATTTTCACTTCATTAATTATGTTAAACAATCCCACATTAATTGCAGAAGTGAATTTGTATTGGTTTATAAGATGAGGTACATCTCCACTCATAAGCTTGTTTTTGTGGTCGAGTTAGGCTTAAGATCCTTTTCTAACATAATATCATAATTGGGTGCAGATGCTATTAAATGGGCACGCTGTGCATGAGTGTTAGATAATTCCACATTAGTTAAAGAAGCGAATTTGCATTGGATTATAAGGTGAGAATAAACCTTCATCATAAGCTAGTTTTTATGGTGGAGTGAAGTCTAAAACCCTTTTTTTACAAATTATACTATATAAAACTTCGTCTACAAACTAACTAGATCAATTATTTAGACTATATCAATGAATTTAATTATGGCATTATTTGGTTAAGCAATAGACTCCCTAGGATTTAATTGATTGAGAAAATGCTTCAATTACTGGATGGAGTTTCTCCTATAATTGAAACTATATTCTGCTACCAATTTAGAGAAGGCTGCGTTAGTCTCCATAAACTTTGAAGGCACATCATATTCCACCATCTCTCCTGCCAAACAAAAACGAAAAAGCAATAATATGACATGTTTAATTACTTGTGTCAAAAGTCAAAGCACAAGGATGAATGGTTGATCCATACATTAAAACATATGCTGATCATACTGATGATAAATTAGTGCTACCTTGGCAATGAATTAAGTAATGAATTCAACCAGAACATGACGTGTTTATTCGACAAGTTAATGGTTCGTTTAATATCTTGTGCACCAGTATCTACATTTTCATCTTTAATAGTGACTTCAACATTATATATAGAGGCATCAAGGCTCGTCAAGCACACGCTAGTGGTGAATGAAAACATACCATAAGAGAGGACCATCACTATGTCACTATCTGTTATTGTAGGAACTCTATGAGCTATAGTTATCACTATGCATCCTGGAAACTCTTTGCGAATTGTTTTTTGCATAATGGCATCTGTAGCAGAGTCAATTGATGCAGTTGCTTCATCTAAGACCAGGATTCTGTTCCTTTTCAGAAGTACTCTTCCCAGGCAGAATAGTTGGCGCTGCCCGACACTCCAATTCTCTCCCTTATCACGAATTGCTCAATAGAATGACACATTTTATGAACCTGTTTTCCAGTTTTACATAATATATCGCCTGATATAGTCCTCAGAATTACCAGACGAATCTAGGAGCTTAGGGAGACTACTGACTACAGCTTTAAGCTGGCACTTCTCCAGGGCCTGAAAATAAAAAACAGATTACATATCAGTTCTATATCAATATCCATAGAGTTTCTTACGGACATGTGAAAAAATTATAAAAGCTTTGCTAACATCCTATATTTCGCGATCAGGATATATAACTAGAGGATCCAGATTCGTTCGGATACTTCCCCGAAAAAGAGTTGGTACCTAAGGAATGATACTTAAGTTGGTTCTTAAGTCTTTTAACCCGATAGAGCACATGTCAAGTCCATTGATAAGTATTCTCTCAGTTTCAGGAGAATGCAGTCCAGAAACAGATTACAGATTGTTAAATGTGAGGTCCAGAGGAAAGAAACGAAGGAAAAATTTTATTCACTTAAAACTGAACTTCTACTTATCATACACCTTTACAATATATAGTTGCTGGAAATTATAACTACCACCTGTCACAATACTATTGACTAATGAATCATAGCTGGAACAACATGATTGACTAATATTTAACTCACTCCAACTTATTTAACACTTCTAACAGCCCCCCTCAAACTAGACCTGGAGTGTTTTCCAGTACTAGTTTGCTTCTCAACAACTTGAACCGATCTATGCTTAGGGGCTTCGTCAATATGTCTGCCTGCTGATCTGCTGAAGGAATGTATCTAACATCCAATTCCTTTGAAGCTATTTTATCTCGAATGAAGTGTAAATCAAGCTCCACATGTTTGGTTTTTGAGTGATAGACTGGATTTTTGGCTAATGAATTTGCTCCAGTGTTGTCACACCATATGACAGAAGGATGTACCTGCTGAAAACCAATTTCAGCTAATAAAGCTTTCAGCCAGACAACTTCTGCTGCAGCATGTGCCAATGCCCTGTATTCAGCTTCACAACTTGATCGAGCAACTACATTCTGTTTTCTTGAACTCCAGGATACTAGATTTGAACCAAAGAAAACACACCATCCACTTGTTGATTTTCTGTCATCCAAACTACTAGCCCAATCAGCATCTGAAAACCCTTCAACTTGCAGAATGTTTGAATCTGATTTGTTGAAAAACAAACCAAAACTTAATGTCCCCTTGATGTATCTTAATACTCTTTTGCAGGCCTGCCAATGAGAAGTTGTTGGTGAAGCCAAGAATTGGCTTAACTTATTCACAACAAAAGATAAATCAGGCCTTGTTAGAGTAAGATACTGCAAGCTCCCAACAATACTTCTATACAAGGAAGGATCATTAAAAGGTATTCCTTCTGCTTTATGCAGCTTTGTACCTATACACATAGGAGTAGGACAAGGAGTACAGTTTGACATATTTGCTTTCTGCAGTAATTCAGCTGCATACTTCTTTTGTGTAAGAGATAGTCCATCTGCAGTTCTTAAAGCTTCAAAACCCAAGAAATAGTTTAACGAACCCAGGTCCTTCAAAGCAAACTGTTTGTTTAAGTCACTAACCAGCTGATTTATAAGATTCACATTATTTCCTGTCACTAAAATATCATCAACATATACAAGAAGTACCACTAAGTTGGATTCGCTCTTGAAAACAAACAAAGAAGTATCAGCTCTTGAATTTACAAATCCCCATTGCAAAAGAGCAGTTTTTAGCCTTTCAAACCAAGCTCTTGGAGCTTGTTTTAATCCATAGAGAGACTTGACTAACTTGCACACAAAATCAGGATGAATTGAGCTTTCAAACCCCTCAGGCTGCTCCATATACACTGTCTCTTGTAAATTTCCATTCAGAAATACATTATTTATGTCAAGTTGTCTTACATCCCAATCAAGATTCACAGCCAAAGAAAGTACTACTCTAATGGTAGATGACTTAACAACAGGATTGAAAGTTTCAAGAAAATTAACTCCAGCTGTTTGATGATATCCTTTGGCAACTAGTCTTGCCTTGTATTTCTGAATTGAACCATCAGCATTTTGTTTTATTCGAAACACCCATTTACACCCAACAATGTCCAGATCTCTAGTTCTAGGTACTAGTTCCCAAGTGTGGTTTCTAATCAATGCTTCATACTCAGTCAACATTGCATTTTTCCATTCCAAACTCTTCAAAGCTTCACTCACACTAATAGGCTCACTAGGAACTGAAGTTGCAGTATGTAAAGCACTAATATCAACAGCTGAATGTGGTTTTGATCTAGTGATCATAGGATGAGTAGATTTTGGTTTGTTTTGAGGTTGAGTCAAATCAATATAAAAAGGAATGCTTGCAAGAGAAGGAGAGGATGATTGATGTTGTGATAGACCATGATGCAATTGTGTAGTAGATTTTAAAGAATCTGTTGCAAGGGATTCAACTGATTTAGCTGAAATTTTTGATGACTTGATAGACGAAGCATTTTCAAGTATGGATAAAGGTGAACTAGAAATAGTTGATGAAGGAGAGGTATGTGTAGAAGTAAACAAAGATGTGTAAGGAAATTCTTTTTCATTAAAAATGACATCTCTAGATATATAGATTCTGCCACTTGGATGAAGACACCTATAACCTTTGTGAACATCACTATAACCAAGAAATAGACATTTTGAGGAATGAAAATCAAATTTATGTTTGTTGTAAGGCCTTAACAATGGAAAACATGCACAACCAAACACCTTTAGGAAGTTATAATCTGGTTTGAGATTGAAAAGTTTTTGAAAATGTGAAATATGATCCAGTATAGGTGTTGGGAGTCTGTTTATAAGATAGACAGCTGTTTGGAAAGCTTCCCACCAGAAAAACAAAGGCATCTTGGCTTGAGCCAAAAGAGTTAATCCAACTTCAACTAAATGTCTATGCTTCCTTTCAGGAAGGCCATTCTGTTGGTGTATGTAAGGACAAGGGTGTCTAAACTTTATTCCTAATTGAGTAAGATAGGTTGCTAATGATCTATATTCTCCACCCCAATCACTTTGCACTGTTTTGATCTTTCTATCAAAGGCTAACTCAACTGATTTTTGAAAAGAAATGAAGATATCTTTTACTTGATTCTTGGAAGAAATTGGATAAATCCATGTATACCTAGTATAAGCATCTATGAAGTGAACATAATATTTGTAACCTTGGTTAGAAAGATGAGGAGCAGGGCCCCAAACATCTGTAAAGATCAATTCAAGAGGAGCTTTGTAAGTAGTTGTGGACTGGACATAGGGTAATTGATGAGCTTTCCCAAAAATACAGGCATCACAAAAATCTAAAGATGTGGTGGCTGTGCAAGGCTTATTCATTGCTTTTAAAATTTGTTTTAAAATACAAAAAGAAGGATGACCAAGTTTTGTATGCCATACAAACATATCTGATTGCTTTTCAACAGTAAAAGCCTGACAAGTTTTCACTGAATCATTATTAAGATTGGAAGAGTACTGCTTACAAACACTAGTACACTGAGCTGATCCATTAGCATTATTTATCAAACATGGACCAGAAACATCAACAAATGACAGTTTAGAGACTGAAGAAGGTATGACAGTATTATATTTGTTACAAAAATCAGACCGAGATGAAGTTTTAGACAAAAGAAATGCTGAAATCTTGGAAGACTTGAACTGTGAATTAGTAGCTGTGAGATCCAGCTGGTACAGTCCATTTTTCAGTTCCCCTTGCAAGAGAATAGTCCTCGAATTCTTGTCCTTGATAGCACAAGAATTAGAGTTAAACTCTACAATTACATCATTGTCTTTTGTAAATTGAGAAATGCTTAAAAGGTTTTTAGTAATACTAGGGACATGCAAGATATGATTTAGAAATAAAGTGTGATGAGGCATAATATGTGGTGTAATGGATGCTGAACCAATATGAGAAATGTCAAGTTTAGTGCCATTACCTACTGCAACCTTTTCTGGTCCCTTGTAGTCCACTTTGTGAGCAAGGTTTTGAGGGTCAGGTGTGATATGGTTAGTAGCTCCACTGTCAATATACCAGGAGGGATCAGTTACTGAACTTGGGGTTGCAATGAAGGCATTTGAAGCATTTGATGAACCACTGTACTGTGACGAGTGATTGGAGTGTCCTGTGTTTCCATTATAACTAGCTGGTGTAGTAGTCAGCTGATGAGAATAAGCCTGATAGTATCCTGGAGTTTGAGACTGTCTTGGTTTGGCTTGTACATTCTGCAAGTTTAATCCTTGAAAAGATTGGTCAAATCTTTTGTAGCAAGAAGACACTACATGACCAGCTTTCCCACATAATTGACAGATCACTCTAGGGCCATTTCTTCCACCATTCCTTCCACGACCTCTGCCTCTAAACCTACCCCTTAATGGTCCTCCTCTGAAGTTATTATAAGAGGCATAATGAGCTGAAACTTGGGACAAATCAATAGCAGTAGCTGCACTGTGCTGAGCCAAACGGTTTTCATAACTCATAAGTTGAAACTGAACATCCTGTAACGTTACAGCATCTTGTCTACTAGTGATGTTTACCACAACTGGATCATACTCAGGTCCAAGTCCACCAAGAACATGTGAAATCAAATCCTCATTAAACAAAGGCTGACCAGCTATAGCTAGTTTCTCACTTATGCTTTTCATTTTCAGAATATATTCACTGATTTTCAAAGATCCTTTTCTCGTTGTTTGTAACTCAGCTCTCAATTGCAATACACTAGCTCTAGATTGTTGAGCATACAAAGTTTCTAAGGTATGCCAAACTTCATAGGAAGTTGTACAATGTGTAACCTGACCAAAAACAGCCTCACTAAGAGTAGAGAAAAGCCAGCAGACAAGTAACTGATCTGCCTTTTTCCAAATCAGAAAGTCTTCATTAATAATTTCCTTTTCCTCATCAACAAACTTTGATGGACAGTTCGTTGGACTAAGAACATACTCCTCTAGATCAAAAGCACGTATGGCAGGCAAAACTTGATGCTTCCAAAAATTATAGTTAGTTTGATCTAGTTTGATAGGGAGCTTAAAGTTTAAATTGGATGACAAATGATTAACTTGAGATCTTTTTAACTGAGATCTAGATGGAGACATATTGAGTGATTCTAAACCCTCTCCTTCAATTTGTGAATCAAAACCTACCATTTTTATACTTCGAAAACAAAGAACTACTCTGTTTGTCCTACTCTTCAACAGATTCAATCACTTCACCAGGATGATTAATCACAAATCTAGAACATCATTATCATCATAAAACCCTAACACAATTCAAGATCTTGAAAAATTGAACTGAAAAATCATAAAGAAAAGTTCAGAGAAAGCAACGAACAACATACTGATGTTATTAGCTTCATCAAGATCGTAGATCGTGCAAGCGAAATCAGATGAGACTTCATGGTGATCTCAAAACCATTCATGAAGGCTCTGATACCATGTTAAATGTGAGGTCCAGAGGAAAGAAACGAAGGAAAATTTTATTCACTTAAAACTGAACTTCTACTTATCATACACCTTTACAATATATAGTTGCTGGAAATTATAACTACCACCTGTCACAATACTATTGACTAATGAATCATAGCTGGAACAACATGATTGACTAATATTTAACTCACTCCAACTTATTTAACACTTCTAACACAGATCCTTGCAAATGGAATGTTGAGAAACCCAACAATTAGAACAAAAAGAAGACTAGGGAATGCACTCAGACCTACCACCTTGAAAAGGACACCAACAGCAAGAAAAGTTGCACTAAAAGACTCCATTCCAGATGAAACCAATACAACGATTCTGCCATTCGATAAGCATCAACTGCTACATAGTTTACAATCTTCCCAGTTGAGTGGCTTCTCCTTGCAAGACCAGAAAGTTTTAGTTGCTTTTCGAAGATTGCCGTTATCAGGGCAGATCTCATTCTCATCCCTGACCTCCTTGAATTGAAAAACCAATGCCGTCGAGAGAAAGATTCAATGAACTTAATGATCAGATCAAGGCCTCCAAAAAGGAGGAGTCCTTCTGATCTATTTTTATGTTCAGAGCTGGAGTACTTCACAAATGCATAGAGCAATATAGGAGACATTACAAAAGCCAATGTCCTGGGTAATGTACAAACGCCTACAAATATCATTTCTTTCCGATGAACTCTAAAAGGCCTTCAGAAGCAAGTTTTTAGATTGTTCGATTTTCCCTCTCTACGAACATATTCCCATTTGCTAGAAAACTTTGTACAAGCTGATTTTGCTTCATCTTCTGAAAAAGGGTAGGACTATCTTCGAGAACTAAAGGTTTCGCTTAACCTAGCTTTAACATTGAGTTCATCCAAGAAAAAGTAAACCTGCTAAATATATTTGCTTCGCCTAGTTTTGTTCGATTAATTTTCCCTTGATTTTTCTCATCTTTCTCACTTGATTCCATCTTAGCTTTACGAAGCGAAAAACGGCCATACCATGGCACCATCTCAAAACTCAAATGTAATTAATCAGAATAGTAACAAGTAAAAACACAGCACACCCACCAAATGAAACCCCATTACTTGAACAACATACAAGCAGCAAACAACACAGCAGACTAGCAGATTGAAGCTGCAACAGAAGAATCTATATTTTCATAAACTTTACCTCCAGAATATGTTAATAACAAGTAGTTAATGGCTGTGGTAGTATCTCAATCAAACTTCATCAACATACATTTAGCATACCAAATCAATCACTTCCTTGCTTCAACATTATTTCCTATTTCTACATGCATGATGTATCTATCTACACAAAATCCAATCAACCAACACATATTCTGATTAAGATACTATATACCCTTCAAACCATCGAAATTCTTCACAACAGAAACTAAGCAAAACAACGTACTTATAACATAAAGAGAATTTCCATTTCTATTTCTACATATATGATGTTTCTATCTACACAAACAACTAAAAGACACTATATAGGCATCCAAAACATTCTGATTTAAGACACTATACACCCTTCAAGCTATCAAAATCTTCACAATAGAACCAAGGCAAAAACAATTACATCAAATGGTATATAATAATAGTGCAAACAACATAGAAACATACATATACACCATAAACGTGTAGTGGTTTGTTCTTCACTTTAAACAACTTACAAAGGGATTGTTTCATGTATAGTATAGCATGAACATGAACTAAGATCACTACGGGACGTATAGTGTAGTGTAGTAGAAGTATGGACTTGTGTTTATTTTGAATATATATATATATATATATATATATTTTAATGTTTTATGTGTTTATTTTTTCTAGTTGTATTGTATGTTATAAATCTTTATACTATTTATGGATGTCTTACAAGTCGGTGTAATTTAGCTTTTTAATTTTTTTTCTTTTTATTCCTTTTAATGTTGGGGTTGATTTTTTGTAATTATATAAATTCAACTTAGGTTTGGAGTAAGATGGAGGTCCAATTTGGTATTGCTTTTGAAAAGTTCAAATCTAATTATTTAATAATTTTGATATAAAAAGATATTTGATAAAACTTTCTAAAGTGATTGTTTGATAATCCATATAAATTTGACTATTGTTTTAAGAAGTATGTGGAGAGTTATTTTTGTAAAGCGATTATGAAATAATTTGTTTCTAGGATTTAATAATTTTTTCAAATGGTTAAATCATCATCATTAATTTTAACGGTAGTTAAATCCCAACCCTAATTATATAGAAATATATATATATAAATATATATGTATATATATCAAATAGAAAGTTATATATGTTATTTTTTATGTTTACTTTTGATATTTTATAAATTCATAGTAATATAAAATCCACTAAAATTATGCATACTGCTTTGAGATTTGTAACAATTTTAATAACAAAATTAAACTCCAAATATATTGATTACTTTTACAGCAGATTATTTTTTTAGACCACTAAGGGTAACTATTTTAAAAGCTACAACAATACCAAATTAGCCCGGAGTGTGTTGCTTTTTTTCAATTTTTTTAAATAATTAGCTTTATTAAAAAATGATATATGATTTTAAAAAAGAGCGATATATAATTTTGTTTGCACTTAAAATTATTAACAGGTGACTTCGTTTAGTAAGGTGATCATTAGGCAATGTACGTGCTCGGGCCAACAAGTTTGCAAGTGTTGGGCCCTGCAAGCTCAATACATACAATTATGTTGGGTTTCCCACCACAGCATTGGGCTTCGGTATGGGCTGTGAAGCATACCGCTTTTATGAAACTTTCTTTTTAATGGATTGTATTTTGGAACATTATTTGGATTTTGGATAAAATTAAAGTTCAAAAACAAGAGAAAGTCATATTTTTAAGGTGTTTTTTTTTTAATATAAATTTGAAATTCATTTTCATGTAGTGAATACTATAGAGAAATATAATTTAAATTTGAATATTTTTATTACATCTTATGATTGAAGACATTTTTGAATCATAAATTAAACCGTTCTTGAATTATGGATCAAACGGAATCAAAATTCTCTATTTAATATCACTTGTCAAAATAATTTGATAGTTATTTCATGCTTATTTTGAAGGGCATCAAAGAAGTGAATAGTGGATTTATTGTGGAATAAAAAGATATGATTTGGCATGTCTGTATAATTTTGATTGCATATTACACATGAATAAAAATTATCAAATTATTAATTCTCTTAGATAACTTATATTATATCTCTCTCTAATTGTCATCCTAATGAAAAATTCAAATTCTACCTTAACACATAGCTATGTCTGTCTTATTCAAGATTTTATTTTATTTTATTTTATTTTTTTAATTTAGGCAATGTTTCAATCATAATAACTTTTAGTTAAAATTTGAACAAAGTAAACATTTGAATGTGAGTTTAATTTGTTTTTAAAATGAAGAAGCTTTTACCAGAGAAGAGAGAAGTGAAGAAGGAAAGAGACAGTAATTTGAATTAATGAAAGACAAACTTTTAGGTTCACTTAGATAGATATTATAAAAACTCGACTCGATTTTTAATGTTAATTTAGAAACTCTCCAGATTTTGTTTAATTTGTGTCATTCCATGGAATTTTCGCTCCCCCTTCCATAGCCTGCATATCTCCATCCTTATTATGAATGTTCAAATCTCATAATTCATATTTGTCATTATGTGTGGAGAGATTTTGTCTCATCAATATTTTCCGTCTCATATTATAGGAGTAGAGTAGATTACTTATTTATGACAATAGATATAAAACCATACATGTAGTAATTAATTTTAACAGCTTTTGATAAATTCTTGAACCCGTAAATGTTTGAAGAGAATAAATTAGTTTGGCAATCTAAACTACCATTGATGTTGTAAGTTGTAGCTAATTCTAGCATTACCATTGATAACACCATTAACCAAATAATTCATTAATTTTGCATGTTTCATAGATGAAACTCCATTAATATACTGCAAATGTGTTTCAGTGGATGAAACACTTTTATTCAATTACAAGTTAGACACGTACACCACCAGGCATGATGATCACATGTCTCTTTTATAGTACTAGAAAATCAAATGCATGCATGCAGCTTCAATTAATTTACTACAAACTTCTGCTACTGCATAAACCATAAAGTCGTGATCATGAATCATGGTTTCTGATCAGTTTTCTGTTTACAATCGAAGTAGCAGAAGCATTTCCACTTGGACTGACGTTTGTGACACGCTCCATGCTTAGCACTTTCCCAAGTCTTGCATTGTGAGTCGCAGTGGCTTGTAACCTTGCAGTCTCCTGACCATGTTAGACTTGCCCTCTCACATAAGTTTGCTTCCACCATCATCAACTCTACATAAGATAAATATTAGATGCCTATTGAGGAACCATGTAATTTTGCTACAAGTACTGCAACTGTTTTTGGGTTCATCAAGTTGCAAAACAATCATCTTGTACTATAATTTTATATAAGTAATGTAGATCAACATATATATATTTTATATATAGTAATTTACATTACATATGTAATCATAAAATTACAGGGATTCTACGTATTTTCATGGGAGATAAATTTTATTTGATTTTATATTTATATAGATTGAGACTTCTGGACGAAAAAACTATATATAATATATGGTCTCCATAAGAGCGCATTGTTATGTAAATTGAAACCATGAATATAATAATTAATTTACATCGATGTATATTAAAATTCCACTACCAAATATGTGAAAAATCTCTCTGCTGATTATCTCTCTCTCTCTCTCTCTCTCTATATATATATATATGTGTGTGTGTGTGTGTGTGTAAAAGAGATCACGTACACTTACCAGAAATCTTAGATTTGTAATGCTACAATATTAGGATTTAACAACAAGAATACTGTGAATAAGTCTTTTCTTGCTTAGATAGATCCAGATGTTATGAAAAAACTCACCAGAATTTGCAATGAGAATGAAGACGAACATTATTGCAAAGCAGTGTAGAGATTTGAGTGTGTGAGCCATAATTTCTCTTGCTTAATTACTTAAAAGTTGTCATGAAGTATTTGTGCGTGGGAGCTATTAATTTATAGTGCTTGTAGAATGACTAGAATATTATGCAGAGAGCACAGAAGTGCCTTGGTTGAATTTTATGGCTAAGTTCAACAATTGAACGGCACTTGTATTGTCAAAAGGCTATCAGGCTAGGCCAAATTAGCTCAATTGCGTGTAGAATACATATGATTCTACAGATATTGTATCTATCGTTATGTCTCAAATATAAATCAAAATCGAATTACAAAATATACTTTAATTAATAAATTTTAATTCCTTTTCCTTTTTCTTCTTTTATGAGAATTATACTTTTTTGAGAAGATGAAGTTGACCTGTTTAGCATAAAGAGGGATATTCCTTGTTCACTATCGAATAATCACTTGTTCATAAACTTCACATGGCTAATTGTTTTCATTCCCCATCTTATGAAAAACACTTCCGCTCCACAGCCCTATCTGGCCAGCAATCCCCTCTTGGCTGTTTAGTAATAGCTTCTATAGGCACCAGATGCGTCTGTCTCGAATTTTGTCAGATACTAAGCAACAAACTTTAACGTCCCTTTTATTACAATATTCTTTAATTAGTTTCTGGATACCAAATCTAAAGGTTTTCATTAATAACATTGATTTTGATGTTAGTGACGCTATTGATGGTTAGTAATATGCCCCTCTCATTTAAACATTAAAGATTATGAGTTCAAATTGTTTTATCTTCCTCAAATTCTGAATTTACCATAATAATTAAAGAAAAATAATATAAACAATAATTTTGAATTCAAAAAACATGAATTCATCATATAAACTATATTACTGTATGCGTTCACCAATAGCCTAAATTGCATGTTGTTGTAATGCTGAAGGGCTTTGACAATGTGCAGTGCACGTTATCTTTGGGCTTATAACAGTGCACACTACACATTGTAGTAAGTTACGGCAACATGAATCTCATGTTATCATAGACTCTATTGATTCTTATATTCATACCTTCCTCTTATTTTGTATTCACACTTTCCTTCATCTTTAAAACTGATAAAATTCATCATTGAAAAACTTGAAACTACTAAACAAATTCAGTCTTTCTCATTTTTCAATGGATGCAATACTTGATTTTGGCATGATTCTAATCACTATATTATTAATTATAGTTATAGTCTTGGTTCAAGATGACAAGTAATGTGCAAAGTTGCAACATGTTAGCAATGTGTATTATCGTGCAGAACATGCAACATCATGCATGTCATATTTGTCATTGCATCCTTGTCATAAATCCCTTCTACAATATATATTCTTTGCATGTTGTCATAGGTAATCTACAACAACATAGAACTCATGTAAGTTGTTTTTTGCACGTTGTTATAGGTTTAGTTTCTTGTAGTGAATGTCATTGATGTACAATATTCTTTGCATGTTGTCATAGGTAATCTACAACAACATATAACTCATGTAAGTTGTTTTTTGCATGTTGTTATAGGTCTAGTTTCTTGTAGTGAATGTCATTGATGTACAATATTAGTTTATGTTAACGTGTACAAAATTTACGATTAAATGTCACAAAATTTCTAATTTTGAAGACTATTATTTAACTTCACAATATTATGATTTATATTATAAATTTAACATTCAATTTTATAAAATAACATTGTAGTATAATAAGCTGTTGTTATATTTCTATATTATTGTTATATATTATCACCACTCATTTTGTTAATCAATTGAAGAAAGATGAAACATGTTAAATATGTAATGTCATCATTGGGATGTTCAATCCAGTATTAAGTCATGGATCAATTAGGGCCCAGCAATTATCCCACTCACAATCACAACATACAAGGCCCTTAACCAGGCCATTCACAATCCAAATACCGATTCGCATTACTTGGGGCATTTATAATTTCAAAACACAAAGAAGTAGCTTCATATATATGGATACGCTTATAAACAAATAAACACATTCCACTCAAAATAAAATAATATTATAAATGACTCTGAAGTAACCAAGTAATTTGGCAAAGGAATTCCAATGGACTAAAAGTAACAAAATCATAAATTGTTCACTTTGGACATACAATTACCGGTTTGTTTAATTTCTTTTGCATTTCAATTAAAAAAAGAAGTACCAATGTATGATAAATAATACAAAAAGACATTTTCATTAACGACGTGAACTCTTAGATGACTCATCAATCAAGGCGTTTCAACCAAATAACTAGTGTATATAGGAAAACATTCATGTACAACAAATAGTATAAAAACCATTAACGAAGTGAAATTTTAAGTGACTTATGATAACTCGAAATAAGAACTTTCATTTCCTCTAAAGATCATTTCTCTTCTTTTCTTGTTCTTAGATTAATATATATAATTTTCTTTTGGGTTAGAGCCCATGTAGAAAGTCCATTATTCAAGAAAATTAATTATCACTTTTTTTTTTTTTTAACTACTGGATTAGCTCATGATGTGGTTAGAACTAACTGCGATTTGACTCTGAAACGCAATTCGGAGATCAACTTCCGAAAAATGGGAGGGAACAACCCATATACGTAAGGAAAATGTACCCACATAAATGAGATTTAACATAAATGAGATTTAAGTGATCTGAACTTATGATCTCTATATGTGAGTGATGTGTTTACCATCACGCCACAACTTCTTTTTCAATTAATTATCAATTTATCACCTTAAACATGACAACTAAACATTGATCACAATGTAATATTTTAATTTGTTCTAATTTGAAAGTGATGGCTACTAAACTCTTATTATTTACTCTTGTTTTGCAAGTTCAAAAGAGCAAAACTGGCTACTTGTACGTCTCTATATAAGTAATCTAAAGGACAACTTGTAACCTAATCTAACTTCAAACAGATTTACAATTGACATTATAATCATATTTTAATAACATAAAAATAATGTAATTAAGTTTAAGTTTTTATGAATATTAATTATAGTCCACCAGACAATATTGATTCTTTATTATTTTATAATACTCGATATTCTTATTATTTTATGGTGTTACAGAAAGCCACCCTTTGTATTAAATTAACCATTTACAAATAATACAAGGAAACTTAATTTTTTAATTTAGAATATTAAATTTCAGTGGGTTGATACATTTAATAATAAGTAATAATATACTTTTTAATAGTTTTACGTACAACTTTGGAACAATAGAGTCTTGCAGACGACCAACTACCGAAAAATATAATAATAGAGGTCTTTTGTCAAACCTAGTTTGGGATCAAAACAAAGTTCGGCTAACAAAACAAAGATTGACTCATAATATTGATGCATCTTTATAATTAGTTTACATTGTCACAACTTATGGTGGGGCGGGTCGAACTTAAATTATAATCATAAATATAATCAGAATGAATAAATTGCTCAATATCGTCTCTTCTATCCTAATTATAATCAGAATGAATAAATTGTCTCTTCTATCCAATCGTAATGGATGACGATATTTTGCTTTTGATTTTCAGATTTTAAAATCAAAACAAATTTGTATTTATATTTTATTATAAACAACCAGACAGACTGGTCTAGACCACACCAAAAAAGATTGTTATTTCTCTATCTATTTTTCTCCATTGATGTAAAGATCGATCATAGCCGGCCTTTCGATGAGGCAAAAAATATTAGATTATGCAACGTTTGTCATCTATCAATTATTACCCACATGTCATCGATATTGGCTCCATACAAAGTCCAGAAAGATGTGATAAATTTAAAAAATAGAAAATGAAAGAAAGAAAAAAAAAAGAAGCAATTTTATATTGATTGATCCAAGAAAAACAATTATTTTTTGTCTATTCATATGTCAAATTAATTATTTTTTGTAAGGAAAAAAAAAAACAAAAAGATTCCCTATTTTAATGGGTTCCTACGGTCTAACTTTTTGAAATGATTGATTAATTAACCGGATGACAAACCATGATATAGCTAACAAAATTTCAATGCATTTTAAATTGTTTAATTGGATTTGATTCATGAAAAAAGGAAAAAGATATGTTTACGATTAGTAACGGATTCAAAAAAATTATTTAAGAGGCACGTGAATAAAATAATAAAAATATTAAAAACTAAAAACTACTATATATATAATGTTTTTATGTAAAATAATGTTCAATAACACTATATAATTTAAATAAAATGAAACATACATAATATTTAAGCAAAACAAATAATCTTATATTTAAAAATTTTATAAAATCATTAAAATAAATAATTAATAAATAAATTATGTAAGGTTATAATTTTTTTGACGAAGTTTTATCTCTTGAAAATATTAATAGTACTTATATATGAGAGATTTAAAAGAAAAAATTGAAAAAAAAAAAGAAAATATTAATTAATTAGGAGTAAGAAAAATATTATAAATATAAAAATTAGGTCTAATAAAAAAAATAAAAATGAGGGAAGTTAATTATATTAGAAATATGAAGAATAAATAATAGAATTAAAAATAATGATAAAAAAAAAAAAAAAAAAAAAAAAAAAAAAAAAAAACTCAAAAAAAAAGTATCCGGATAAAAATAGAAAACGATTGCCGGGAGGAAATCAGCTTTTAAAATAAAATAATAATAATAATTAATTAATTAATTAAATGGCAGAAGAGATAACAGTACAACAGTACAACACAGACTACACAGTTATTTCAAATATAAAAAGAGCACAACACACTTCACATACAAAAATTAAAATAGTAGTTAGTAGTAAGTGTACAACACACACAAATCCTGCTTACAGTGAAGTCATTAAGTCTGGTAACCATCCACGTTTTTACTTTCATGCGTCTCTCTTTATCTAAGTGTAATTTTTTTTTTTTTTTAAGGGTAAATAAATCTCACATGCATCAAAGAGACTTGATGATGATGATGATTATGATGATGATGATGATATATATTTTTATTACACTAATTGTTTTTTTTAACTATTAAAAAAGTGTGAGTTTTGAAATTAGTATAGAAAAAATGAATTGAATTTTTTTAATATCATTAATTTATTCTCAAATTATTTCCATGTTCATGAACTAATTGATAGTTCATGAAAAGAAAAATTAATTCGCTTGCAAATTAATGATGTTAAAAAAAATAGAACTTTAGTTGCAAAATCCTTTTTTCTTTTGAATTTGTTAGGATTTTCACTAATTAATTAACAATGATTCCTTTTAAAATCTTCTAAATTTGAGTAGAGTGCAGTCTTAAGGATTTAGTAATAATTTTAAATGATTGATTAATCAATATTGGCAATCATATATACTTCAACAAGTGTTTGCGATTCTATTTCCATCTAAGAGTAATTATTCAAATATTAAAACAACAAAAATTGCCTAATCTGAAAGTGAAGTACTTTATGCCTAGTCTATTTCAATAAAATATGGACAACTCAATATCGACTGTCAAATAATTATAAATTTTATTATCTCAATTAATAATTAAACTAATGAAAAAAATTCCATAAATATTTGGTGACGGAACCACGAAGATGAAAGATATGTATCTCTACCTTGTTGAATACGCTGTCAAATTTGTGACATCAAAAGAAATAATTAAGTCTTAAATATATATTAATTTGTTTTTTCAGCAAATTTAGTTCTTTATGCTTCCATTTATTTGTCTCTTTCTTTTTATGTCTATAAAATTTTAGAAAATGTTTTCTAATAAAAATTGTTTGTCAATCAAAAGATGAAGGAAAAAAAAGATAGTCTAAAATTATATAAAATATGCTAGATTTCTACTTTTTCACAAGATAATATTTGGAATCTTTTATTATTATTATTATTATTATTATTATTATTAATTTGAGGTTTGAGAGAGGATCACGACCTGTTACATATAAACATAAGAATCATATCACTGAACCGGTCACATCTTAGATATTACAAGAATGCGCTATCCTGAACCGTACATTTGTGTTCGAATTTCTAGATGTAGCTAATTAAAGATTTAGTCCGAAGCAACTATCATGCTCCATGTTTCTGCATGGTCAATTTCATGATCGGTCAGCTGTGGTTCAGCGGCTGTAACCTAACGTTCTAATGTCCACTAGTCATCATGCATGCAAGGTCCATGCCAATAAAATATTCAGAATTCAAGTAATTTCATTAGTAATCGTGACAATTTACGTTAAGTAGTCATTATATTTAAAAGTTTATATGTACAAATGAGGATTTATGTATACAAAATTAATAAGTTAATCACATAATTATTTTTCCGTGTAATTTAATAATGTAATTCACTTATTCAGTCCGATAATATTTTAATAAATTCAAATCATTACATGATTATTAATAAATAGAAATAAGAACAATAAATTCTTAATCACGTTAGCAAAACTTGAATACACGTATTGATTTAAATGTCAAACTCAAAGCTAATTGAGATAACTCAAATTTTCTCGAGTCTATGATAATTAAAATTAGTTCTAAGTCATGTTAAAGTAGTAATTTAAAATTTTTTAATTGAGAGCCTACTAGTGTAATTAAGTAATCAACTTTCATGTTAATATATATTTATCTATATATATATATATATAGAAATTGAAGATATATTGGATCTTTTCCTAGAGTTAAAAAGAAAAGAATACAAACTCGTTGTTCTTGACTAGTAGGTAACAGTCATGATATATAATCATGACATAATGTGAAGATCAAAAAAGGCATTTGAATTTATTCAGTCCGAATCCTCAAAAAGAAAACATATTTGATGATTGTTGATGAAGTGAGGTGAGAGAAAAAAAAAAAGCTAGAAATGTGACAGAATTTACTACTCTTAAAGATAATGGGCACCACAAATCAACTAAAGGATAGATGGTAAATATGATATTTTATTGAATTCAAAATCCAATGATATATATACTATTTTCTTAGATTTTATATTTTTAATGTGGAATTTATTTTATATTTTTATTTTATTTAAAAGATGGAATTCTTTAACGCTTATTTCGTTGATTCGTCATTAAAAATAATGATATATTTTTGTAATATTTTAAAATTCAGTAAAAGCGGAAGTGCCCTACTTCAAATACTTAGACAATGTTTATTAAGTGTGTGAGTGCTCAAATTTTTAGTTAAAGGATATTATAAAATTTTGCTTCCAATTAAGCACACAAAACATGCTAATTAAACAATCTCAAAATTTGTGTACTCGCGCTCACAACACCAGTATCAAATATGTTAATCTATCTCAAACTTTATCATTAGTTCGCATGTGATAGTTGAAATCTTCATTTATTGGTACATGAGTTTATAACCATCCATAATATAATTTAATGGTTAAGAACGTCTTTTATTATGATGATATTTTAAGTTGTAGTAATTCTGTATATAAATAATATTTTAACGAAAAGTTATAACATATTTAAAGATCCTAATCATGTGATATCTTAGCTAGACATTTCATTTCACATGGTCAGATTGTGTTCAGATTTTGTTAAAATCCAAATACAGCGCATGTTTGGACGTATTTTATGTAGTGACAAACAATGACAGATATAAATAAAGAAAAAATATGAAAATCCCCTAAATGGAAAAAAATATCACTGAATCCCAATTTTAAACATAAAAAATGGATGATGGTTTCACATTAATTTTATTTGTAGGGATATTTTAATAATACTTCATACAATAGTAGTATAGTAGGAAAGGTTTGGACGTGTTTTATGTAGTGACAAACAATGATAAATATAAAATAAAGAAAAAAAATGTGAAAAATCTCTTAAATGGAAAATAATATAACTAAATCCCAATTTTAAACATAAAAAAAAATGGATAATGGTTTCACATTAATTTTATTTTTAGGGATATTTTGATAATATCTCATATAATAATAGTATAGTAAGAAAGGTTTGGACATGTTTTATGTAGTGATAAACAATGCCTATTTTAGCGCATCAGCTTTAAAAATCACAGGAAATAAGTCAAAATAATGAGTAAGCAATATTGTAGATTCAATTACTGGGTGCTTTTGTTGGAAGATGAATGTTTTGTAGTTGACTTATTGAGCGATTCATGTGAAACTGTCTTTCAATTAACAGATTTCAAAAATAATTCAGATGTCACAAAATTTCTTTTTTAAACTATATAAATTATAGGCTGGTTGTTAGCTTATAAATTAACGTGCATTTTCATAATTACATGGTAGGGCTGGCCGACATAGCATTCGATTCAATTTTTATTGGAACCAAACTGAACCAAATTTTTTTTTATTCTCAACATTAAGAATCGAATATGAAAAAAATAAGGATTGAAATCGATCTAAATCGAACACGATCAATCGATTTAGTTCAGCTTGATCCTCATCGATTTTGTGCCCAAAAAAGGTAGACAAGAACATAACTGCACACAATCACATATACCCTTATCGCCTTGAAGCTGAGAGAGTGTGGTTTTAATCACATTGATGACTATCAACATTAGAAGAAGCCACTATTTATGAAATAAACAAAATGAAAATAGATGTAGGCAATAAAAAGTTGAAACAATAAGAAGAGAAAGAGTGAAACAATAGGAAGAGCAAGAGCTGCTTAAAGTATATGAGAGAAGTAGACCAACGGCAACGGGTTGGTGAACAGTTCGGCGATGACAGTTAACTTTACAATAATAATGTTTAATTTTATAATTTTAAATTCAGACTCTAAAATACGACAAAAAATAACTCATACATTGGAAAGCAACCCATATGTATAAGGAAAATGTCTATATAAGTGAGATTTAAGTGAGTTAAACCTATAACTTCTATATGGGTGGATTGTGATTTATCATTATGTTGCAGTCTTTTTCTCGAATAATTAATTGTTTTATTTGTTACTAATAAGTATCATAAAAAATTAATTAACAATTAGAATGCGACGGAATTTACTTTTCTTTGTTGTCTAAATCATTATGCGCCGCTACGTTACAGGTGAAACATTTTACCAAATCCTAATTCCTATCATGTTTTGTGTTGATTAGACTTTTATCCACCGGTCGTGTTTTATACGGTATGTTTGGTGTGACAAATTATCATTATAATTTATGCTTAATAAAAGAGTTAATATAAACGAAAGTAATTTTTTTAAGAAAATAGATCTATAAACGGTGACGTAATTAATTTAAATGAAAACTTTTCTTTTATAATGTATTTCTATGTTGAAAGACAATATCTGTACTCAAAAGACAAAACAATAATTTTTTAATAATTAGTGAAAGAGAGAAAGAGGAAGGGTTTCTCTTTAACAAAATAGGTGCTTCGTATAAAAAGCGTCTTATTATTTCAATAGTTCTATTAATTTGAATGTTCCATTCTCAATTTCATGTTTTAATTCACAAGTTTCATATTACATTATTTTAAAATATAATATTTAATATGTTAACTTTTAATTTTTTATATATTAATATTTAAATTTCACAAATTGGATACATATAAAGATACCTGAAATTTGATGTTTCATTTCACATATTCACATTGTGTTTCAATTTAATTGATATCCAAGCATGATGATGTAATTCTACGGATCACATAACCCACTGTTAGATTATAGATCACATTTTATAAGACGCAATATATATAGTGATTTTATCATTAGTGTCTTCTAACTTTAAATAATTAAAACGAACCAATCAAATTTATCAATTATATTCTCTCTTCTAAAATAAATTTTTCTTTTTATTTAATTTAAACATAATAAATAAATTTAATTAGGAGATACTAATGATAAAATTACTATATATAGTTAAAATATATTAATGATAAAATTATTATATATATATAATATATATATGTATACATGCTTGTAAGGAAATGGAGATTCAATAATTTATATTTCATTTGTCCAATAATTGAATCCTTTCGCTGAGTGAGTGTTTAATTTATATTTCATTTGTCGAGGGATCCCATTTTATATACATATAGATTGCGGTTCTCAAAGTAGACATCGTCCGTCTTTCAGTACAAAAACACGTCTCTCTCTCTCTCTCTCTCTCTCTCTCTCTATATATATATATATATATATATAAGTATACTAATTCCCCAACCATTATTATTACTAAGTTTTTCAGATTTTCACCAAAAAAATGTGCAAGACTCCAGCGGCAGATGAGATCCCTGTCGGTAAATAAAGTTGTGTGTTTACTTAATTGACTGTAACTCATCAGATAGGATCCCTGTCAGTAAAATAAAGTTGTGTGGTTGGAGTCTTGTACTTTTTGTTTTTGTAGCGAAAATGTAAAAAAAAAATAGTAAAATTATGAATAAAAAATAACTCAAAGAAAGTCATATTTTGATGGCTTGTCTTGGTTTAAAGTTGTTACGTACGATTTTTGGGTTCTCTTTCTTTCTCTAATATTAATTTTTGAGCCATGAATCAACCATAAAAGATATTTATTCTTATAATGGTTGATACACTCTCAAGAAGT
>CM034464.1:1422890-1672609 GCA_019925255.1 Litchi chinensis | reverse complement strand
CTAACCATTCCACTATTGCAAGATATATTTAATTATTAAAACTGTTATAGCAATTTGATACTATGTTAATCCTATTGTAAACTTGAAATCGAAAATAATATTGAAAGAAAGTGAAAGTAATAAAGTAAAACAGTAGACACGAGATTGACGTAGTAAAACCCTTCATGTGAGAGAAACATCCACGAACTAAGACTAGAAAGATTTTATTAAACTAATAACATTACAACTTCTCTCTAAAATTTTAAAAGAGAATTAGGGAAAAGAGAGCTCTCAAATCAACTTGAGATTTGGCACGTCAAATTACAAAGCTCAATTGCCTATTTATAGGCAATATATGGTGGCGATGAATTAATTTCCTCTCACCTAAACCAATTAAAGTAGTCAACAATTTGCCATAATTAAAAATATATATAGAGCTTCATTCTTAACATTCTCCCACTTGAAGTTATTTTAATGATATGGTTTATCCTTCTAATCTTCTATCAAGCTTTTGCTGCTTATCTTTCTATGAGACCATATAAGGATTTACAAAAAATGAATTTATTAATATTAATAGATTTGGTTATTGCATCTGCTAGGTTTTCCTTAGTGTGTACCTTTTGCATGTCCATACTAATATTTTCCACTACTTCACGAATGAAATGATATTGAACTCCTATATACTTTGTTTGAGAATGAAAAGTTGAATTCCTCGCAAGATGTGATGTGCTTTGACTGTCATAAAATAAAGAGATTCTCTGTTGTTTGTGTCCAAACTCTTCCAATAGCCCTTTAATCTAAATTGCTTCTTTACAAGTTTGTGTAACTATCATGTATTCTGCTTTTGTTATAGATAAAGTCACAACTATTTGTAACTTAGATACCTAGCTCACAGCTCTCCTACAATCGTAAACATATAGCTTCTAGTGGATTTTCTCTTATCGAGATCCCCTGCAAAATCTGAATTCACATAATCTCTTACAATAAACTTTAATCCTCCACAACATAATACAATATCTAAGAATCCTCTAATGTATCTCAGAATCCTCTTCACGGCATTTCAATACTCTTTACTAGGATTTGCTATACATCGACTAACTATTTCCATTACTTGTGCAATGTCCAGTCTTGTACATATCATAGTGAACATTAAACTTTCCATTGCTTATGAATACGGCACTCGAGACATTTGCATCCTTTCTGTTTCATTGTCAGGGCTCATACCTAAGGATAATTTGTAATTCACAGGAAGAATGGTAGAAATTGACTTACACTTTTGTATGTTGAAACAGTACAAGATTTTTCTTAAGTAGTTTTTTTGAGAGAGCCAAATCTTTCTGTCTTTTTTGTTTTGGTGAATTTGCATCCCTAGAATCTTGTTTGTCGGTCCTATATCTTTCATATTAAACTCTTCAACCAACTGTGCCTCTAATTCTTGGACTCGATTTTTGTTGGGGCATGCTACCAATATATCATCCATATACAACAGCAAGATAATGAAATCATCACTATCTCCAAACCTCTTGTAGTATGTACAATGGTCTAAATTAAATATGTTATATCCAAGGCTTGTATAAAGGAATTAAATCTCTTATAGCCAACTGTGCCTTTAATTCTTGGACTCGATTTTTGTTGGGCCATGATACTAACATATGATCCACATACAACAGTAAGATAATGAAATCATCGCTATCTCTAAACCTCTTGTATTATGTATAATGGTCTAAATTAAGTCTGTTGTATCCAGGCTTATAATGAAAGAATCAAATCTCTTGTACCAATACCTCAACTTTTGTTTTAAACCATACAAAGATTTCTTTAACCTGCAAGCTAAGTTCTTCTTGCATTCTTCAACAAAACCTTTTGGTTAGAGTATATAAATTTCTTCTTTAAGTTCTCCATGGAGAAATGCAATTTTTACATCTAACTACTCTAAATGTAGATCAAATATAGCACATATTACCAAGACCACCTTTACTGTTGTATGTCTAACCACCGAGGAAAATATCTCATTGAAATCAATACCTTCGTTCTAAGCATATCCTTTCACTACCAATCTGGCACAATATCACTCCACTTGGTCATTGTTATCCTGTTTGATTTTAAAGACCTACCTATTGCCAATGGCTTTCCAACCTTATAGTAGAGATACAAGTGCTCATATCTTGTTTTTGTGTAGAGCTTCAATTTCTTCCTAAATTGTTGTTATCCATAAATGAGCATCTGGTTTGCTTGTAGCTTCATGGAAAGTTGAAGACTCTTCATCATCTGTTAGAAATTAGTATGTAATGTTGCTTTCCGTAACATACTTCGAATGTATTACTAATGGTCTCCTCTCTCTCGTTGACTATTGAATTTTTGGAGCTTCGATCTCAACTGGTTCTTGTACTTTGAGCTCTAGTTCTACTTCAAAAGAACCTAAATTTTCGTGTTTTGAATTATTTTTCACTCTTACAATTGTAGTTTTTAAATTTTATTTTGAAGTGCTATCATCTCTATTTCTTTGGAGTTGCTCTTCTACAAGTTAATATCCCTACTAATAATAACCTTGTAAGCAGTGGGATCTCACAGGTAATACCCCTTCACTTCATCGGTATACCCTAAAAATATACATTTCTTTGATATTATATCAAATTTTGTTCTTTCTTAGGCATTATACATCACGTACATAAGACATCCAAAAGAATATAAAGTAGAATAATCAACGAGTTTATCGATCCACTTCACATCTCCATTGATGTTTTCAACTTAATTATTATGGATAGACATCAAATTATCACATAACACGCGGTCTTCACTGCTTTTGCCTAAAATGACTGGGGTAAACTTGCAATCTTCAACATAACTCTTATTCTTTTTGTAAAAGTTCTATTCATATCCTCTACCACCCCATTTTGTTGAGGAGTGTATCTGAATTTGAACTGTGTTTCAATTCCTTCTTACTTGCAAAAAGCAAGAAACTCCTTGTTTGTATATTCTCTTCCATTATCTATCCTCAAGCACTTAATCTTTTTTTCAAATTTAAGTTCTACCTGCGCTTTGAATGTCTTGAACATTGAAAACACATCTGACTTCCTCTTAATAGCGTACACCTAACTTCTCCTGGAGTAATCATCAATAAATAATACAAAGTATTTCACTTATCCTAAGGATATATCTAGTGATTCCCAAACAACAGAATAAATCAAGTCTAGAATTCATTTACTCCTGGCAATAGAATTGTTGAACTTCAATTTAAGTTGTTTATTACACAATGCTCACAAAAAGGTAGATTTACTATTTGAGCCTAGAAAACAATATGTGTTTGGAAAGAATTTTCAAACCTCTTTCAGATGTGTGGCCTAATTTGTGATGCCACATCATCATTGACTCTTTCCCATAGTTGGTTGATGCAACACATGAATCAGCCTCCAATAGTATTTTTCCTTTAAACATGTATAGATTTGTAGCAATTTTTCTCCTTTCATTACAACAAGCACATATTTGACAATTTTTAAGATCTCATTTTCTATATGAGTTTTACATCCAAGATCATTCAATTGTCCTAAAGACAATAAATTCTTTTTCAAGCCCTTCACATATCGTACCTCCTGAATGGTGAGAACCATATCATCATACATCTTTATTTTGATTGTGCTGATACCCATAATTTTCAAAGCATGATCATCACTAATAAATACAGATCCCCTTGAGATAGGTTTATATGTGTGGAACCATTCTCTATGAGAGGTCATGTGCCAGGTGACTGTTGAATCTAGAATCCAAACATTAATAAATTGTAATATGCTTTCCACAATAGTGGTTGCTTCGTTATATAAGACGTCACCATCATCTGAGCTATTTGTTACACATTCTCACGAGTTTGATAACTCAGGAGCTTTATTCTTCTTATTGTGTCAATACTCATTTTTGACATGTCCTTTCTTGCCATAGTTATAGCATCTGACATTTTTCTTACTTCTTGATTTTGATCTATCATAATTGAGACTCCCACTAGAGCCACATTTTGTTGATCTCCCTCTTATCATTGACAAAGCCTTCGTTTGTGTATTACTTGCCAATATGTCTTCCTTGTTCTTCTATTTGCTTTCTTCTTCTAATATAACAGCTACAAGCTCATCAAAAACTAGATAGTCTGAATGAATATTATTTGTCAGGTTGATGACAAGTTGATCATATGAATCAGGTATATTTTGAAGTAAAACTTCTGAACATTCATTTGCGTCTATTTTATGACCTAACATCGAAAGTTAAAAAAATAAATTATTTAAGGTGTTAATGTGGTTAGTTACTGTTGTCGATTTTGTCATTCAAAGATTATCAAGCTTCCTTTTTAAGAAAATCTTCATGTATAGTGACTTGGACTCGTACAATTTTGTTAGAGTATCTCATACCTCTTTAGTCATCTTATTCTCCACCACACTTGATAATACATTATCTACTAAGGCCAGATGGAGATTAGCAATTGCTATGTCATCTATCTCATTCCACTTGGCGTCATTAGTGATCTCAGTTAGCCTTTCTTCTATTACTTGTAAGTAGTTATCTTTTTTCAAAATAGCTTTCATCTTTGTCTTTCATAACGAAAAATTATATCTATTGAACTTCTCAATTTCAAATTTTGTTGTCATCTTTGTGAAATACTCACAAAATATCCAATGAACAGTATCATTAATAGTACATGTATTCGAGAGTACTGCACGTATTCGTCAATAGTATCCTAGGTAAGTTCCTAAGAAAGAAAGGGTGGACACACTTAAACACCAAGTCTTTTCTAGTCAAAACATTTCCTAGACATACACTTTCACACCACCACACTTACTTCCAATAACCAAGAATAATTTTTTTTTTTAAAGTAAAAGATCAGATAATATTGTAACCACAAAGCATACTAAGAAATTTTTAAAGAATCTATAACTTTGATACCACTGTTATGACAACCTAATACTATTTTAACCAAAGCATGAACCTGAAATTGAGAATAATATTGAAAGAAAATGACAATAATAAAATAAAAATAGTGGACACGAAAACCCTCAATGTGAGAGAAACATTCGCGGATCAAAACTAGAAAGATTTTAATAAACCAACAATATTACAACCTTTCTCTAAAATTTTAGGATAGGACTAGGGAAAAGAGAGCTCTCAAATGAACTTGAGACTTGGGATGGCAAATTACAAAGCTCAATTGCCTATTTATAGGTAATATATGGTGGTGATGAATTAATTTGCCTCTCATGTACTTGTCTCTTGCCTAAACCAATTAAATTAGTCAACATTTTGCCATAATTTAAAGAAATATATATATATATATATATATGGCTTCATCCTTTACAAAAACAAACAAAAAGACATTCTAAAATATTGCAATCTTCAAAAAAGGCCAATGAAGTAAGTAGATAGAGAACAAAATTTACAAAAAGAAAGTAAATAACTTGAGTGCTTTACTGGTAGTGGTTTGAAGTTCCTCAAATGATGCAGCCAAAGCCAAACGAAAACCAAGTTAAACACTTCATATTTATATACTTTAATTGATTTCCAAACATCAAATAACTAAAATTAACCATTAGTTTCGAGTAAGATTTCACTAACAATTTGCACAGGCAGAATAAGCCCTTATTTATCACAAAGCATTCGCCGCGAGGAGGGCACATTCTGTTCTTTCAATTCCTTCCTAAGTGAACAGGTCACCTCGGCAGTTGAATTTTTTTATTTTTTCATTCACTGCAACAAATATTTTACAAAGTTCATGACTCATATACATGATATATGAGCCTGAAAAATTGATTATATTTTCTTCAATGTTTAAAAGAAAATACGAAGCGTCATGTTCCAAATTTTCCAATTCCAATTAAATCATATCCGAAAGGTGTATGTTTTACTCATGTCAAGATAAGCTTTTACAATTCAAAAATTCCTCGTGACCTTTTAGAGAGATGAAGAATTTTTTACTTAATAATCGAACTTCATAATATTCAAACTTGGTATATGTTTTACTCACTTCCATGTAAAAGTTGTAATAATTCATGAGGAATATTATAAAATTGTTTGGGAAAAGTGTCTATGTAGGTCGAAATGAGTAGGTGAACATCAACACAATATGAAACTTGCAAACTATTCGACAAGATTTCATAGGGTAACTAATTTTATGAATTCGCGATGCATACCACAAAATTGTTTATTACAGCTCAAAAAAGCCTTTTACATGCAATAACAATCATTTCAAGTTATTCAAACTCTCTTGAAGGTCAAGCATGAAAGATGCTTCCATATGTTGACTGAACCATTTGGATGAACAAGGGAAGCTGTAGCATTACAAATATTGCCACCGGGGAAGAAGCTAGTAAAACAATTGGCAAACAAACCAAATGCCATCTCTCACTGAGTATTATAGCTAGAGTTGCTCCAAAAGCTATTATCATAGCAGCTATAGCAACAAAGAGAGAGCCAAGACCAATGATTAACTTCTTTGGCAATGATTTGAGGAAGTCGTCAACTGCATATCGTGCAGTTAGGATAGCTAAGAACATTAATAGGGAAGTCAAAGAAGAAAACAGACCTATTGCATCTGAAATAGCGAATAACATGAATGCATTCGCCCATAAAAAAACTGGAGTCCCTTTATCATTGCCGTTGCCTCCTGGTACTGTAAAAGCTGCAGCAAACAATACCGTAGCAATGAGTGTTGAAACAACCATGCAAGAATTGGCTGTACCCCTCAACCATTTCTCTCCTTCCACAGCTAATACTTTGTGTGCTTCCCAAAAAACTTCTTTGGGTGTTTCCTTGTTCAAATTTTTAACTTCCCTTTGATCATGGTATGTAAGTTTCTCCACCTCCTACGCAATATAAGACCAAATATTTTATATATATATATATATATATATATATATATATCACAACATTGTGATATATCAAACGAAGTGTGCTGGGATTTGTTAGTAACACTGTTATATGTAATAAATTCTTGTAAGGTAAATGATTAAAAACTCTGTGATAAAAGTTTAAAAATGAAGTTACGTTTCAAGTAGACAGCTGCAGATTGTTGTACTCGCCCTTATTTCCAAAGATAAACATGATTAGTTTTAAATTAATTTCAATACCTTAAACCACTGCAATTCTCTTTGCATTTGTAAGGCTGCTCCAGAAACTGAACGTAGTTTAAAAGCAGGGGCCAATTTCCCTGCTAGGTGTAAAGTAGTGTATCCTGATCCTCCTAATTCCCGTGCCAAATCCTTACATAAATTCTTTACAGCTATTGGAGAGATCTCCTTTATTATATTGACTATCTTTTCTTGCCGATACTGAATGGCAGCTTGCAATATGTTCCACCGAGGTTCACCTATCACATTCATAGTTCGGTAAAGCAGATCTGGAAAATATTGTAAAAGGGTACTTACAATCTCTTCAATCCCATTTTCAATGGCAATCCTCATAATGGGGTTTGGATTTTCAAGAAAATCAATTATTTGCTCTAAGCGCATGCTAGAAAGTTGCTCACAAACAAGGTTTACTAATTCAACAGCACATTCATGTTTCAACTTCATATCTCGAACTACTTTATGGAGGGCGCTGCAAGTGAAAATCACATAAAATGTGAAAAAGTTATAAATTGGTTAAAAGATGAAATTTGATAAATTTTATAAATTTTATAAATTTTATTCATTTGCTTCCATTTTAACCAGATTTTTTTTTTTCTGTCATAACATTAAAATTAGTTTGAGTTTCAAAAATGACACCAAACTATTGAAATGATTTTTTTGACACCATCCTAAACTATAGTCTGCAAACAAAGGATCGCAAAAGATTATAGTTTCCTTTCTTTGTTCGCGATCTAATCCTCTTTATTCTTGAATTATATTTTGTGATAATTGATGGTAAAAATATATATATATTTCAATAGTTTGATGTCATTTTCCAAACTCAAACCAATTTTAGTGTCATTTATTGGAATTTTCTCTACTTACTATATATCTAGAGGATTCTATAGGGGTGCTTACCTAGTTGCACAATTGCGTTCCAGAGTAATCTCTTGAATACTCGAAACGCTGTACATAACAAGAAGATATGCTTGGTAACTAATCCGGTTAATGTGAGAATGTGTTGATTTAAAAAAATTTAAGAGTAATGTTAAGATAAGTATAATATTTGCAATTTACCTTGAACCACAAAGCTCCTTGACTGTAATGCTGGAGAGCCTTCTATACTTCCTGGGATTTCTTCTATATTTACAGGAACAACTTGAACGTCCAACAAGAAACCATCAAAATTGGACTATACATATTTAATACACTGACACAAGTAAAAAGTTGTTCAAGGACAAAACACTTACATTTATAGATCCATCTCTTGAAAAATCCAAGACTACTCCAACTTAAAAAGTGTGAAGGCCTATTGGCCAACCAGAAGAGCAAAGCAGTCTCTTTGTCAAGAGCCAATTCAGGATATTTTCGGACGAAATACAAGGATACATCTGTTGAAATTGTGACACAAAAAAGATAGATAGTAAGACTACATAAATTTGTGCGAGCTGTATTATTGGCTTTTATATATAGTCAGTTCTTACCGAGAAAACGTGTTTGGTTTAGAGCACATAGGATCCTAGTTAATAAAGGATACTCAATTTCGGTTATCAAAGAAAAATACCACACCAACTCCTCATTTTCACTAAAGATAGAACGGTGAAGTGGCATTTGTAATCTTCGATTGGTAACCATGTGCAGTAAATTAGCATTCTTTTCAACCAATGCCTTAGCAGTCCTTAAGGTTCCAGTTTGTGCAACATAGTGAAGGGCTGTGAATCCATATCTATTTTGCTCTGCAACTGATTCTGGCGATAGAAGTTCCAAAAGATTTAGGATGAGTTCCCATCGGCAACTTCTTGCTGCAACAAGCAGTACGCTACCTAACTTGTCTTTTATCCTGGCGGTCAATGCATTTGGATCACGATCAATGAAACTTTTAACTCGTTTCCAATAACCTCTTTGTGCAGCCAGGTACAATGGTCGGCAGTAATTGCGATCCGGCCCTGTCACTTTGCATCAACAATATTTTATTTAGACTATACTACAAAAAAATGTATAATTTTAATTACATATGTAGTTATTCTCTAATGTAGATATCTGTTTTAATTTTCTTTCAAGATTTACTGATGAATGGTTGTTAGAAACCGTGATCGTGATTGTTTCCAGTCACCTCTGTGTGGAGCTTGGTACAGATTAAATTCTCTAGGTTGGGCGGATACGAGCATTCAGGACTTAAAAATATACACGACTTAAAATTCTCTAGCTTGCTAACGGGGAATGTTTTACATAAGCAAATTATCTTCCTAAGGGAGACTAGCTATGATTACTTACAGTTGACTTGTGGAGCTTGAGTTGCAGAAGCTGCTGTTGACATAATTGTTGCATTACTTCCTCCTTGAATATTATTGGTTTCCTGAGGATTGTTTTGTTGCAAAAAGAAGCCAGCAGATGGTTGTGCACCTTCTTCTAAATCATTAGTGGTGTTCTGAAGATTTAATGGTGGTGAATCGGGGCCAACATGTGGTTGTGCACCTCCTGCAGTAGTCTCTAGTGGTTGTGCCATTTAGAGATTTTGGCTATAGATGATGATAGCAAGAAAAAAGAGAGATCTTAATCATACATGAACGGTGCAAAATTACAAGTGGTTTTCTTACTACTATTTTTATTTTTTCGTTTTTGAAATATGATATATAGAAGATCGGCCGAGTTGTTTTCTTAATTTTTATTTTTCTTTTTCTGAAATTTGACATTAAATAAATCACAATTACCTTATAAGATTCAAATCGTTTGCGATCTTTTCATTTTTTACCCAAAAATCCCCTATTTCTTTTTTGTTTTTTCCTACTAATTTAGTCTCTACATTTTTGAAAAATATCCAAAACAATATTTTACTGTTAGAATCCATTAGTCAATTTGATTAGAAGTAAACTTAAAATGAATAATTAATTAAAATAAAAATAAAACAATAATTTAAAAATATATATAAATAAAAATGCATAAATAGAAAAGTGGCGGATGGAGGTGGCCTACGGCCGATCCTGGCCCAACAGGTAAAAAAAAAAAAAAAAAAAATTGTAAACAACAAAAAGCAACATCGGTTTTAGTAGTAAACCCGGCCCCTGATTATATAGGGGTTTATTTAGTCATAAAATATATTACGAACCCTCGTATTTCCTTTTTCTTTATATGATTTTTATATTTGAAAACAGGTTGGTAATACCATATCAATCGCATGAAATTGCTAAAGATATTTAAAACATAACTGTGTTTTTGAATTGATTTTAATTTTTTGAATCTGTTTCCGTTTTGCAAATCAAACACCCTCTTAAATTTTAACTCAAAATAATTTTATCAAACCTTGATCCATATATAATATTATGTCTCGGATCTAAATTTGAAAACATGTTATTGTTAAAAATCGAAATAGAGAGAATTTATGGAAAACCAATGGCGGAGACAGGAAGGCCCATAGAGGCCACGACGACCCCTAACTTTAAAAGTTTGAAAGTTTATCATGGAAAATTACAAATTGGGGAATTTATTGGTTTTACCCAAATCAAATTTTTTTTTTTTTTTTTTACCCAGCTACTTAAAAAAATTTGTTTTTGACCTCTCAAACAAACTATTTCTATTGTATACCCAAGATTACCAAAATACCCTTAAGTTAAAATCACTAAAATACCCAAATATGAAATTACCAAAATACCCTTAAGTTAAAATGACTAAAAGGCCCAAATATGAAATTACGAAAATAACCTTCTTCCTCCTACCAATATCCCCCCTTTTCCATCTTCTCCATTGTAGCTGAAAAACAATTTATTGAGGGAATTAGTCATTCGAGCTTCTTCAACCATTGAAGTTTTTGCATCCATTGAAGGTTTACACCATTGAAGGTTTTGAAGATTCTTTTTCCATTTGAGTTTGAAAGGTAATGTATGAGTTTTTTTGGTTGGTTTTTAGGTTGTTTTGTTCATATTGCTAGCTAAAAGACTATAAGAATGATTTGGTTGTGAGATCTAAATGTTTATGAAATCTGCGACGAAATCTGCAAAATCTGCGACGAAATCGGTTTTTCGTGACCGATAATCGGTTTTCCACTCTGTGGGATTGGTTTTTCAGTGCCCCGGTTTTTCAGCTGCTCGGGTTGACTGAAAAACTGAGATTGGTTTTTCAACCACTGAAAAACCGAAATGCTGAAAAACCGATCTCGGTTTTTCAGTGGCTGAAAAACCGATCTGCAGGAAATGAAAAACCGAATTAAGGTTTTTATAGTTTTTGAGAGAATGAAAAACTGATAAATTCACTGGAAAACCGAATTTAGTACATTTTTCATGGTTTTTTATATGTTTGTGTTGTTATGTATTTAATATGATTCGATATGATTATATTTTGTAATACTACCCTATTGAAATGAGATTTAATTATTATTTGATTTGAATGTTGCAGGAATGGCTTAAGAAACCGTTGTAATCAACTTTGACGGAGAGTGGAATGGATGTAATTACATTGGATGGGAGTCGATCATGTGTGGGGTCCATAAAAATAGTAGTTTTTCATCATTGGTGGATGTTGTATACAGAGAGGTTGCTATTGATAGAAGAATGTGGGATATTCGTATATATTATTTACTACAAAGTACAACAAATGGTCAGGTTAAAAAGATACGTATCATGTCCGATCTTGGTGTTGTTGGTTTGATGGCGATAAGAAATATTGATGTTAAAGAGATTTATATCGATAAGATTGCCAGAGATTTTGGAGCTGGGGTTAGTAGGCGTACCGTTCATCCATTTGTCACTGATTCAATTCCAGACATAAGACATGACGAGACAAATATGGATAGACCAGTAAATCCACATATGGTTGAAAGTCATTTTTATCTCACTTCAGGTATTGGGAGCAATCAAGTTGATACTTTTGTCACCCCATTTACATCGGTTGAAAGTCCCATTCGTGACGTTAATGATGACTATACGAATTATGGTATTGATGATGAAGATGAAGACACAGATGATAATGGTGATGGAATATGGGATAGTGATGAAGAGCAAACCGGAGATAGTGATGAAGAGGAAACTCCATTTAATGATGTAGCAGAAGAAGAAGAGTTTCCAGAAATAAGATTTTCAGGTTTACAATTTCAGAACAATCCTTCACAACCATACTGGATTGTTCCTGGTGTAGAATTGGGGGACATTGAAGCTACTTCAAGCGTTACGTCAACCGTTTACCAACGTGGTACGTTGTATAAAGGAGCATTCTTTACTAGTAAAGAAGAAATGATTATAGCTATTGGTGAATATGCTCTGAAAGCTAAGTTTGAATATTGGGTTAAACGTTCGGACACGGAGCGATTTGAAGGCGGTTGTTAAGATAAAACTTGTAGCTTTATTATTCGTGCAAGATGCAGAAAGGGTTGTTCAATGTGGTTTGTGTTGAACTATGTAGCGGAACACACGTGTCGTCAAACAGCCATGGAATCACATATGAAGAGTGTGAATGCTATTGTGATTGGAAAATTGTATGCAGGAAAGATGGGAAGAGATCTTTATACACCTAATCATTTGGTTGGAGAAATGCTAGAGCAATATGGAGTGCAAATCTTATATAGTAAAGCTTGGAAGGCTTTACAATATGCAAAGAAACTAGCATATGGGCAAGCGGATGAATCATATCAACAGCTTCCGTCCTACTTGGAGATGCTAAAACTTGCAAACCCCGGCACAATGATAGTAATCAAGAGAGATGAAAACAACCGGTTCTTGTATTCCTTCGTTGCACTTGGAGCTTCCATTGAGGGTTTTCGGTCTTACATGAGACCGGTTTTTGCTATTGATGTCACTCATTTGAAAGGTGAATATAAAGGGGTGATTTTTTTTGTTGCGTGCAAAGATGAGTCGGAGATGATTTATCCCATCGCCTTTGGATTTGCTGACAGAGAGTCGGACAATTCGTGGACTTGGTTCCTAAAAAAGTTGAGAGGAGCAATCGGGGTGTCAGACAATTTGCTGATCGTATCGGATAGTCATAAGAGCATATCGAATGGGATGAAAGCAGCTTTTCCTGAAGTCCCACATGTGTTATGTTTTTTTCACTTGTGGCAAAACCTTAAGCAAAAGTGTAAAAAGCGTTCAGATGTGGAAAATGCATTTTATAATGCAGCATATTGTTATGTGCCTGATGAATGCAACATAATATTGGAAGAAATACGTGCATTACATCCGACCACACATACAGATTTGGTAAAGGTTGGAGTGAGCAGGTGGTCACGAGCACATTGTCCAAGAAGAAGATATGAAATGATGACTGCTAATATTGTAGAGTCGTTCAACAATTGTATGATGCAAGCACGTCGTTTGACAATAACAACTGCACATGAATATGTAAGAAATGTATTGCAGAGATGGTTTAATAATAGATGTGTTGCTGCTGAGAAGCTCACAACCTATGTTACTACCGCTGCATACGATCGTATTATGTTGGCAAAAAATTTATCCACGAAAAGTAGCGTACATCCCATTACAGAACCGTATCATTACAGTGTCATACATTATAGCAAAGGAGATGCGATGGTTGACATTCAACAGCACACATGTACGTATAAGCAGTGGAACCTTGATCAGTTGTCATGTGTTCATGCATGTGCTGTGGCCAGGTATGGTAATTATACATTGTTTTTTTCGGTATTTCATATCATAGCATGACACTAAAATTTATCATTACATGTCAGGTTCAAGGGCGTCAGTTGTGATACACTTTGCAGTCAGTACTATAGCGTGGAGTGCCTAAAAGCTGCATATGCATGTCCAATTAATCCCGTCCCTAAATTGGCCAGTTGGAATGTTTCAGCAGAAATTAGAAGTATGGTTGTATTACCACCGAAAGGTAAAAGACAAGCAGGTAGGCCGAAGGAGATTCGGATTCCTTCAGCTGGGGAAGATCATCGTCGAAAAAAGTGTGGAAGATGTGGTCAGAGGGGACACAACCGTCTTCATTGCCCTAACCCCCCAACTTCTATCAATGAAGGGACAAGCGCAGACGTAGATGCGGATGTTGGAACGAGTTCAAATGCTACTGAAAATGAGCCACGCTCTCGAAGATGCCGCTTGTGTCATGAGATTGGACACAACTAGGGGTGGCAAAACGGGTTGGCGTGTCGGGTTGAGCTGAATTCGATTTGATTCGTTTATGAATTCGATCAATTCGACACGAATTCGTTTAAGAAGCGGGTTGATATTTTTGGATTCGACACGAATTCGTTTATACACGACTAACACGACACGAATTCGTTTAACCCGTTTAGTCATTTAAATCGATTAATTCGTTTAACCCGTTTAATTCGTTAGATTCGTTTAACCCGTTTGATTCGTTTAACCCGTTTAATTCGTTTAACCCATTTAATTCGTTTAACTCAAATATAATAAATAATATATCAACTAAATATTAAATCAACTATAAAATCTACACATTAAATCAATTATAAAATTCCATATCATCCACATCTAAAAACTACAACAAAATCAAACTCAATTCAAATAAAAATATAATAAATAATGCACAATCAAACATTTAAACACCTAATGAACACATAAAAACCTATACATTAAATCAACTACATAAAATTTCATACCATCCATATTTAAAAACCACAACAAAATCAAACTCAATGCAACCACAAATATAACAAATAATTCATAATCAAATATTTAAACACTTCATTCAACACATAAAAACCAACACATTAAATCAACTACACAAAATTTCATATCATCCACATTTAAAAATCACAACAAAATTAAATTCAATACAAATCCATATAAATTAAAATCACATAACATTATCATTCTTCAACATCAAACTTTTGTCACTTAAAATTTTTTCCTCATTGATTCCAAACTCCAAAGGGATTTTCAAGCTACACAAAAAACACAAAAACATAAAATTAGATATTTACATTCATAATTTTAAAATTAAGAAATATAATTAAGAGAATTTACCACTAAGTGAAAGAATTTGGTGTTGAGCCTTCTACTGATTCACTAGGGGCACTTGCATTAGGGGGAGCTTCATTAATACTTAAATTCAATATATCTTCTGTGACGTCTTCTAGAGAAACAATCTCCCTCTCTACAATAATTAATGACGAAAGTAATTTAAAAATAATGAAAGATAATTATAATAAATCACTAGCACAAAATTAATGTGTTACCTCCACCAATTATCCAATCACGAGTGCAAATTATTGCTTCCACCACATCAGGTTTTAGTGTACTTCGGTATTGATCAAGAACTCGACCACCATTGCTAAACGCTGATTCGGATGAAACTGTAGATAATGGGATGCACAAAACGTCACGAGCCATGGCAGAAAGCTCAGGAGAGCGAGCTTCATTAGCCTTCCAAAAGGCTAGAATGTCCAAATCAGCCGATCTTTCAAGCCTTCGTTCTTCCAAATAAAACTCCAGTTGCGTCTTGTGAGTTGTAATGCCTCCATCACCAAGTCTCATGTCAAAATCCTATCAATATATAATTAATAACAAAAGAAAATATTATTAGATAAATTGTTATGGTAAAATAATATTACAAATATATAATAATGAAATTATATTATTTCTTACCATAAAAACCAAGTCAAGTTCATCCATGGTCACTTGCGTACTAGGAATTGCCGATGATGCGGTGGCCTTAGAGAGGTAGATGCCATAGTGGAACTTGTCATATACTCATCAAACAAAGAAAATAATTTACTTCTCACATGTGCCAACTTTTCGGATCCATCAATAACACCATACAACTTTTGAAACACAAACTCAACAAATTCCATCTTGTAATGGGGATCCAAGACAACAGCAATTGCCAAAATAACACAAAAATCAGCCCAATATTTCTGCAATTTTTTGTACATTTGATTTGCCATGCTTTTCAAAAAATCATCATCACTTTCCAAATGTTGCAACAAAGTCAAATGCGCCAAAAACACCTTTGGCATGTACAAGTTTGAAGTGGGATAATTTGAACTAGAAAAAATGTTAGTTGTCTCATAAAAATAACGCAAAAACTTACAAATTTTCTCAACTCTATCCCACTCACTTGCAGAAGGACAATGCTTGTAATTGTTATCGGTCAACTCTAAAGTACACCAAGCACGTCGATAATAAAGTGCACTATCTAGCATAAGATAAGTTGAGTTCCACCTAGTAGGAACATCTTGTCGGATACCCCTTTTTATGTCTAAATCAACTTGTTTGACACACTCTGCAAATTTTTGCTTTCTCACTTGAGACCCTCTCACATATTTTACACTCTCACGAATTTTATGCACACCCATATCTATCTCTTTCAATCTATCCTGAACAATCAAATTAATAATATGGGCACAACAACGGATATGCATGAATTCTCCATCACAAACAAGTGCTTTACTAATATTCAATTGACCTTTTAAATTATCAATAAAACACTTGTTTGATGAAGCATTATCCAAAGTAATAGAAAAAAGCTTCTTGTCAATACCTCACTCAGACAACAATAACATAAATTTATCAGCAATAGATACTCCATCATGTGGAGGAGGCATAAAAGAAAAACTTATCACTCTCTTTTGTAAAACCCAATTAGAATCAATGAAATGCACAGTCATACACATGTAACCATCAGTAGCTATAGAAGTCCATAAATCCGAGGTTAGACAAATTTTACTAGGGGCATCTTGTAACATTTTTTTAAGGTTTTGTTTACCCTTCTCAAACAAACTTAACACATCCGCTTTCACGGTGTTCCTAGAAACCATATGGAAATCATCATTTAAAAACTCAACCATTCTTCTAATTCCTTTCCACTCTACAAATTGAAAAGGTAAATCATGCAACACTAAAGTTTCAGCAACAAGCTTCCTAAATTCTTCTTGAGTCTTAGTCCTAGGTTGACAAACACCAATAGACCCAGATTTATTTTTCTCAATCACCATTTGACGTATATCATGCGATTTATACTTAGGACAAGTCAAAGTCAAGTGTCTAATCATATTACCTGTCCCACTCAAGGTTGGGCAGAGATAGATTTGACCACACCATTTGCATTTGCATCTATCCTTTCCTTTTTTATCCTTCGATATCATTTCGAAGGACTTCCACACATGCGAAGTCCGCTTTCTTTTTCGAGCAGCTTTAGTTTGTTTTGACTTGCTTGAACTTCCCACATTTTCATGCTCATTTTCAACTTCAAGCTCATCTCCAAGCTCATCTTCCAAATCGATAGTATTGTCATCGAAATCAATACTCAAGTCCATATCTGTGAACCAATTAACAATGAAATCACATTAAATTAATTATAAAACCTACACATTAAATCACTATAAACCCTACACATTAAACCAATTAACATAACTGATTACAGTAGATTACACTAGAGATATATATAGAATCAAAATGTAGAATACACAAAATAAATCGAAAGAGAAACACACCAACAGAATACACAAAATAAATCGAAAGAGAAGCACACCTACAGAATACACAAAATAAATCGGAATACACAAAATAAATCACACCAACAGAATACACAAAATAAATCGAAAGAAAAGCACACCTACAGAATACACAAAATAAATCGGAATACATAAAATAAATCACACCAACAGAATACACAAAATAAATCGGAATACACAAAATAAATCTCACCAACAGAATACATAAAATAAATCGAAAGAGAAGCACGCCTACAGAATACATAAAATAAATCGGAATACACAAAATAAATCACACCTACAGAATACACAAAATAAATCGAAAGAGAAGCACACCTGAACTGGTCAAGGTGGTGACCGGATCGAATAGCTACCAAGAGGGAGAAGCTCACGATCGAGAGTGAGAAAATGCGGGAGAAGGTGCTGACCGTCAGTGAGGTGACCGTGAGGAACAAGGCGTTGTGCTTGGTGTCGTCCTGTCGTCGACGTCGGTGTTGGTGTCGTTGAGGTCGAGTGGTCGTGCCATCGTCGAGGTTGAGTGGTCGTGCTGTCGTCGAGGTCGAGTCTTCGTGCCGTCGTCAAGGTCGAGTCTTCGTGCAGTCGTCGAGTGTGTCTCCAAGGTTAAGTCATCGTGCCGTCGTCGAGGTCGAGTCGTCGTCGGTTTAGTCACCTTAGTGTTGTCGCGTCGCCGTTTTGAGAGGAAGATGAAGGTAGACGGTGGTGGTCGTGCGTGTAAGGAGGGAGGAGGTTCAAAATCAGATCTGAAAATGCAAAAATGGGAGGGAGGAGGCGTTCAAGATCTGAAAAAAGCGAAAATGACCTAGGTTTAGTAAGTGTTTATATATATAAATGTATAATTACCCTTTAACCCTTCTAATTTATCAAATTATAATTTGACCCCAATTTTAATCGGGTCAACCCGCGATTCGTTTAACCAAACCCAATTCGATTCGTTTAATAAACGGGTTAGACGGGTTGACACGATTACGACACGAATTCGTTTAACTCCAACCCATACCCATTTATTTTTTATGAATTCGTGTCAACCCATCGTGTCGTAACCCATATTGCCACCCCTAGACACAACCAACATCGATGTCTATTACAGTTTCCGACTCCCAATCCAGAAGTGGCTATTGACGAAAATGATGATTAGCAATTGATTGACATTTTGTTTATGCATGTTGTATGTAAACTTTTTTATGTTAATTACTCAATTATGTACTTATGCAGCTGTATAAATTATTATTCCATGTCAACTATTTTTGGCTCACTTCATATCAGCCCGGAACCACAAAAATCGGTTTTTCACCGAGCCTGAAAAACCGGTACTGGTTTTCCAAATATGATGAAAAACCGATCAAGTGGCCTTTGATCTCCCCAACGTAGAGGTACATCGATCGGTTTTTGTGTAAGTCTGAAAAACCGGTATTGGTTTTCCAGGCCCCCTCAAAAACCGATCCACTTGCCACCACTTCTTCCAGCAAGCCAAGTGTGGATCGGTTTTCCAGAAGGCCTCAAAAACCGGTATCGGTTTTTCATGTACCCCTAAAAACCGGTATTTACTTGGGTTGAATATATATGTATTTTTAATATATTAACATTAAGATAATTATATTAATATCTAGACTAGTATTATCTAAATGTATACAGTGTGATATTATTAATATATGTTAATGTTAACATATTAATATATGTTAATGTAATGTTAATATATTAATATAATGTTAATGTAATGTTATAATGTTAATATAATGTACATATATTAATATAATGTTATTATAATGTTAATATATTAATATAATGTTAATGTAATGTTATGATGTTAATATAATGTCAATATATAATATAATGTTAATATAATGTCAATATATTAATATAATGTTAATATATTAATATAATGTTAATGTAATGTTAGAATGTTAATATAATCTCAATATAATGTCAATAAATTAATATAATGTTAATATAATGTTAATATATTAATATAATGTTAATGTAATGATAGAATGTTAATATAATGTCAATATAATGTCAATATATTAATATAATGTTAATATAATGTACATATATTAATATAATGTTAATGTTAATGTAATGTTAATATATTAATATAATGTTAATATATTAATATAATGTTAATGTTAATATATTAATATAATGTTAATGTAATGTCATGATGTTAATATAATGTCAATATATTAATATAATGTTAATATAATGTCAATATTAATATAATGTTAATATAATGTTAATATATTAATATAATGTTAATGTAATGTTAGAATGTTAATATAATCTCAATATAATGTCAATAAATAATATAATGTCAATATATTAATATAATGTTAATATAATGTTAATATATTAATATAATGTTAATGTAATGATAGAATGTTAATATAATGTCAATATAATGTCAATATATAATATAATGTTAATATATGTACATATATTAATATAATGTTAATATAATGTTAATGTTAATGTAATGTTAATATATTAATATAATGTTAATATATTAATAAATTAATTATATAATGTTAATGTTAATATATAATATAATGTTACTATATTCATATAATGTTAATATAATGTACATATATTAATATAATGTTATTATAATGTTTCTTATATAATTAATTATATTATATTATGTTAATGTTAATATAATGTCAATATATTAATATAATGTTAATATAATGTCAATATATTAATATAATGTTAATATAATGTTATATATTAATATAATGTTAATGTAATGTTAGAATGTAATATAATCTCAATATAATGTCAATATTAATATAATGTCAATATATTAATATAATGTTAATATAATGTTTAATTATTATATAATGTAATGTAATGATAGAATGTTAATATAATGTCAATATAATGTCAATATATTAATATAATGTTAATATAATGTACATATATTAATATAATGTTAATGTTAATGTAATGTTAATATATTAATATAATGTGTATAATCTAATATTAATCTAATGTTAATCTAATATTAATATAATGTTAATGTAATATCAATCTAATGTTAATATAATATTAATATAATTTAATATAATGTTAATATAATGTCAATATATTAATATAATGTTAATATAATGTTAATATATTAATATAATGTTAATGTAATGTTAGAATGTTAATATAATCTCAATATAATGTCAATAAATTAATATAATGTCAATATATTAATATAATGTTAATATAATGTTAATATATTAATATAATGTTATAATGTTAATATATAATGTTAATATAATGTCAATATATTAATATAATGTTAATATAATGTACATATATTAATATAATGTTAATATAATGTTAATAATGTATTGTTAATATAATGTTAATATAATGTTTAATGTTAATATATAATATAATGTTACTATATTCATATAATGTTAATATAATGTCAATATATTAATATAATGTTAATGTAATGTTAGAATATTAATATAATGTCAATATATCAATATATTAATATAATGTTAATATAATGTACATATATTAATATAATGTTAATATATTAATATAATCTTAATGTTAATGTAATGTTAATATTATATTAATATAATGTTAATATAATGTCAAATATTAATATAATTTTAATGTAATGTTAATTAGAATGTTAATATAATGTTATATAATGTCAATATATTAATATAATGTTAATGTAATGTTAGAATGTATATATATTGTCATATATTAATATAATGTTAATATAATGTACATATATTAATATAATGTTAATATATATGTCAATTTAATGCCATATATTAATATAATGTCAATATATTAATATAATGTATGTAATGTTAGATGTTAATATAATGTCAATATGATGTCAATATATAATATAATGTTAATATAATGTACATATATTAATATAATGTCATATTATGTCAATATATTAATATAATGTTAATATAATTACATATATTAATATAATTTTAATATAATGTTAATATATTAATGTTAATGTAATGTTAATATATTAACATAATGTTAATATAATGTTAATATATTAATATAATGTTACTATATTGTATATAATTAATATAAATTATTTACATTATTTAACATTAATATATCATATTTAATATTAATATATTAACATGATATTAATATATTAACATTATATTAATATATTGACATTCTATTAATATATTATATTATATTAACATTATATTAATAATTGACATTATATAAAATTCTAGCATTACATTAACATTATATTATATACTAACATTACATTAACATATATAATTATATTAACATTATAACATTATATTAATATATTGACATTATATTAACATAATGTTAATATAATGTCATATATTAATATAATGTTAATGTAATGTAATTATAATATAATGTGAATATAATGTCAATATATTAATATAATGTTAATATAATGTACATATATTAATATAATGTTAATATAATGTCAATATATTAATATAATGTGTATAATTATATTAATATAATGTTAATAATATTAATATAATGTTAATAATGTTAATATAATGTTAATATAATGTTAATATAATGTTAATATAATATTAATATAATGTTAATATATATTAATATAATGTTAATATATTAATATAATGTTAATATATGTTAATGTTAATATATTAATGTTAATGTAATGTTATAATGTTAATATATTAATATAATGTTAATATAATTTCTGTAATGTTAATATAATGTTAATATATTGACATTATATTAACATTTCTAACATTACATTAACATTATATTAATATATTGACATTATATTAACATTATATTAATATCGTGACATTACATTACATTAATATTAATATTATATTAATATATGTACATTATATTAACATTATATTAATATATTGACATTATATTAACACTAACATTATTAACATTATATTATATATTGTATTATATTAACATTATATTAATATATTAACATTACATTAACATTAATATTATTATATTAATATATTAACATTACATTAACATTAATATATTAACATTATTGACATTATATTAATATATTAACATTATATTAACATAATTATATATGTACATTATATTAACATTATATTAATATATTAAATATATTAACATTATATTAATATATGTACATTATATTAACATTATATTAATATATGTACATTATATTAACATTATATTAATATAGTACATTATATAATATATTTACATTATATTAACATTCTAACATTACATTAACATTATATTAATATATTAACATTATATTAATATATGAAATTATATTAACATGATATATGTACATTATATTATATTATATGTACATTATATTAACATTAATATATTAATATATGTTAATGTTAATATATTAATATTAACATATATCAACATATATTTAGGATACATATAATGTTATAAATACATGTATAGTATTATGTTTATTTATTTTTTCCATGTTATGATCATATATATAATTAAATTTAGGGAAATACAATGTCACTTAAAATGTTTAATTAAAATGATTTGTTGACAATTAAAAAATATACCATGTAATTAAATCAAATAAAGAATGAATACATTAAATATATAAATATATTTATTTATTTATATACAATTTCTCCATCAGAGTCTACAAACCATTTTCCAAAATTATTAACTTTATACATCGACTTCGAGTACATATATATGTCTCTAGCAATCTCTGCCATCAATGCAATGACATCTGCAACGGTCTCACATTTTCTTGATTTCCATGTACTCGTCTGTGACTGTAAAAGATCGCGTATGTACATGGCGACATATGCTCCGCAACTCGCCCTGTATCAGTAATAAATTATTTAAATATAATAAGAGATAGACTATATATATTAATTCAGTTATAAACTTACTCACTCATTAGGTTGCTACGGTACAGTTGATTTATGAAGACGCTGAACTTTCCACCGCTCATCCACGGGTGGCATATCTACCTGGGCCTGCTCATAAAATCCTACGAACAGCAACAAAATAGGCATAAAACATACTAGCGGCTCAAGTGGCTGTAGCCGTTCGGCTAGGGCAACATTTGCCATGGGATCATATATTATGATTTTCTGATCTCTGAGGAGCACCTGACATAGGACCCAGTGTTGTTGATTCAGGCTACACGATAGTAATACCTGCATTTCAAAACATTAGTGCTATAAGACTAGTTCGGATAATAATATAATAAATATTAACATTCGAACTACACTTACACTATCAACCTTCCACCACGGGTCTCCTGCATCTATCTGTCCACGACCGTACGCAAGCTAATCTGAGGGTACATCCGCTGTAACGGGATCAAATTTTACACCTTTGTCTGTGTAATGCAACTTGTAATAATGGGTCATCAAAGCCTGCATAATAAAAATTAAACATGTTACTATCGATCAACTAAACGCAACATGAAGTTGTACATTATATAAACTAACTTAAATGTTAATACTTACAAACAAACCACTGCCATAGACAGCGTATCTACCGTCCTTCACCTCATTCCACCATTTTCTTCGGAGGCACATCAAATAAGAATCGATGTGCTCACTATTCAACCACGTGTTTTCGTCCTCAAGGGTGACCGATGTGGTCGGTATCACACACCACCCACAACGATCAATCGAGCGCCTACATTTGAAAAAAAAAAAAAACAGTATTAAGCATTATTATAAATTTTCTTACATTCACAACTAGGAAGCAGGAATTAGTACCATTTTTTTATAAATATACCTGAGATCTAAAGTGGTTGCAGCTTTATATTCATTATAGACCACTTCTACGGGGTCTCTAGACTCTGCCACCTCCTCTGCCTGCTGTTGGGCCACTTTCTTTTTCTTTTTCGCCGGCCCCGGATCCGTGTATGGCGTCCGTAGAGGTGCTACTGGCTTTGTCTTTCGTTTGCCCCGTTCCTACATGTTTTCATCCTATAAGTGTAAGTAAATTAAAAATATGCATTACACATTTACAATTATTTTGCAAAATGCAACACAATAGGGATACAAAGTCTACCTGATCATCCTCACGCTCAGTGTCTGCAGCTGATACACCTCCTAAGTCCGTATGGGAGTGGTGGACCTCCTTCTCCTTCTGCTGGGGTAGCTGCTGGTCACCCTGCTCCTCCTCCTGCTGGGGTGACTGTGGCTGTTGGTCACCCTGCTCCTCCTCCTGCTGGGGTGACTGTGGCTGTTGGTCACCCTGCTCCTCCTCCTGATGGGGTGACTGCTGGTCACCCTGCTCCTCCTCCTGCTGGGGTGACTGATGAGGTGGCTGCTGGTCACCCTGCTCCTCCTCCTGTTAGGGTGACTGATGAGGTGGCTGCTGGTCACCCTGCTCCTCATGGATGGCTAATTGGTCTACATCGATAAGCGACCAACGAAAACCCTCATCCTGATGTGGTGGTGGTGGTGGTGATGGGTAATACATGTGCTCATCTCGGACAAAGCTCCCACCATCATCATCGTCATCGTCGTCATTGTCGTCGTCTGGATCATGCCCACCAACCGGAGACCTGGGAATATGTAAATGCTCTTCCACCCGTCTCAGCCTCCTATCCATCTCCCTTACAATCTTAGAGGTTGTCTTCTGCCTCTTTTCCATCCTACTTAACTTCTTGTGGGTTGTCTTCTGTAAATCCACGATAAACTCAAACAACCGCTTCACTTGTTTCATAAATACATGTATATATTATTTTACATACTACCCTGAATTTTTAAAAAAATTTGACAGAGTCTCCCCTGTTTTTTGAGTATCCAAGGAAATACAACCTGCATATTTAAACAAATAACACTTTGTCTATCATTTTTAGAGACTCTGTCTCTCTTTCACACTCCATACTACTACACAACATGTCCACATCTTTTGCATTTACTACAATGGAAATTAATTAAAAAATATTATTATATAAATAGAATATTCGTACCTCATAATCTACGTGCTGTACATCGTGTGCCTTCTTTGTTCGCAATTCTGATAAGGTATCATTTGATTCGGATTGCACGCTTCGGACGTCTTTAAGTGGCTGATCATCACCCTCCACCTCATCATCATCCTCTATCTCAGCCTCATCACCTACACCATCATCATGGTCATCATCATCGTCATCGTCATCATCATTATCACTCCCCCCGCCGCCATATTTATATACTTCATCATGAACTATATGATTCGGATTAAATGATTTCCAATAATCCATCTCCCTCTCGGCGTCAGTAGGCTCCAAGGTTGACCCAATGCCAACTATCTGCATTATATCAATATATTTAGTTATACTACAATTATATACTTAATATAAATAACAATAGTTTTAACAAACAAATAATTGACACAAATTTAGGTTATATTTGCCACTTACGAGGGGGAAATCATCTAGGCTGTGTATATTTGTCGGTGTTCTCTTCAGTGATCGTCTCATACATCTTAGTAGATCGTTTTCCAGGTTCCGGTTCTTTTTTGATATCTTCTCCTGTAATATTGGGAACACCTCCACTAACCACCACTATAATGTAATAATGATTAAACAAAAAACATACATATAGTTAGTAATGGTCAGATAATATATAATGCAAAATTGATTAAACTAAAAACATACATATAACCTTATATATTAACCGTAATAGAAGGAAGCAATAAATATTGAAAGTATTAGTTATACCTGAAATGCCAACACATAGCCATAAATATTAATGGTCTTTGGTGGATTTCTGACCCGCTCTTCATTAAGTGCCTTGCCGAGACAGTTCAACAAGACACTATAGCATAATGTGCCTCAAGGGAATGTCTTCCATCTCTCTGTACTCTCAATGAGGACCCACATAAATGGATAAATGCTAGCTCTATCATCCAGTCCCATAAAGAGATGGAAAGCAATCCCTACATTCGCCAACTTCAAAAGATCTTCATCATCTATCGGATCCTGCCCTGCACGGTCTCCCTGCCCTCTATGACTTCTTGCTTCAAGAAATGTGACCAACTCCCTCACCTCCGGCGACACTCCATTAAACATTCATCATAGGAGACCGTTTTGATCATTTGGAGATATTTTGAAGATTTCACGGTCGATGCCCCCAAAAGGAAGTCCGGTCACCAACAAAAACTCTTGTTTCCCAAACATATAGCTTCTCTCCCCAATTTCAAACCACCTCTCATCACGGCGTGCATCCGTGACCTTTATCTCTCTAGCAAGCACCCACAAAATCATAGAACCAGCAGCCGTATTATTTGTTATCTTCAAAATATGTCCGAACGGACATTCTGCTATGAACCGATCGTATAGATTTCTTCTATTAATAACGGCAATTATCTTATTAACCAATCTTTGACCAATATGTGTGTTCCCGCTCGTATGTCTGTCAATTGTGTGTGAACTATATTTATAGTCGAAATCCATCTGTAGGAAAGAAAAACAGCAAAGAAATCATCAGTAGGGATATATAAACTGAATCGGTTTTTAAAGACAACTGAAAAACCGGTCAGTGAAATCGATCGGTTTTTTAAGGTATCTGAAAAACCGGTAACTAAAATCGATCGGTTTTTGAAGGCACCTCAAAAACCGGTTACTGAAATCGATCAGTTTTTCACTTCGGTTTTACATACGCAGTTTTTCACTTCGGTTTTCCAGATCGCATTTCATCAACCTGGGTTTTCCATTATCGAAAAACCAATCATGGAAAACTGAAATGAAAAACCGATCGTGGAAAACCAAAATGAAAAACCGATCGTGGAAAACCGATCCGATCCCGACGACTCTTCTCTCGTCGAAATCGACCATTTTCACCATAAAAACGACCAAACACACTCAAATCCAACCTATTCTAAACCTAATAATCCTAAACTAACATCCATAACACAACAAACATCTCAAAATCCCAAATCTCAATCAAAACATACAACAAACATATCAAAATCTAACCTTCACACTTTCTGCAGGTTCGCCGACTGTAGGAGCTGCTGGGGGAAGGTCGGCAACATCGCGGTAATGGCCGAAAACGTCGCGGGGAAGATCGGGTCGCGATCGGGTTCGGGTTCCACAAAAACCGGTTGCTTTTGAGTGAGAAATCGATGGACTGTGGCTGTAGTCCATCGGTTTTGAGGTATATATATGGGGGGACTTAATCGTAATTTCACCATTTGGTTTTTCGAAAATTTTAAACTGTTCAGGGTTTTTTTGTAAAAATGTTCAGGGGTATTTTGGGTAATTTTGGTATATCAAGCAATATATTTGTTTGAGGGATTAAAAATAATTTTTTTTAAAATAGTGGGTAAAAACAAATTTTACCCTTTTTAAATGGGTATTTTTTACAATTTCCACATATTTTACCTAAGTTTCTAGTTTTTATTTTTTATTTTTTATTTTTTCAATTTTGACTCTTTTTAAATAATTTATTTCAGTGTTATAACCCCTCCAACTAAAAAATGTGAATTCTACCCCTTTGAAAAACATGTAATTGGAATATAATTTCGATTGTCTAGCATTAATTTTGTTATCTCAACAAAGTATTAATCATGCTCCTCTAAACAAAGTGTTCCCTTATAAATAAATTTCTAAATCCAAATAGACAAATATTTCTAACCTTTTAAATATAAATCCTTTCTAACAAAAACATTATTAGAATTAGATGTTTTAAGCAAAAAAACATATTTGAATCTTAAATCTACAATAATTTCTAAAACTTCTAAATGAAAATGTTGCTAGGCAAAAAAAGTGTCTAATAAAAAACGTTTATAGACAGAAAACTTCTTCATAAAAGAAAAAAATATTATCAAAAAGATATTAAAAGGATATAATCATACAATGATTCAATAAATCAAATTACAAATTTTATGTCAAATTATTCTGAAGCTCATATGTGATCTAGGGATCCAATAATTTATGCCCAATTGTTGAATTTGGTCCCATGTGGATGATCTAGCTTGACAACTGCCAAACGCTCATATGATTTCGGATAAAATTACTTCTTCACAAAAATGTTTCTAAAAACAGTTATGGAAATACGATTATGAAAACATTAGTGGAAAATGTTCTTGAAAACATTTCTACAACAACATTTCAGAAAATTTTCTGGAAAAATTATTGTACATTGGAAGAAAAGCTCGAGGTTCTAGAGGAAGTTTCCTCACTTGTGTGATAACTCAAAGTACAACAATATTGAAAAAGGTCTCTTGAATGTTTTTACCGAGACATTTTCTAAAACATTTCTTAAGTTTTCTAGTGTAAAATTTCCCCCCCAAAAAAAAAATTAAAGTTGCCGTGGAAAAGTGTTTGTGGTCGAATGAGCACAAAAAATCAGTAGTTAGTAAGAGACTCTCAAAGTCCTTTACACCCCTTCATGCTCTACATGAGCTTTAAAGATTGCACATAGCAAGATCATGAATCCATAATAGATACAACAAATTATTTAATAGGGCTCACAGGCCATGTACATGCAAAATATATACATTCAAATTTATTTTAACTTTTTGATGGTGAAGGGTGAAACATGCCGGATCCATAAGTTGATTGAACCATGTGCATGAACAAGGGAAGTTGCAGCCTTACAAATGTTGCCACTAGAAAAGAGACCAGTATAGTAATTGGCATGTACACCCATTGCCATCTCTAGCAAAGTACAATAGCAAGAGCTGCTCCAAAAGCTATTATCATAGAGGCTATGGCACATAAAAGAGAGCCAAGACCTATAATTAACTTTTTTGGCAGTGATTTAAGGAAGTCATCTATCGTATATCGAGCACTTAAGATTGCTAAGAACATTAATAGAGAAGTTAAAGAAGAAATAAGACCTAATGCATTTGAAACAACAAATATCATGAATGTCTTTTTTGGTAAGAAAACTGGAATCCCTTTATTATCTACATTGCCTCCTAGCACCGTAAAAGCTACAGTAAACAGTATAGTGGCAATGAGTGTTGAAACAAGCATGCAAGAATTGGCAGTATCTTTCATCCATTTCTCTCCTTGCTCAACCAATTGCTTGTGCTCTGTTCTAAAAACTTCTTTTGCAGTTTGATTATTATTATTTCTCCAATTCCTAAAAGCAAGGTAGGTTAGTTTTTCCACCTCCTGCACAATAAAAGATAAATAAATACATATAACAACATATAACAATATATATGATATTTTAATTCATACCACGTTATATAAATATTAAATATTAAATTTTTTGTAGGATTTTTTATTAACACATTTTATATTCAATCTTGTTAGTAACAACATTAAACACTTGGTGATAAAAGTTCACAAAATCAATTCAATAGCTACAGATTATTGTTCTTGCTTATAGCTCATTCGATGATAAACATGAGTAGTTTTAGATTAATTGGACATAATCTCAATATATACCTTAAACCACTGCAATTCTCTTTGCATTTGAAATACTGCACTAGAAACTGAATATAGTTTATCAGGAGGGGCCAATTTCCCTGCCAAGTGTAAAGTAGTGTTTCCTAATTCCAATGGACGCGCACACAAATCCTCCGTAATTGTTAGAGAGATGTCTTTTATTATATTAACTATCTTTTCTTGCCGATATTCAATAGCAACTTGCAATATGTTTCTCTGAGTTATGTCAGGGTAAATTAGATTTGGAAAGCGTTGTAAAAGGCTCTTTACAATCTCTTGAGTTCCGTTTGCAGTGGCTTCCACCAAGATATTTACCAGATTTAGAGGACGATAAAGAATTTGTTGAAAGCTCATGGTAGATAGTTGCGTGCAAACGTCATTCACTAATTCAACAGCACATTCATGATTTAGCTTTGCATCTTGAATCACTTGTATAGATGGTACTACAAGAGAAAATCCGATAAAAATATGTAACAATTATAAATTGATAGAAGATAAATATTGGTTCAAGCATACTGCTTTAATTTTAAAAGCATGTTTATATATACATATACATATATATGAACCACATCTCAAATAAAGTAAGCATACTAGTGCATATCTTAGAATATAATTATACATGATTGCTTACCAAGTCGTGTAATAACTTTCCAGAATGTCTTGAATTGTTGAAATGCTGTATAAAAGAACAAGTAATTAGTCTCAGTAATAGTGTGAGAATTTGTTGATTTAAAGAATTTGCAGAGTAACATTAATTGAATCAAATACAAAATTTGCAAACCTTGAATAGTATAGTTTTCCGGTTGTATTGGGGTCAATAATGTTGGATGCCGTTCCGCAAGAACAACTTGAACCAACAAAAAAAGAAATCATGAAAGTTCTTTCCAATGGAAAACAAAAGATGTGTATTTATAGGGTACTTGCATTGGTAGATCCATCTCTCCAAAAATCCAAGATTACTCCCACTTAAAAAGTATGAAGGTTTAAATGCCAAGTGGAAGAGCAATGATTGGCCAAATTCATCATTGGCAAGAGCCAATTCAGGATATCTTTGAACAAAATACAAGGCTACATCTATTGAATGATGTTATGACAAGAAAAAAAGAAAGGATAAATTATAGAATTACATGTGTTGAAGTTGGGATACAAAATAATGACACAATACTTATTAAAATTAAAGTTGTATTATTAGATCTTACCAAGATAACCTGATCGAATAAAACCACGACAAAGTATAGGTAATGAAGAAGATGACTCAACTCTAGTCCTCAAAGCGAGGTACCAGATCATCTCATTACTTCCACTCCAGATAGAATACAGAAGTGGCAGATCTCCTAGATTGTTGACTATATGTGGTAAACTAGGGTTCTTTTCAATCAATGCCTTAACAGTATTTAAGCTTCCACTTTTTGCAACATGGTGAAGGACTGTGTATCCAGTTCCATCTTGCACTGCAACTGATTCTGGTGACAGACGCTCCAAAAGCTTTAGGACAAACCCCCACTGGCGACATATTGCTGCAACATGCAGCACTGTTTCTGCATGGACTGTTATCCTAGAGGTCAATGCATTTGGATCATTGTCGATGAAACGTTTAGCAATTTTCCAATCACCTCTTTGGGCAGCATTATACAGTGGTCGGTAGTCGTTGTGAAGCTGATCTTTTGTCCCTTTGTAATCAACAATACTTTATTTTGTTAGACTATTCTAAGTAATGCACAATTTTAATTTCATGATCGATCACTTGCCTCTATTATCACAACAATTTTTACCACAACTTCTACGAAATAAAATGCAGAATTCTCTTTAATTTCACCAAATTAAATTCTCATTTATTCCTATTATAACACACTAGCAATACAGAAGACCAACTATACACGTAAGTAATACAGCAGTCACTTCCCAATTGAATCATAAACGAACTATTTTAGAGCAACTTAAAAAATTCATTAACTGCAATTTGGGCTTCGGACAACTTGGACGTTCCTCTGAATACTACCAGTTGGCGTGTTGTCATGGTTTGGTTGTAATACACCTCTATTCTCTGGTTATTGCGACATAGTGTGACTTTCTTACATCAAATGCTTTACTAGAAAATCAAAGAGAATATGTTATTGGTTTACCTACCTGATCATCATTATGTGGCAACCATTTCATAGTGTGTGAACTGTAGCGGGGTGGCTAGGGGTTAATGATGTCTGAATCGGTGGAGCTATGATATGTTGGGGGGTTTGCATATTTTTTTCTCTTTCCTTTTTTGGAAAAAATATTTAAAAACTGCCCATAATTTGTCTAATTAGTTATTCTCCTCAAATTTGAAAATTACCTAAAATCCCTTCTACGGTTAATTTCTTAACAAATTAATTACCCAAAATCAAAATATCCCCAAATACCCAAAAACCAACCAGATTTTGGTCTGGGTTTTACAATCAAACCCAGAATTTGGTTGCTAAACCCTTCAACCATCATCTCTCTTTTTCTCTCATCATCAACATATCAACCACCGCTCCACCTCATCTCTTCATCTCATCATCACCATTTTTCACCCAGAACCAGCGATGAGAAAAAGAAGGAGAAACAGAGAGAGCAAGAGAAGGAGACACTGAGAAAGAGGGAGAAGAGAGAGGGTGAAGGTTCACTGATCTCCTTCAAAGAGGACGAGATCGTCGCTGGATCTCCTCCGTCGGAGCACCCATCGGAGAAGAAACAAAAGTAGATTAAAAAGAAAGAGAGACAATTGTGGTTGACGAGCACTTTATTATTAAGAAGTCAGTTGGTTGATTCCTCTCAACTACTATTTGGCATGTTGTTATGGTTTAATTGCAAAGAGAGACTAACATTTGGCTTAACACCTTCAATCCTCTGTGGTTGGTTGTAACGTTATGTGATTTTAACACTAGATGCTTCACTGGAAAAGCAAAGAGAATGCGTTATGTGATCCATTATGTCAACCCATTTCTGCAAAAGCACTTATACATTCAAAATACGTTTTCACTATGATTTTAACGCTAATGGAGAACTTATTAAATTGCAATGAGAATGATCAGGAGAACAATATTCTATCAATTTCTAGCAACCTGATTATATAGAAAAACTATGGAATTAAATCAGTACGTAAAAGCAAAGTTACTTTTCATAATTTTTAATGGCAGCTAGTATTGAAATGTATAATGTCATCTTAGTTAATAATATTATAACTAATTAAATTACATTTTTAAAATTAGACCTTGAAGGTTGGAAGACTTTCGACTTTTGAAGTCAAAGATAATTATGTAACTTAAAGAGTCATTCGGATATGTATACGTATATGTACATATACAAACACACATACACACACACACATATATATATATATATATATATAAGATTTCAGAGATCTGAGGAAGAAATTAACCTGCAAGTCTGGAAGATAAAAATGACTTCTCTCTACTTTACTGAACTGATGGCTTGAAGCTGTCGAATGATGGAAGATGAAGCGAATGAGAACCTTATATGGAGAACAAAGTGGAAATTGGAACGAACCAGCATAGTACAGCATAATTCCAAAGACGTCTTTACACAATTAATAGGCTTTGGATTTTAAGTTTGAAGAAGTCGATAGCTTTGACAAGACCAATTAAGGGAAAGACAAACAACTTTTTGTTTGAATTTGTAAATGAAGTTGGCAATGGAAACTTCAATTCTTTGAAAATCTGGGTCACATGTTTTTGGAAACAAAACTTCGTCCGGATTGAGCGAGACATTTATATCCTTTATATTAATCACTATATCCCATGAATAGACACTAGTTGGAATAAAAATTAAACTTATAATATGGTCTAATGTAAGGAAAATAAGAGCAACCAGAAGACTTTTAGATTATATAACTGTATGATTAGAACTTCTATAGAAATCAACGCAAAATAATGAGAATTATCACTTATCATTGAGAATATGTGTAGAAAGACAATTTATTAAGCGCATATAAGATAGCTATGTGGAAAGCCTCCCACCAAAATAGAAGAGATAATTGAGCTTGAGTAAAAAGATTTAAATGGACCTTGAATATATCTTGATTTTTTCATTTAGCAACTCCATTTTACTGATTTTTATGTCTACGACTAATTCCATGTGGAAGGAAGTTTGATTTCACGAATAGAAAATCGTCTATTTAAAAAATATATATATTTATATATATACATTTTTGTATTCAATAGTCTTTTAGACTATTTAAAAGACTATTAAATATAGTCTAATAGTCTTTTAGACTATTTAATAGATATTAGGTGGATTTAGTGTAATAGTCTTTTAGACTATTTAAAAGACTATATCTTTATGATTAGGACATCTATTGAAAGCAATAGAAAATAAGGAGAATTATCAATTATCATTAAGAATACTTGTGGAAAGACAATTTATTAAGCACATATAAGATAGCTATGTGGAAAGTCTCTCACCAAAATGGAAAAGATAATTGGACTTGAGCAAGAAAATTTAGAAGATTTGTGACTAATTCCATGTGGAAGCTATTTCAAAAAAAAAACAAAAAATTCCATGTGTAAGGGAGTTTGATTTTACGGACAGAAAATCATCTATTTGAAAAAAATATACATTTTTTTATTATTATTAAATAGTCTTTCAAGCACTATATGAATATTTATGAAGATATTTAAATTTGACATTGCTATGCAAAGGATACATCCAGCACATTTTAGTAAAGGTGTCAATAAAACTCACACTATTTGTGACTTTGAGATGAAGGAATTGGTGAAAGATTCCCATACATAAGAACAAACAATCTCAAGAGGTTTTGAGGCTTTATATCTTGGAGAAAAGAAATGTAATTGATAAGCCTTACCTGTTGGGATTTTTTATATTTCTTAATATAGGCTTACATATTAAATAACAATTATATTATGGGCTATCCATTTTAATAGAATCAAATAAGTGATCAATTAATTGGGCTCTAGAAATATCTATTGGATATGAGCTTTAATGTGTAGAAACCTAATACTAATTAAATTAGGGTTAATGAGAATCTAATTATATTAGTATATAAAGAACATAATTACAGTTATGGTCCCTAAGTCAAATCAACGTAATTTTGCTCTCTTTTCTCTTCCCTCATTCAAGAAGAAAATTATAGAGTAACCTAAAGAGATTTGACTGTGAAAGATTCAATCTTATTCAGGTTTAACAATATGGATTCAGGTATGTTTTCTACAATAATTCTTATTGATTTAATATGAGTTTCTATATTTTAATATAGGTTTAACCTATTAAAGTTATTTCCAACAAGTGGTATCAGAGCGTACTCATATTGAATCATTGATATATTAATTGATTTAATTATTGTGATTGTTGTTGAAGCAATTGAAGAATATATATATTGTACTGTTTTACTGTGTGAAGCAAGAATATATATATATATATATTTAATCGGGTTTTGCTTTAAATATTCATACTACTATCGTATATATTCATGTAATCGTGTTTACTGGATGGCGACTTGATGAATGCTGTTGGTGATTTTTTGGCAAATAATATATAATATATATATATTTTTTTTTGTTAAGCCAAAACACTGGCATAGGTATTTTGTTGAATGTTGTGACTTTTTGTTTTGTGTGTTTTATTTATTTTGGCGTGAAAGTCAACACAAGCATGATCACATGAATATATTTAATCAGGTTTGCTTTAATATATATATATATATATATATATATATATGTGACGGTAGTATGAAAAGCATATATATAGGTGTTTACTGGTTGGCATAAAAGTCAATATGTGTTTGTTTGTTTGTTTTTTTTTTTTTTTTTTTTTTGGCGTGAATGAAACAATTTTTTTTTTTTGACTTTTTTTTTTTTTGTTTTGTTTTTTTTGTTTTGGCGTGAAAGTCATTGAGACCAATGTATTGTTATATATATATACGTGAAGAATTTATAGTTTTGGCGTGAATATATATACATATCATTAAGACCAATGTGTTGTTATATATATATATATATATATATATATATAAAATACAATGCAAGCATAATGATTAAATTGATGAAAGTTTTGCTTTGGTTTGGAAATAAAAGTTTGTTGATATATGTATTATATCTGATATTTCAAAATAAATTGAATTGAAATTATATATTACCAAAGTAATCTCTATAATGTAAATTTGTTTATTTTGAAATATAAATATGTGTATATCTATTATTTATGCAAATAATGACTAGCCCAAAGGAAAGTTGTTGTTTGGCCAAATAATGGGCATACTTGTGGTAATAAATATGTGACGATTATTAGGTTTTCCATGTGAGTAATAAGTCAGTCAAAGAAAAGCTTATTACTTGACGAGATTAATTGTCAATATTTGATTACTACACGGAGAGTACCACTTACAATTGATATTTATGTCAAAAGACTAAATGTCAATGTTGTGTTAGGTATCTTGTTTTAGGGCCCACCATTATGGGAATAGTTTAATCATGTCATGTATGAATTTATTAATTGAGTATTCTTATCTTATGATATGATTATTAATTGTGAGCTTATATTTGGTTTTTTTATCGATTCAGTTACTACTTCTGCTTCAACAATAACTACTAATATAAATTTCATTCCTATGTTTAATGACACGAATTTTAAAAATTGGGAAGAGAACATTATGATTGTTCTTGGTTGCATGGATCTTGACCTTGCGCTTCAGGAAGAACAACCTGCATCTCTTAATGATAATAGTATCGCTGATAAAAAGACGAGTATGGAGAAGTGGGAACGTTCTAATCGCATGTGTCTTATGATCATGAAATGTTCCATTCCGGAAGCTTTTAGGGGCTCTATGTCCGAAGAGAAAAATACTAAGAAGTTTCTTGATGAAATAAAACAATGTTTTGCAAAAAACGAAAAGATTGAAACAAGTACCATTTTGGCTAACCTTGTTTCAATGAAGTATAAAGGAAAATGGAATATAAGGGAGTACATTATGGAGATGTCTCATATTGCTTCCAAACTAAAGGCACTAAAGTTACAACTGTCTGAGGACCTGCTGGTGCACTTAGTTTTGATTTCTCTTCCTGCACAATACAGTCAGTTTAAAGTGAGTTACAACACTCAAAAGGATAAATAGACTCTTAATGAGCTCATATCTCATTGTGTGCAAGAAGAAGAAAGATTGAAGCGAGAATGTATTGAAAGTGCTAACTTAGCAACTATCTCTAAGGACAAGAAAAGGAAAAGAGGAAAGAAAGCTGCAGTTGGGACATCACAACATAAGGTGTAAAAAAAATAGGACGAGGAGTTTACCTGTTACTTTTGCAAGAAAACTGGACACATGAAGAAAGAATGTCCCAAATACGCTAACTGGCGTGTCAAGAAAGATATGCTTCTCAATTTAGTTTATTCTGAAGTTAATTTAGCTTCTGTATCTAAACACACTTGGTGAATAGATTCTGGTGCTACTACTCACATAAATGTGTCTATGCATGATTGTTTGTAGAGCCGACAATCAAGTGATGCTGAAAGATTCATCTTTATAGGTGACGACAAAACAGTTGCAATAGAGGCTATAGGAACTTTTAGGTTATTATTAAAGACTTGTCATTTTTTGAATTTGAAAGAGACTTATATAGTACCGTCTTTTAGACAGAATTTGGTTTCAGTTTCTGTTTTAGATAAATTTGGTTATTCTTGTTCATTTAGAAATAATAAATTTAGTCTTTTTCAATATTCGAATCTTATTGATACTGGTTCTTTATCTTTTCATAATAATCTATATTTGTTTAATACAATTGCCTCAATTAATGAAACTTTGCATATAAATTCACGAGGTACAAAACGAAAATTAACTGACAGGGATTCCACCACACTATGGCACAAGCGTTTAGGTCATATCTCTAAACAGAGAATTCAGAGGCTTGTGTCTGACGAGATTCTTGATTCCCTTGATTTGACAGATTTCGAAATCTGTATTGAGTGTATTAAAGGGAAATGGACAAACATTAGGAGATTATGTGTCAATAGGTGTTCTGATGTCTTAAAACTAATTCATACTGATATTTGCGGACCATTTCCTACAGCTTCTTAGAATGGTCAACAATATTTTATTACGTTTATAGACGACTATTCAAAGTATGTGTACCTATATTTGATACATGAGAAGTCTTAATCCTTGGATGTTTTTAAGGCTTTCAAAGTTGAAGTTGAAAATCAACTTGGCAAGAAAATTAAAGCTGTCAAATCTGACCGTAGTGGTGAATACTATGACAGATATGACGGATCTGGTGAACAACGTCCAAGACCTTTTGCGAAATTCCTAGAGGAATGCGATATCGTCCCGCAATACACAATACCAAGGAAACCTAATATAAATGGTGTTGCTGAAAGACGAAACAGAACGCTTAAGGACATGGTAAGAAGTATGATCAATCATTCATATTTATTAGAATCCCTCTGGGGAGAAGCATTAAAGATTGCAGTATATATCCTTAATAGGGTTCCAAGCCAAACGATAGCTAAAACCCCTTATGAATTATGGACGAGCAAAAAGCCTAGTATAAGACATTTACATGTTTGAGGTTGTCCAGCTGAGGCAAGGTCTTATAGGTCAAATGAAAAGAAACTGGACTCAAGAACTGTAAACTGCTACTTTGTTGGGCACTTTGAACGATCAAGGGGTTTCAAGTTCTACGATCCTACTACTAGAACATTTTTTAAGATAGAAAATGCGAGATTTTTTGAGGAAGTTGAGTTTATGGGGGGAGATAAAATTAAAGACATTGTCTTTGAAGAGGAATTTATTTCTCTTCCTGCTATTGCTATTAATAATGATCAGGTTTCTATTCCTGACATTGTTCAAAATGGAAATTCGGAATATCAAGACAATGTAGACGAGCTCCCTGTGCAAAATGAAGAAATTATACCCGAAGTACAAACTCAACAATCTTAAGAGGATGTGTCATTGAGACGATCCACTAGAGAAAGGAGAAGCGCGATTCCAGATGATTATATTGTTTTTCTCCAAGAACATGAAGTTGATATAGGAGTGGTGGAAGATGATCCAATCAACTTCCATCAAGCCAAACAAAGTTCTAATTCTCAAAAGTGGATTGATGTTGTGAATGATGAGATGAATTCCATGAAAAACAATGACGTTTGGGATCTCGTTAAATTGCCTGAAAATGCGAAACCCATTGGTTGCAAATGGATATTTAAGACCAAAAAGAATTCAAAAAGCAATGTTGAAAGATATAAGGCTCGTCTAGTTGCTAAGGGTTTCACTCAGAAAGAAGACATTGATTACAAAGAGACTTTCTCTCCGGTTTCAAGGAAAGACTCTTTCAGGATTATAATGACACTTGTGGCTTATTTTGATTTAGAGCTATATCAGATGGATGTAAAAACTATGTTTCTCAATGGTGACATTAACGAAATAATATATATGATGCAACCAGAAAACTTTGTATCCGGTGACCCAAAGAAAATGATTTGCAAATTAAAGAAAGCCATATATGGTCTCAAACAGGCTTTCTGTCAATGGTATCATAAATTTCATCAAATCATTATCTCATATGGATTTGAGGTAAATAAGGTTGAAAATTGTGTATATCATAAGTTTAGTGGGAGTAAATACATATTTCTGGTGTTATATATCGATGACATACTACTTGCTAGTAACGATATAGGCTTATTGCACGAAACCAAGAGATTTCTAACAAAGAATTTTGAGATGAAAGATCTTGGGGACGCCTCTTTTGTATTAGGCATACAGATACATCGAGATCAAACTCAAGATATCCTTTGGTTATCACAAAAGAGCTATATTGAAAAGGTTTTTGATAGATTCGGCATGAAAAGTTGTGCACCTGGAGACACTCTTGTAGCTAAAGGAGACAAGTTTAGTCTCAGTCAATGCCCTAAAAATGAGTTGGAACGAAAAGAAATGCAAAAGATTTTTTATGCATAAGTTGTAGGAAGTCTAATGTATACTCAAGTATGCACGCGTCCAGACATTGCGTTCATAGTAGGGATGTTGGGCAAATATTTAAGTAATCTAGGGATGGATCATTAGAAAACAGTCAAACAAGTTATGCGTTATTTATAGAGAACAAAAGATCACATGCTCACATATCGGAGATCAGAAAATTTAGAGATCGTTAGGTATTCTAATTCCGATTTTGCTGGATGTCAAGATAGTAAAAGATCCACGTCGGGCTATATTTACCTGCTAGCTGGAGGAGTTATTTCCTAGAAGAGTGCTAAGCAAACACTCATAGCTTCTTCCACTATGACAGCTGAATTCATAGCTTGTTATGAGGCATCTAATCATGGGATATGACTTCGAAATTTTGTCATAGGGCTGCGAGTTGTGGATTGTATTGAAAGACCATTAAAGATATATTGTGACAATAATTTGGTTGTGCTATATTCCAACAACAACAGAAGCTCTATGAAGTCAAAACACATAGACATCAAGTTTCTTGTTGTTAAAAAAATAGTTCAGAGTCGTCAGGTGGCTATAGAACATATTGGGACAAACTCCATGATTGCGGATCCACTTACTAAGGGATTACCACCCAAGGTCTTTCATGAGCACACTGCTCATATGGGTGTTGTGTTGGTTGATGAAGTGCATGTTTAGTGAGAGTTAGTATTTTGATGTTTTTTGTTAAAGACATATTTTTATATTTATTTTCTGCAGAATAAAGTATAAAGTTCAATTATAAACTCTTAATGTTATTTGTGTTTAATTTCACTAAAGATTAAGGTATGACCAGTTGAAAATAGATATGTTTGAGATCACATTGCATGTAATTTTCATGCTATGCATCCATACTTGATCTATGTCATTAAATATATTGGTGTGGTGACCATTGATGGGTCTAGTTACGAATATATGTAACAAAGGTCGTTTTGATCCCATACTAATATAGTTGATGGACTAGATTATAATTAAGAGGATATTTCAGGACAGATAGCTTTTCAGTGCACACTCAAGACTATAGATAATATAATTGTTTCAAGAAACATATGTAGCCCAAGTGGAAGATTGTTGGGATTTTTTATATTTCTTAATATGAGTTTATATATTAAATAACAATTATATTATGAGTTATCCATTTTAATAGGGCCAAATAAGTGATCTATTAATTGAGCTCTAGAAATATCTATTGGGTATGGGCTTTAATGTGTAGAAACCTAATACTAATTAAATTAGGGTTAATGGAAACCTAATTAGATTAGTATATAAAGAACATAATTAGGGTTATGGTCCCCAAGTCAAATCAACGTAATTTTGCTCTCTTTTCTCTTCCCCCATTCAAGAAGAAAAATATAGAGTAACTTAAGGAGATTTGACTGTAGAAGATTCAATCTTACTCAGGTTTAACAATATGGATTCAGGTATGTTCTCTACAATAATTCTTATTGATTTAATATGAGTTTCTGGATTTTAATATATGTTTAACTTATTAAAGTTATTTCCAACATTACCCAATTTCAGAAGTCATAGAAAGTTTTGGCAAAGGTCTTCTCAATAGATACATTCAATAGTTTGAAAACCTTTGACAAAACTTGAATAGATTTTTTTTTTTTTTTGAAAGAACTTGAACAGAGAGTTTATTAGACAAGTATTCATAACAGTTTGCTTTGGGATCTGTAATAAACAAATTTTATTGAAAATGATTTACGCTCAAAGGTAGTATTGCATGTGTTTATGACAAGTTTGATAATATATATATAAACATATATATGGGATAAGATCGGAAAATATAAATTTTGATATAAATTATTACACAATTTGTTGATCATTGGACAATGATGATTTCTATGGCTTAGATTTACTCATACTTTTATATACAAATTTTACAGTATGTAACTGTGCTCTCTTTCCTCTCTTTTCACCATTATATCATCTATCATCTCTCAAATTAATATTAAAAATCGATCAATTAATATTCTTCTCACCAATTAAAAAGTCATTGCATCTTTATTTATTTATTTTTTATACACAAAGAATTATCTTTTACATAGGGCTTCGAGACATAAAAGAATTATATTCTTCAAATAAATGTGAGTTTATGCAATTTTTTTTTTTAAATTTTCACAAATTAAATTATTCTTAAAGGAGATTTGCAAAACCGTTCTAAGATTATATTTAGTTTGCAAGACAATTCTTTAGTTTTAAATTTAAATAAATATCATGTTACTGTATGTATATCAAAACAACTCTAAGATTTTAACCTTTAGTTTTTTTTTTAAAAAAAGCGTTAATGTATACCAATTACTCCTTATCCTTTAAAGCTCTAAGTGATAAAGTTTCACTATTATTTTTTATACTTTAAAAAGAAGAAATAAGATTGGATAAACAAATTGTAAAGATAAGATAAAAAGTGAGATAAAAAAAATGTAGATAAATAAAACATAGAAAAAGGTAAAAATAATATAATTTGAAAATGAATTAAAAAAAAAAAGATGCAATGACTTATAATTGGTGAGAAGAATGTTAATTGGTGGGTTTTTAATATTAATTGGAAAGAGAAGAGTTGATGTAAATGTAATAATGAAAAAAGATGAGAGATAACATATTTATGTAGAGTGTAAAATTAAATTGCATATAAATGGTGAGTATATCTAAGTAATTGAAATCATTATTATCCAATCGTCAATAATTTGTGTTAAAATTTGCATTCTATAATTGTTAATTATAATTTATTATATCTGATTATAATTAAACATATATGATTATAATCAGTAGATGTGATTATGCCCGTTGATTATTATAAATGTAATCTGATTAATTTAGTAATAATAAGATATAATAAAGATATAATAAATTATAATCAGTAATTTTAAAATGTAATCATTCATTTATTATCAAGCGTATACCTAAAGATTGTATGTCTATAAATATATATATATATATATATATATATATTTGATGTGCTAATTGCTACCACACATAATATCTAATAGCATACTTGCAAGTAAAGGTCAGGAAAGAATTGTCCTCCAAAATGCCAACAAAATTTTCAATCTGACCACTTTTAAAGTACAATTGAGATAGAGAGAGTAAAATTAAATGCCTAAAGGCATGAAAAGATATTAAAAGAAGAAAAGAGAAAGTCCTAAAACGAAGATATAGGATAGAAGCAAAACTATTGTGCTTTTATAAAGACCCAAGTTAGAATAGTTTTTGAACACAAGTATTATTATACAAACAAATTCAAATCTGTGAAAAGTTCATTATATAATGAGTTTGAGAATGTTAACTGAACACTTGAAGAAAGGTTGTACCCAAATCTTTTCCTCAAAATAGAATTGAAAATAACTATTTGAGCAAATAAAAAAGTTGAAAAAAAAAATTAGGAGAGAATAAAATGAAAAACTAATTAATTAATTGATTGTTTTATTAATAATGAAAGAGGAAAGAGAATGTATTAAAGAAAAGGAAACACATTGATTTTGGACATATAAATGTGTATATAATTAAGGATATGAGTGCATCTTAGTAAGCCATTTCATTCAAATCCAAATGTCAACAACTTATATAAGAAATTGTGTAATTTTAGGGACTGCCGATCCTGCCCCCCGTATATATATGTATATATGTGTGTAATTTCTCAAAAGTGATGTCTACATTTTAGTTAATATTCAAAATTCTATAATTTAGAGCATCTTCAATGCAATTATTTGTTTGAGTTGAATTTTTTTAGGTAAAAAACCCATTTAAATGCAATTATCTAATCAAAATAAAAAGCTAATGTGACAAAATAAATTAAAAATATGGAAATGGATTTCTCAATTAAGAAACTATCCTATAAATATAGAATAGAATTGCTCAAAATTTTCAACCAAGTAAAAGAGTAACGTAACACTACTTAAAAATTTATCAAAATTCATAGTTTAAATGATATGACAAATTTATATGTAATTACTATATCGTTAATACATAATTCCAAAATTAATATGATAACATCATTTAAACAAAAATTTTGAGCAAAATTTTGAAAATGTAGTATTATTCTATTTGATAATGATTTATCAAAACTATTTTGTTTTAGACAATTGTATTGGGGATGAAAATATACAATTTTATACTTTTCTCTTGCCAAAATTGATATATATTCAAAAAAATTGTTTATGTGTCACTAATAGAAACTCAAAAAATAGATAATAGTATTAGAGATGCTATTAACGTAAAAAATAAAAAAAAATAAAAAAAATAAAAAAAATCAGTCTTTGAATGAATTATGTAATCAATTCATCAGAATACTATTATCTTATTTCTTTAAGTTAGTGTATGCAACCATAGATTATATTCAACATCTGAATTAGATAAATATGAGACATGTCCAAAATAAATTTAAACTTGATCATAATTAATTTAGAAAACATTAAAAAAATTATTATGAAAAAATCTCACGTGATAATGAGTTAGTGCAAAATTATCTAAACAACTGCCATGGAGACTGTTTGACATGAGAATAACTTGAGTCCCCCATAAAATTTTGAGGTATAATCTAAATTTCGAATTAAAAGTTATACAAACTCTTCTCATGAATTCACCAGAATAATTCTATAAAAATTCAATTATCTGAAGATAATGGAGAAAAAAAAACACTATATATTCTTAATATATTCTAGCTAATCGTGATCTAACATCTAAGAAGCAGGCTGAATTACAGAGAATTATTTCAGAAGGGAACTTTATTTTTCACCAAATCTGGGAAAAAATAAACGAAAAGAGAAAAAAGAAGAGAAAATGAAAGTGAGAGAGTGAGATTATACCTTCCTTATGAATGAAATAAATGTAGATAGAATCTATTATCTTTCATGGGCTTACAATAAGACTGCAAAATTGATGAGGTTGAGATTGAGAGTGAGCAGATTTGGATAGAAGAAGTTCCATCTTCTGTTCTTAGTTTATTCTTTTTCCATTTAGAAGGTTGTCTTGAATGTATATGAGTATATATTTGTTAGTTATATATGTATATTTTGTCTTAAAATACAATCAAATAGTGTCTATGGATGCTTGATTACTGGATATTCAATGCAGGCATTGAACAATATCATCATGACAGTTTGACTAATAGTTCTTTTAATGATTTTATGAAGGCTAGAACTATTTAATAAATTCTGTGAGTGATGATTCAAGATTTTCAATATGAAATTAAAAAGATGATGACCGAAAGATGAAACACAAAGAGCTCCATTGATGAGCTTTTGATCATAGATTGATTCACTGAAAAATACAAGTCTAAAATGAGTCTATATATTTGTTGTTTGCTGTCTAATTAATTGATTCTTGAGGGCCAATAAAAAGCTGCCACCTGGAGGTTTTTGTAACTAACTTGCTTCACACGTTAAGTATCCTGATAGCTGAGCTAGATCAGCATGATAAGCTAGTTCGAAGGCTGTTAAGCTTGTCTTCTGAAGTTGCACAGATCTATCATCAACTTGGTTTACAGCTTGTGCACAATCGGCTTGACCAACAGCGTGTACACCCACACTCTTTTATTCCTATCATAACTCACTTGCAATATAGGAGACCAACTATGCACATAAGTAATATAACAGTCACGTCCCAATTGAATCATAAACAAACTATTTTAATAAGAGCTACTTACAGAATCCATTAACTGCAATTTAGACTTCGGACAACTGTGGTTGTTGTGACAGTGTGTGACTTTTTCGCACCAAGTGCTTCGCTAGAAAATCAAAGAGAATCTATTAATGGTTTACCTACCTGATCATCATTATGTGACAACCATTTTATATTCTATATATATAATAAATATGTTTATATAATAAATATACATATTTGGGTAGCTAGGATGCCTTGCTTCTTTGATGACCGTGTGTGTGTATATATACATATAGAAATTTATATATATATATATTCAGAGTCCTTTTTCTTTCCGTTCTCTACAAGGCATCACATGCTTTCTTCATCACAAAAGCAAGTAATTTTTTCTCTTTTGTATTTATTTACTTTTCTCTCTCTTTTCACTATTTTTAGAAGTGGAATTGTAATACACACTCTTCAAATTACATTTGTATAGGAACTATGATTAAACACTTTGTTATCTTCTTCGTATGGAATCTAGAAATGGGTTTTATATTTTAAAAATGATACAAACATATAAATAATGATAAAAGTAAACATTGATTCCGAACAAACTTAATTATCACAAAATTCATTTAATTAAAAGCTATACAAAAAGTCATATTCTCAAATAATGCAATCTAAAAAGAAATAATAAAACCAATTAAGTGAGCAATTAAAAAAAAAAAATGAAAGAAAAGGAGAAATGAAATACCTTGTGTGCTTGACCGGTAGTGCCTGGAATTGGGCCAATTGAGGGGGAGACATGTGGAGGGAGAGATTCTGGTATTGGGCTTGTAAAACAATTTGGGCGCTTCGGATTCTATAGAAGTTGTTTAGTGTGTGCATTTAGAGTTCTATAGGACATAGCCTTGTGTTCATTAGAAATGAATGATTATAATCTGAAAATAAAAATTTCAAGAGAGAATAATCATATATATATATATATATATATATATATATCTTCTTTTGAACCAATGCTTTAGCAGTCTTTAAGCTTTCACCTAGTGCAACATAGTGAAGGACTGTGTTTCCTTCTTCATCTTGCACTACAATTTTTTTTTTTGTAAAACATCTTGCGCTACAATTGATTCTGGAAATGATAGAAGTTCCAAAAGCTTTAGGATAAATTCCCATTGGCAACATGCAATATTGTTCGTGCATTGTATGTTATCCTAGCAGTCAATGCACTTGGATCATTGTCAATGAAATGTGTAATAGTCTTCCAATCACCTCTCCGTGCAACATTGTATAATGGTCGGTCGGTAGTAATTATGATGCTCTCTTGTCCCTTTGCAATCAACATTACGTTAATTTTTACACTAGTTTATCTAAAAACTAATGTATAATTTTTATACATATTTATTATCTAGTACGGACGTCTATAATTTTTTTCTATCAAAATTACTTACTTATGATTGTGATTTCACCATCGCTGACCACTGCTAATTATCACAATTATTCATGACTGCAACTTCTTGATTAAATAATATGATTGTGATTTCACCATCGCTGACCACTGCTAATTATCACAATTATTCATGACTGCAACTTCTTGATTAAATAAAGATGTGGATGTCATACACACACTCACCACTTGGGATACAGGAGACCTGCTACATATGCACCTAAATTAATTTTACTAATTTACACGGATATATACTTTCCTCTAACATCCTTTCAGTTACAATCTCATCAATTTTATTATCATTTAAAAAAATATACTGGTTGTACTCCTCCACGGTCTCCACTCTCTAACTGTCATGGCATTGTGTGTTTTTTTAATACAAGATATGGTTCACTAGAAAAATAGAGAACGAGAATTAAAGATGATAAAAGGGCTAGTGTCTGAAATATGAACACAGTAACTGTTTTATGCATTAAGAAAATTGAAATGCTGTTGCTATAGTTGTCTCCAGGCACTGTAAAAGCTGCAGCAAAGACTAGGACAGCAACAAGAGTTGTCCCAACAGATTCGATTTACAGCATCAACACAGTTTTGAGGATGTCTAACTCCATGAAAACCTTCAAAATTTCAAATTTGGCATTAAAAGTTATAAAAGTTTTCGAGAAAAATAAAAATTGTTTGGGACAAGTGTTAGTGTTGGTCAAATTAGCAAGTAAAACATCAATTGTAAGAGACTCTCAGATCCTTTACGCTCGTTAAAATAAATGCTTTAAATGAGCATTCAAATTTCGACATGATATAAGATATATTTAGAATATACACCACATATAAAATAGAAAAGTCATAATCATGAAATATCATGTGCATTCAAAATTATTCAAAGTCTTGATGTTAAGGGTGAAACATGCTAGCTCTACAAGTTGATTGAACCATTTGGACGAACAAGGGAAGTTGCAACATTACAAATATTGCCACCGGGAAAGAAGCAAATAAAGTTACTGGCATAAAAATGCAATGCCATCTCTCCTGGAGTACAATAATTATAGTTGCTCCAAAAGCTATTATCATAGCGGCTATGGCAATGAAGAGAGAGCCAAGACCTAAAATTAACTTCTTTGGTAGTGATTCAAGAAAGTCATCTACTGCATATCGTGCAGTTAGGATTGCTAAGAACATTAACAAGGATGTCAATGAAGAAAACAAACCTAGTGCATTTGAAACAGAAAATATCGTGAATGCATTCGTCGTTAAGAAAATTGGAACCCCTTTATCATTGAGGTTGCCTCCTGGTACTGTAAAAGCTGCGGTAAAGAGTACAGTGGCAATGAGTGTCGAAACAAGCATGCAAGAATTGGCAGTATCTTTCATCCACTTCTCTCCTTTCTCAGCCAACTCTTTGTGCTCTGTTCTAAAAACATCTTTTGCTGTTTGATCATTTTTATCTTTCCATTGCTTGTAAACGGGGCAGGTAATTCTTCCCACCTCCTACACAACATAAGACAAGCTCATACACATCACATACCCATATATTTGATATGCTAATGGATACCATCATATCTAGTATGATAATATCATTATGACTCATTAAGTATGGGCCGCAAATTACGAGAGTAAATATCTAAGATACGTGATTAATTTAAACAGGTTTGAATGGACTTTTAACTCATTTCAATGTCAACTTAAAATAGAAGTACTACATTTATATATAATTAACAATATATAATAAACTATTGTGCTAGGATTAGTACACTAACATAGATATTTTCAATAAATCCTGTAAGGTAAATGATTAAACACTTGTGGTTAAAGTTCAAAAAATCAATGTACCATTTCTAGATGCATGGATTATTTCTAAATTAATTAAACTTAATTTCAATACCTTAAACCACCGTAATTCTCTTTGTATTTGGAAAGCTGCACCAGAAACAGAAAATAGCTTAAATGCTGGAGCCAACTTCCCTGCCAAGTGTAAAGTGGTGCCTTCCGTTTCCAGCTGACGTGAACACAACTCCTTAGTAGTTGCCGCGCCGGAGAAATGTCTTTTATTATATTGAATATCTTTTCTTGCCAATATTCTATAGCAACTTGCAGTATGTTTCTTTGAGATATCACGTAAAAGTAAATTAGGTCTGGAAAATGTTCTAAAAGGGTCTTTACAATCTCTTCAATTCCATTTACAGTGGCTTCACCCAAGATGAAAATTGGATTTTGAAGAAAAATAATGATTTCTTGAAAGCTCATGCCAGCGAGTTGTGCGCAAACATGATTTATTAAATCAACAGCAAATTCATGTTTCAACTTCGCATCTCGAACCAATTTTATAGAAGGTGCGGCGAGTGAAAATCAGATAAAATATTTAAAAGTTATGTATTGGTAGAAGATAAATATTGGATAAATTTTAGATGTATGTTTCTATTTGAACCAAATTCCCAATGAAGGTCAACCAAGTTTTTCTATACACTATTATATCTGGAGTATTTTAAGAGGTTGCTTACCTAGTAGTGCAATAGCTTTCCAAAGTAATCTCTTGAATGGTTGAAATGTTGTACATAGGAATAAGGTAACTTAGGTAATTAATTAATCTGGTGAATGTGAGAATATGTTGATTTAGAGAATTTGAAGAGTTAACACATTGAAACAAATATAAAATTTCAAACCTTGAGAGACAGAGGTTCCTGACTGCATTGAGGTGACTAATGCTGGAAACTCTTCAGCTTGAACAACTTGAACCAAAATGAAGAAACCATGAAAATGTTATCCAATGGAAAACAAAAGACATATATATATATATATATATATATATATGCGCACGTTTAAGTAAAAAGTTGTGTATGAACAGAATACTTACATTTGTAGAATTAAGTTTCAATTCTTTCATAAGGATTTTAGTAAATGATCTCTTAAATAAAATGTTATTTATGCACATGATACTTACATTTGTAGATCCATCTTTCCCAAAATCCAAGATTACTCCTGCTAAAAAAGTACGAAGAATTATTTGCCAACTAGAAGAGCAAAGAAGTCCCAAATTCGTCATTGGCAAGAGCCAAGTTAGGATATCTTCGGACAAAAAACAAGGCTATATCTGTTGAAGTTGCAACATAATAAAAGTTCACTATAGAATTAAATTTGTTGAAATAATAAGACTAACTTGTTGGTTCTTACCAAGATAACCTGATTGAATAAGATTACGGAGGAGTTTAGGTAATGACTGGACGAAGGCAAAGCCGGGAGACTCAACTATAGTTATATTACATAAGTACATTACCATTTCCTTGTTGGCACTAAATATAGAATAGAGAAGTGGTAGATCTCCTAGATTGTTGACCATGTGAGGTAAATCAGGGTTCTTTTTAACCAAGGCCTTAGTAGTCTTTAAGATTCCACCTTGTGCAACATAGTGAAGGACTGTATTTCCTTTTGAATCTTGTAGTGCAATTGATTCTGGAGATAGAGATTCCAAAAGGTTTAGAACGAAATCCCATTGGCAACTTACTACTGCAACATGCACTACTGTTTGTGCATTGAGTGTTATCCTAGTGGTCAATGCATTTAGATCATGCCGGACAAAACTTTTGGCACTTTTCCAATCACCTCTTTGTGCAACATTGTACAATGGTCGGTAAAAACTGTGATGCCCTCCTATCACTTTTTAATAATAATCCTTCTGTTAGGCTACTTTTAACAGCAATGTATAATTCTAAAATTAAATTATTCGTTAGTGTGGATATCTACATCTTTTTCTACCAAAATTACATAACTGTTGAATGGCATGATTTCAGCATCACACACCACTACTAGTTATCACAACTAATCAAGATTGTATGTAACGGGCTAACCTACCCCTGATCAACCAACACTGACCCAAACAAGTGGTAGCCCTACCATCCCACGCCCGATCGACCAACACTAGCCCAGTCACGTGGATGGTAGGTACTATCCTTTAGAAGGCTGAGGGATAGTACCTGCCATCCACATGGTTGGGCGGTGTTGGTCGATCTAGCGTGGGATGGCCGGGCTACCACCTAATTGGGCTGGTGTTGGTCGATCAAGGGTGGGTTGGCCCGTTACACTACAACTTCTTGATAAAATATAGATATAAATATCATCAACGATTGAACAAGAAAACCATAGTTGGGAGGCCAACTATAATTACCATGTAATAGAACTCTCAGTCATGTATGGTAAAGAACATAGAGTAGAATTGTATAACCTAATATAATTTTGTACTTTTCAATGCCGCATTATAAAATGTAAAATATAATTATTACTTATGTAATCTCATACTACACCAAGCAAGAGATAATAGTATTCTTAATTCAATCCTAACTACACAAAATATTTTGCATTACTAAGTTAGTCCAATGCAAACCAATTTCATCTCTTATATATAGTCCAATCCAATCCTACACACCAAATGCACCCTAAGGCCATGTTTGACAGCTAGGACAAGCAATGAGATTTGGAAAAAAAAAAAAAAAATCATCTCACCATCATCTATGTTTGGTGCAAAGAAGGGAGGGAGAAAAAACTTCCTCAACCCACCAACCGTCAATTTTCAAATCCAAATCCCTAAAGGATGGGATTTGAAAACCCACTTAAAATGGTGGACTTTTCAAATCCCATTTTTTAGATTTTTTATATTTATATTTATACTACAAAATCAATATTAATATATATTTATATTTATATTAAATATATTTAAAATTTAATTTATCATATTTTATTCAAAAGTAAATTTATATAAATGTTATATTAATTTAGTCAAATCCGATCTAATCCCAATTACAGCAAATACAATATAGTACTAATTTAATTCTATCTCATCTTATCCAATCTTGGGTACCAAACAAGGCTAAGAGTTCTACCCCTATGTACCTAATTAAAACTTAAAATGGCTACTTACATAATTCTGCAGCTGCACTTTGGGCTTCGGACAACTGTGGTTGATCAGCACTTTCTCCTATATTATTAAGAAGTCGGTTGATTGATTCCTCTGAACTACTATTTGGCTTGTTGTTATGGTTTAATTGCAAATAGAGACTAACATTTGGCTTTACACCTCCAATCCTCTCTGGTTGTAACATTATGTGATTTTGACACTAGATGCTTCACTGGAAAAGCAAAGAGAATGCGTTAATTACTGCTATGATCCATTATGTCAACCCATTTCTGCAAAACTGCTTACACATTCAAATACGTTTTCACTATGATTTTAAGGCTAATGGAGAACTTATAATGATCGGGTGAACACTATTCTATAAATTTCTAGTAACCTGATTATATAGAAAAACGATGGAATTAAATCAGTATGTATAGCAAAGTTACTTTTCATATTTTTAATGGCAGTTAGTATCAATGTGCACAATGTGATCTTAGTTAATAATATTATAATGTGGAAATTGTCAGAAATACCATCTAAAAAGGGTGAAATTTGTTTTTACCCACTATTTTTTTTTTTAAAAAAAAAATGTTTTTAACCCCTTAAATAAATATATTTGATGATATATCCAAATTATGCAAAATATCCCTACGCATTTTTACAAAAAAAACCCTGAACAGTTAAAAATTTACGAAAAACCGAAACGTGAAATTACGATAATGCCCCTGTATATATATACACCTCAAAAATCGATGGATCTCACTTCCATCAATTTCCCACTCAAAACCACACCGGTTTTTGTTAAACCCGAACCGATCACGACCCGACGGTGAGATTGACATTTCCGGTCATTCGCGCGACGTTGCCGACCTTCCCCGAGGAGCTCCTACCGCTGGCGAACCTGCAGAAAGTGCAAAGGTTAGATTTTTGAAATGTTTGTTGTAGTTTTTGATTGAGATTTGGGATTTTGAAATGCTTGTTGTGTTATGGATGTTAGGTTATAATTATTAGGTTTAAAATAGGTTGGATTTGATTGTGTTTGGTAATTTTTGGGTTGAAAATGGTAGATTCCGACGAAAGAAGAGTCGTCGGGATCGGATCAGTTTTTGAGATCGGTTTTCCATGATTGGTTTTTCATTTCGGTTTTTCAAATCGGTTTTCAAGTTCGGTTTTTCAGGTAACCTAAGTGAAAAACCGATAATAGAAAACTGATCTGGAAAATTGAAGTGAAAAACCGATCTGAAAAATCGATCATGGAAAACCAAAGTGAAAAACTGATCGATTTCATAAACCGATTTTTAAAATGCCTTCAAAAACCAATTCAGTTAAAAAATCGATTCAATTTATATATTCCTACTGATGATTTCTTTACTGTTTTTCTTTCCTACAGATAGATTTCAACTATAAATATAGTTCACAAATAATTGGCACACATACGAGCGGGAACACATATATTCATCAAAGATTGGTTAATAAGATAATTGTCGTTATTAATAGAAGAAATCTATACGATTGGTTTATGGCAGAATGTCTGTTCGGACATATTTTGAAGATAACCAATAACACGGCTATAAAATTAAACTGTATACAAATATGTGAGTAGATCTAAGTCAGTAAAATCATCATCATCTAATGGTCAACAATTTGTATCAAAATTTGCATTCTAAAATTGCTTATTGTAATTTATTATATTTGATTATAACTAACTATGTCTGATTATAATTATTAAATATGATTATGTTTGTTGATTGTTGTAAATATAATCTAACTCATTTAGTTGTAATTGATATAATACATTATAATTAACAATTTTAAAATGTAGTCACTTTTTTTTTTTAAATCAAGTATATCGATACGCCAAGTGTAGCTAAGTGTGTGTGTGTATATATATAAATATATAAGAGAATAAAAATTTTGATACAAGTTTTGATATAATTTTTCAAAAATTGGATTGAAAAGCAATAAATGATATAGATTAATTGTTAATTTTGAATTTGTACACTTAAACTTATTATATATGTCTTTAGATCAAATAAAACAATTATCAATTTAATTTTCATTTAATCTTTTTTCTCTACACGGTTAACCAAATCATGCAAACAATATATCGTTTTGAAGCTCTCAATATGAACTTTTAAATAAGATCTATATTACATATGTTTACATATTGATCATAATAGCCCAAAATTAAAAATCAATTAAAAAATAAATAAATGGAGAAAATAAAAAATAGGAAAGAACATGAATAAAGAGAGAGAAATTAGTGCATATGCAATAATCTGATGTAACACAACTCTCCAACAACTTTCCTCTTCTTAAAAAAAAAAAAATTAAATCTACATCATTAATTGCTTTTCAATCCAATAGTTGAAAACTTTTATCAAAATTTGTGTCCTCCGATTCTGTCTATATATATATATATATATATTTAATATGCTAATTGCTACCATGTGTTATATCTAATGGCATACTTGCAAGTAAAGATCAAGAAAATATAGTCCTCTAAAATGCCAATAGACTTTTCAATTTGACCACTTTTAAGGTATAACTGAGATAGAGAGGGTAAAATTAAATGCCTGAAGGCATAGAAAGATATTAAAAGAAGAAAAGAAAAAGTCCTAAAATGAAGAAGATTGGAGCAAAACTATCATCCTTTCACAAAGATCCACATTAGATTATTGTTTAAAAACTTGGTGAGTTTCATTGAGTTTTTGTCGGGTTCATACTGATTGACACTCCATCTATCTAAAAACCCTTAGATCAAAGGTGCTACTCACTGAAGGTAGGCACTTGGCCTAACTTGACAAGTTCAATGATCATAAAATTGGCCAAAAATCATCCCAAAAACCACCAAAAATTTGGTTGAAAACCATCACAAAATCCAATACTCCCAAGTCCTAACAAATATACAACAACTATAATCCAAATCCATAAACAAATCACACAATTACATACACAAATGAAAATTGGAGAAACAAGTGAAACCCTTACGTAGTTTGGTGATGACTTGATAACTTGAAGGAACAATGACAACGACACGAAGGGAGAGAGAAAGAGACTTGAATGACTGTGCAGAGAAGAGAGAAGGAGACTTGAAATGACTGGCAACAATGAATGGATGAAGAGAGATTGACTTCGGTTTCAATGATGATGACTATAGCTCACTGGAATGGCAACGATAACGGCTCACTAGAACGAAAATGACAACCATGACGGTGATGTTAGAGAGAGAAAATGGATAAGAGAGGAGAAAGGAGAGAGAGAATATGATGGTCTTGAGTGTTGACCGTGAGGTATTGGTGTATTTTATATATGGTGAGGATAATTTAGCCATGACCCTTGACATCTAAAGAAATATCAATTTATGCTTTCAAATTTCAAAAATTATAATCCCCCTTCCTAACCCAAAACAGTGTTTTTCGAGTATTTGCCCAATTACTCATTGAATAATTGATTACTAACTACTCACTAGGTCGCTAATCGAGTAGTGAATAGTCTTTGAACACAAGTATATTATACAAACAAATCCAAATTTGTGAACAGTTCATTATCTAATGAATGTGAGAATGTTAACTGAACACTTAAAAGAGCTTGAAATTTTTAGTAGACAACAAAATGATCCAAAATTAATGATTGAGATTAAGTGGCAAGATTTTCTTTTTTGGTTTTGAATATATTCAATTTCTCAAAAAGAAATATACAGAGTACTACTCCATCATTAAGTGAATACATATATAAATGATCATCCTAATAATATGAATGAAGAACACTCCTCGCAATAGAATTAGGATCATTGTCAAAGAAGCTATATGCATGCAAATATAAGCACAGATATTTTGTTAAAGAATAGCATCTTAGAATTAAACCAGGCCTTTAATAGACAAAGATCAAGTCAAAGCCTTAGTGCATGTCTTGAGAGCTTCAACATTCTCAGGACAAAGCTGCAATATTTCTCCATAAGATTCAAATGCTCCTTGATAATCTCAAAGCTCAATATAAAATGAAGCAAGATGAAACCTCGAGTGGTATCACTAGGATCTGCTCTTATTGCATTCTTATGGCATCTCCTTGCCTTAAGTACTTTCCCTTGTTCACTGCATAGTTACATACGTGGGTTAGTCCAATCTTCTCATCCAACAATGTTAAAAGCAGTAAGGAGAGTTCTAACATATGCAGGCACTCTTTTTTATTGCTTGTGAATTGTTAAATGATCTCTTCAACTAGAGGAAATATATATATAGGACAACTATGCAGACAGTAGTAATTTAATCAAGTGTCATACTCAACGCTAGTATGCTATGATCTAGCCAAATCATAAACATAAATAAAACTATTCGAGTAAAACATACCCAACACTGCAAGAATTTCTACTTTGTATCGTCAACCAAGAGAATATCTGCATGAAATAGACGAAAAGTCTTTTCTATTGAGTTGAATCTTCAGGGTTAATTTCTGTAGCAAGCTTATAGAAATCTACAGCTTTTTCAGTATCACCAAGTGTATCATAGAGAAGTCCAAGGGTATGGTATGTAAAGGGCAAACACGGTTATAGGATAATAACTTCCATCAATATAAAGATGGCCTAAAACCAAAAACAAGAAGATGAGTGAATGGACTATCAACAGCTAACGACAAATATATCAATGAAACTACAGACACCATGTTTAAGCAGAAAATGTCATAGAAATAACTTATGATGCCACAGCTGTGCCGAAAATCTATACTTCAGTTAGATTACATGAACATGCCACCACATTTGAATACTTGTTTTAAGAAAGTAAAAACCTGCACCACTTTATAACACGCATGTGCATAGTGAAGAGTAGCATCACCAAGCATCCATTTAACTTTAGGTTTTAGTTTTTTCTTCAAGCCCTTCAATCTCCCTCTTCTCTTACAACACAGACATTGTATAATTGTCATGTTACATTACAGTGTTACATAATCACAAGCACTTTTTGAGACCTAAAAAATTGTTAAAGCATGTGTTGTATAAGCCCTTGCTACATGCTTCTCTAGAGAGCACTTCTAAAACAAAAAAGGTAATAAAGTGTTAGTTTTTTGAAAAGTAATTTCGAAGTGATTTTTCAAAAGTTATTTATATGAAAGCACTTCTGAACACTCTTTGAGGTAAAACATAATCAAAAGCACCTTTTTAGATCAATTAATTCTTGAAATATCATATGCTATATTTAACCATTTACAATATACTTTTCTAGAGTGCACATTCTAAATAAGAAAAGTATCTAAAACAATTGTTAAAAGCACTCCTTTAACAAAAGCTTTCCTAAAAACCCTTATTGAAGGCACTTACTCAAAAACCAATTTCTCTACCAGCACTTATTAAGATCAACAAACTCAAAACCACTTTCTAAGAATAAATTCTCAAACCAAGTCTTCCACACCCACTTAGTATAAATAGTAACTACTTCTCAAAAACTAACTTAAAAGTGCTTTACCACAAACCCTTTTAGAATTACATATCACTCAAAACTAATATATTCCAATATATTCCAAAAACAACCCCCCCTCCCCCCCCCCCCCCCCCCCCAAAAAAAAAAAAAAAAAAAGACATGCGTTTGATGATCTTCTTCTTCTAGAAGCACCCATCAAGGCTTGCATTGTACCTTCATACTATGTTTCACTCTCTTAGGTAGACCCTTCACTTTTATTGTCATGTTATCAAACACATTACACTTCCTCCTTCTCCATTGTCATTATAATAATGTTTTTGATATTCTACTTTGTGTGTATATGCCTTATCTTAGAGTCCTTTTTTTGTTTATTTGTATTATAATATGAAGATAAAGCATCACGTTCCAAATTTTCCAAATTCGACTAAATCATATCCAAAAGGTGTTGGAGACAAGCTGTTACAATTAAAAAATTCCTCATGACCTTTTAGAAAGATAAAGAATTTTTTACTTCATAATGGAGCTTCAGAATTTTCGAACTTGGTATATGTTTTACTCACTTCCATGTAAAAGTTGTAATAATTCATGAGGAATATTATAAAATTGTTTGGGAAAAGTGTTTATATAGGTCGAAATGAGTAAGTGATCATCAATATACTAAGAGACTCGCAAACAATTCGATAAGATTTCACATAGTAATTAATTTTATTAATTCAGGATACATACCACAAAGTTGTTTATTAGGGCTCAAAAAGCCTTTTTTTCTTGCAATAACATACATTTGCAGTTATTCAACGTCTCTTGATGGTCAAGCATGAAAGATGCTTCGTCCATAGGGTCAACATTGCTTTAATAATGTTCGATTATATATGAAGCAATGCATAATTCTTATATTTATTTTCTAGCGTGGATGTTTTTATTATTTTTTCTACCAAAATTAATTTACTCATCAGCTTGTATCAGCAACTGTGATCCCCATCACTCACCACTACTAGTTATCACAATTAATCTTAATCACAATTTCTAGATAAAATAAAGATGCATAACGTCACCTAAGCATTTTCATGAATGTATATGTGTACATTAAATTATAACTGTCTAATTAAATTATTTTTTATCCCTATTATAACACACTTGCAATATAGGAGAACACCTATGCACCCAAGTAAAATGGCAGCACATCCCAATATAAATTATAAACAAACTATTTAAGGGCTACTTACAGAATTCCTCAGCTGCAAGTTAGGCTTCAGACAACTGTTGTTCCTCAGAACTACTACTTGGCATATTGTCCTGGTTTGGTTGCAAAGAGAGACTAACATTTGGTTGAATATCTCCACTAGTCTCTGCTTGTTGTGACATTGTGTAACTTTCAAACACTAGATTTTTCACTAGGAAAACAAAGATAATATGTTGATTGGTTTACCTAATCATAATGTGGCAACCCTTTTATGTACTATTTATATATTTGGGAAAGATACCTTGATTCTTTGATGTCCATGAAGTGAGGGTAACTAGATGGATTCTCCAAATATAGATATTTTAAGTCCCTTTCCTTCTTTTCAAAGTGAACTCTGTTTTTAGTGAAACTAGCATAATAATATGTTTCTCAGCAAGGGATCATATGCTTCCTTCATGATAAGGGTAGGTATTTCTTTTCCTTATCTCTCTTATTATTATTATTATTATTTTTTCATTCTTCTTTGAAGAAGAACAGTGATTTAAGCGTGTCAAGGAACAAGTTGATATTCCTTCCTCATATTTGTATTTCAATCATAAAATTGATATATATATTCAAGTGCAAAATTCATGTGATGGCTTCGCATTATGAGTAATTTTACCATGCATACATATACGTTTGATGCATACTTAACCCCTTGGTTTAATTATAATCACTGTCATAGATTGAAGTTTTCAAGTTGTAAAATCTCTCAGGAAAAATAAAAAAAAAATGATATTTGAGAAAAGTATTTTTGCTCGAATAACTTAGTAATAAGCTCAACCTTAAAAACTCTCAAAGTCTTTTACCATGCATTACTAGTAATTTCATCATGCACACATATATGTTTAATGAATACTCAACTCCTTGATTTAATTATAATCACCATGATGGATTGAAGTTTTGAAGTTGTAAAATTTCACAAGAAAAGTAAAATAATAATAATAATAATAATAATGTTTGAGAAACTCAGTCGTAAAAGACTCTCAATGTCTTTTACCTTGCATTAGGAATAATTTTACCATGCAGACATATGTTTGAAGGATTTCAAATTGTAAAATCTTTTAAGAAAAATAAAAAAAAATTTGTTTGGTTGAATAAGTAATAAACTCAATCATAAAAGACTCTCAAAGTCCTTAAACCTCCTAAAACTTTCTTTTTTTTTTTTCATGAGCTTTTAAGATCAAACTTTGTGATATCATGAATACATAATATATACAAAAAAGATCATTTATTATAGCTTAAAACTAAATATATGCATTAACACATACATTCAAAGTTTCTAAAATCCTTATCTTTAAGGGTGAAATAGGTTGGACCCATATGTTGATTTAACCATTTGGATGAACAAGGGAAGTTACAAATATTGCCACTAGGAAAGAAGCTACTAAAGTAATTGGGATGGAAATCCAATGCCATTTCTTACCAAGTACAATAGTTAGAGAGAACTAGCTATGATACAAACTTCAAAACCCATTCGTATCATACATACAAAATAAATAGAGGTCATCCAGCAATCGGATGAAAAAAAAAAGGCATCCAATGGTTAGGAAGGTCAGAAAAAATAATAATAATAAAAGAATGGGAATGGGCTACCGGTTGAGTGAGTGGAGAAGAGAGAAAAGATGAATTACACAAAAAACCCATTCAGTTATCTTCTCCTCCGTCACCAGAAAATGCAGAAAATCCCTAGATCTAACACCGTCAAAGTCGATCTGAACGACAAGGAGGCCAAAATTTACTAGAGAGACAAGTTTTGTGATTTGATCTGCGTTGACGGCAAAGCGAGCCAAGTACAAGACCTGTATCAAGGAACCGATGGTCAAAAAGATTGGTAACATTTTCTTCTTCTTCTTTTTCTATTAAATATGATGGTGGATTTTGGTGTTCGGTTGGTGGTCATCTGAATGTGTTTGATGGGTGATTGTGGTGGGTGTTTGATGTTAATGGTGGTGGTGGTGGGTGGTTATCGTGGGTGGGTGGTTTTTGAGTGTGGTGGATACGTTTGATGGGTGGCTGTGGGTGAGTGTGTGATATTGGTTGCTATCTATGGTTGTCGTCTGTGGTGGTTTCATCATCTTGTTATCTTTTTCTTCTTCTTATTTTTCTTCTGTTATTTGTTTTTTCTCTTCTTCTTTATATATTCAAACCATATGTGTAGGTTCGATATTCGAATCGAACCCAGTTTCTGCGTTCGAATCAAAACCAGAAAACTGGGTTAAATTTGAACCCAAAATATGGGTTAAAATCGAACCCAAAAACTGGGTTAAAATCGAACCCACTATCCCAGTTGGATTGAACTGGGTTATGAAATCTGGGTTTGACTCGAACCCAGATTTCAGAACCTGGTTCTCATCTGGGTCACTTTCATGATGATTTGTTGTTGGTTTTTGGTTTGATTCAATGTTCGAACACCAATTTCAGAACCTGGTTGTCATCTAAGTCGATTTCATGATGATCTGTTGTTGGTTCTTGGTTTGATTTGATGTTGGGTTTATTTTCTGATCTAGCTCGAACCCAAATGGATGTAGGTTAGATGCAAATCTTATCATCTAAGGGCCGGATGATCTGGCTTGCTTCATTTATATAGTTGCAGCAAATGTCTGACTTCATTAATACTTAGGCTGTGGTTTTTTTATCTGGGTTTGATTTGGGTTTATGTTTAGGTTTTGCAGTGATTTGGAGATTGGTTAGTGTTGGATTTTGATGGTCATGGTTGTTGTTGATATTATTGATTGAGAGTTGAGAAAATTGAAAAGTTGAGAAAATTAAAAAGATTGAAATTGTAGATGATTTATGGAAATCAAATATTAGATTGAAGTAGAATTTTAAGATTTCTGGTAGGTTAAGGTTTGTATAAGTATCTTTAGATTTATTTTCTTGTAATAGTTTTGTTAAAAAGTTATTTTCATGTAATTTTTGTGTTATAGTAGTAATATTAAGAGTTGACATACGTAAGGATGATGCTATATGGAATCTTAATTTGAATAATGTCCTACCTCTTGATGAAAGATATTTATTGCATTATTAATTTACAGATTTTTGTTATATTCCTTGTAACTATGGAATTTTCATTGTGGTACATAAAGGTTGAAACTTGGAGTCCAAACATGGCGGATAAGTCGATTGGAACCAGTGCTGACATTGGGGAGAGGGTTGACTCAACAGAAACACGAAAGGGAAGACTTAAAATTGGTCAAAGGGCATGGATTAACTACTTGTAAGTATTTGAACTATGTACCGTTAGTATAGCAAGCTTTATTGTTATTTTTCGTTATTTTTCATTGGTTAACCATAATTTGTTGTTACGTTACAATAGCTCTGAATGAAAGAAGATGAACGACAATGGTATAAAGAAGGTACTATTTGGCCTGCAGTACTTGATGAATTTCTTGATTTTGGTGCATAGTGGATGTGGTTAAACAGATGATAATCTTTTATGTGTGCATGTGGCTTGTGTAGACAAGACAAGAACTAGGTCAAATTTTTAAGGATTTGCCGAAAGAAGAGAAGGCGAAGTATGGGGAAATGCATTTGTCAAGTAAATTGGGTAAACGAAGTGGCCGTCGAAAAAAAGAAGAGAAATGCGATAAAGTTGATGCAGATTTGGAGATGGGAGAAAAGGATGCAAAGATGGACGTTGAATCATTGCAAACACGTTGTTCTCCGACTCGCTTTTATCGGGTTTTGAACAACTTGACTAAAGATCAGAAGGAGACTGTACTAGGGGTTGGTTTTGAAAACTTTTTATTATTAAGTTGTGGTCGACTTCAATTGAGGCTTTGTTGGTGGCTAGTTGATCATTTTGACGTTGACACCAGCACACTTCAAGTTCATGGGCACTCATTACAATTGAACGACACCATATTTGGAGAAGTAATGGGTATACGTGCTGATGGAGATGAAGTTGTAACATCTGGGGAGGTGCCAAACCTACAGGCATGGGGTGAAAAGATGATAGTCTCACATGGCAAGTTTTGTAGGAAGTCGATAAACTCTTGCATCAACCAACTTACATCATCCGATGATGAGTTTGCCATTACATTTTGCTTGTTTTTGTTAGGCACTATCCTTGCACCTACCAATGGGGAATATGTGCTTGTGGGGTACTTGAATGCCCTACTTGATGTAAGAGGTATTGCAAGGAAGAATTGGGCTAGTTGGTGTTTTAGGAGCCTCTGTAATGGGATTCGAGTTTTCCAAACATCACAGGAGTCGAAGCAGAACAAAGTGCTTTCTGGTTGTGTTATTTTCTTACAGGTGAAGTTATATATTTAGTTGACATTTTTGTATTGTTTGATCTTGTACTATGCTCTGTAGTGAAAGTAATATTGTCTTACTTTGGCTTTCGTATTTGGTAATTGAGCAGATGTTCTATCTACATTCCGTACAACTATCTCCTGCCATCGTCGATAGGTCAGTGATACCTATTGTTGGTTGGACTAAAGCAAACATTAACAAGTGCTTAGGCCATGTTAATAAGAAAGGGGGTTTTTATTTTGATAAGGTATTTGTTATATATTGAGTGTATGCAAATTTTGTTTCAGCACATATCGTTGGTGCTTAATATAATTTGTTCGCACTCTATGCAGATTTCAGTTGGATCATATCTTCCCCGTGATCACCGTCCTTCAGATCGTCATTCTGACCAGCAGAAGACGTCAACTGATGAACGAGATGGTACTGTACATCACACATCCTGTCGAAGGAAACATGTTGATGACATTCAACTTGATGCTCTCAGTGCAACAGTGACAGTACTACGAAATGATTTTCAGTCACTTGTTAGTGAGGTTCAACTAGTAAGGCGTGACATTAAAGATGTCAAAATGCAGGTGGATAGGTTAGTGGATGCTATGTCTATGTTGAAAGAGAAGAACTCCCCTCTGAAAACCAATGTTGATGATTATGCTGAGGAGTACATGCCTGAAAGCAATAAAACATGTGGTAAAGTCTCTTTTTGTCATGTTTCTACAGTAGATCCATCATCATCTCGAAAACCTGTAGTCACTGCAACTACACAACCCATACCCGTTGAACTTGAAGATCAACCACCAGCACCACAGGCTCTTTCACCCCAAACATCCAAACATCGAGTTCGTGAACATTCATCTACAAATACTCTTACAAAAGGGAAATCCACAGCAAAGAAGAAAACTTCCTCCTCTGATATGTGGCCACACCTTGATTCACTCACACCGTCGTTGGATTGCAATGCCAATGACATGTCCAAACAGGATACCATTGATTCATTTTACCGAGTGAATGAGCCTGTCATTTTGAATGCTCCGGGCTCATGTATGCCTTGTAAACAATTAATAAAAAATTACATGATATGGTTGTCAATGCATAAGTTGTAAAATTGTAACCATTGTAAACTGTTTTGTAGGATGAGTACGATAAGTTAGCAGACCATGAATTACTTTCCAACTCATCTAGTCAGCTCACAATCATGAAAACACGCTCGGCCTCGAGGCGAAAGCCTAGCATGCATGTGTTGTCTCCATACATGGTGCCACACTCCCGTGGTAAAAAGGCTAAGACATTTTAGTATGGGCCATTCAAAATTGTGTATGAGTTACAAGACCATGAACAGTTGGTCATTGAGTACATCTATGACAAGGATTTACCAGCATCGTAAGTTTTAGTTATATGGCTTTAGCTTGTCATTTTGAACAACATGTGCAACATGTTGTCTATCTTTTGTTACATTTTGATTTCATTGTTTTAAAATGCACGATAAGTGTAGCTACATATTCTGACCTTTTTAATTATTATGGAGCCGTAGGGAGCATATTATAGACATTGACAATTTGCAAGTGTGTCGTGAAAGTTTTAGAAGTCTGGAGCCGAAAAAGTTCATTAATAGCGAGGTTTGTTGGTTCTGTTTTGCGCGATTGTTGTTTCATCATGAAGCAGGTTAGTTTGGGTACTATGTTGTACTATTCGTATTGATAGTAATAGTTTTATTGACTATAGATTATATCCGCCCAAGCTTAATATAAGAACATCATTATGAGAGCAAAAGACATAAAAGAGCGCATCTGTTGGTACTTTTCAACATACTTTCAGGTATTTACTTACGCGATACATTTTATCGTAAAGCATCTCGGTTTGTACATATTGGTCCATTGATATTTTTTTTTTTCTAATAACTTCTATTGAATGCAGTATGCAATTCTGAACTGTAAAGCAGATAACATGCCAGCTTTAAAAAAATCATTGTCTAACTTTAAGGAGACGTACATGAGCGATATTGCCAGATGTGATCGGGTATGCCATGTCTGTACATATTTATTTTGTCGATGTGTATGCGACCATTGTTATATGATTTGGGTGTTTAGTTGGTTTATATTTTAGTTTTTATGTTTACGGTGTCGATATTTGGTTCCTTTGGTTGCGTATGCCTTGTGACGTCTTATTTTGAATATGTATGGCAGATATATATTCCTATTAATGATCAACACGGTCATTGGTTTCTTGGTGTCGTCCATATTGAAGAAAAAAAGGCGGAACTTTGGGACTCATGCAGACCTCGAAGGAAATCGGCGAATGCACCTCATAATGGGCAGTTAAAACGAATGGTATGTTCACTTCATTGCTGTAATATTCATTACACAACTTTGACGTTGATGTAAATAAAGAATTATTGACACATAATTGGGCCACTTTGGTGGTGCATTTGTTTTGTAGCTTCAGGCGCTTGATTTTATGTTAGGGGAGGATATTACATACTCATTTCAACATTCATTCTCCTTTAGCAATTTCACGGTGGTAGAAGCGAATGCACCTCAGCAACCCAATGCATATGATTGTGGAATGTTTGTGTGCATGTTTATGGATGATATCGTGCCTACTGCGGAACAACTTGAAATGGTAAGTTACATAAGTCAACTTCATAATTTCATTTGTCATACGTCCATCTAACAGTTCGAATATCATTTTTAGTGTAGTGCCTAACTATGTTATTTGTTACAGTTTGATTCCACCCGCTAGCGACTCTTGTTTGCTCGATACCTTGCTCTGTTCCCCAGTAACAAAATGTCCGTAGGGATTAATGAAAAAGCCAAAGCTCGTCATGATGAATTGGTCAAAGCTAAGTTGAAACGTAAGCTTCCGAATCGAGATGTGCCACCCATAAAAAAGCTTAGCAAGAAAGCAATGCGTCATCTACTATGAAGTTGTGTGAATAGGACTATAATAGATTATCATTTTTGGCATACTCTAACAACTACCATTTAACTTGTTTGGATACAAAGTTTCTGAACAACTATTTCCACCATTTTGTTATCATATTTCCATATGTTGATGGGTTACAAGCAGTTGGTAATCTTTTTGTCCACCACTCTATCCATCGTTTTGTATAGTGCTTAACATATAATAAGACACAGATAGATGCTATGTATATACCTAAAATAATGTAAATAGTAGCTTTTTATTGGTATTTAATCCTAGGTTGGTCATTGCTTGTATTTGTTTTGTTTATTCATCTTCAATGTCACATTCCATAGTCATGTTTCCACAATACAGTTGTGTTTATTAACTTTGGTCATAGTAAAGTGTGAATTATGTATGTTAACATATTAACGTTATAATGTTATGCAATATAGGTTTGACATGTCAGATGCAGCATGTTATCATCCCATAAATGTCTGTTCTGGCAATCATTTTTGATAATGTTCGTACACATACCAATATGTTTGCAATAGACAATAAGTTTGCTGTGTGAACATAAGTAGCAAGTTCAAAACCAGTATGGGACAATTTGTTAGCAACAATCCACTCTCCTTGACCTTTGGTAGTGGTGGATGTCATCATTCAGTTGGCGCTACGTTGGCATCAGTCATGATCGGAGCCATACCAGGCATTTCCTGAAGCATAATATTACTACCAACTCTACTTATATCTTCTAGCTGCATATGTGGACATGTCTTCACCGTGTGCCCAACTTGTCGACATTTTCCACAATGGCGTATCTTTGGAGAGGTTTTCTTTGGTTTTCTTACCCCCCCTTTGGTTGTAGCTTTTAATGGATCTTTGACATGTTCAATGTTAGGCATTTTATCCTGCCCCTCATCATTATTCATTGCTGTCTTTTCCTTTACCAAGATTCCTTCTATTCTCTCAGTGAGATGATGGATGTTGCCTTTTGTCTCTGCAAATCCTTCTGCTGTTTGAGAAGCCAAGTAGCATAGCTTTGTACACTGACTGGTTAATGCTCCATACCTAACATGTTCAAGCATCATCATCATAATGTAAATTGATTTGTGTTACCAAAATATAGAAAGACATTGCATTCTTACTCCTATTACACCATTTGTTACAGTTACCCTTTTATTAGATAGGTACATATATATATACATACATTAATATATACAACTGTATGAGGTAGGAGTATGAAGGCATGGTGTTGAGGGAGTGCACGCATGAACAATATGATAAGTCATCAATTGCTTTGGCCAAGCGGGCACGTTGTCATTGCGGTGCGGCCGCGCACGCATTAGTACTCACAAGCATGTCTTCAGTAGAGGTGCGCGGCCGCACTTACAATTTGGTGCAGTCGTGCAGTTAAGGCAGTGTTGGTGCGCAGCTGCACCAGTCTTGTGGTGCTGTCGCACACTTATGGCAGTGCTACAACATGGCTGCACCTCTACAATGGTTCGGCCTCACAGGTACGACAGTGCTACAGTGAGGCTGCACCTCTACAGTGGTGCAACCTCGCAGTTACGACAGTGCTACTGCGCGATTGCACCTCTACAATGGTGCGACCTTGCAGTTACGAGAGTGCTACTGCGTGGCTGCACCTTTATAGTGGTGCGGCCTTGCAATGATAAACACCTTCATGAAGCGTCCAGAAGACAGGTACGCGGGCACGCCAGCATGGTAGTGCGGCTGCGCCGAAACACTGGATTAATAGCGCAGCTGCGCATGCACTTGCGAGCGGCTGCGCACCCATGGGGGAGTGCAATCTTGGTGGTTGCACTCCTCATGTGGTGGTGACCGGCCTCACATCATGGTGCACCCGCCGACGTTTGATGCATTGTTCGTGCGCACCCTCACTATTACTAGAACGTGGCTGTTTAGCCTTCCTATACAATACATGAATGATATTAATATAAAAAAGAGGTTTACATAATGTAAAGAAAACTGAAAATAAAGTTTACCGTGCCATATGAACAACATTTGCTTCACATTCGTGCACCACCTTATGAACGACGTCGCCGTCGTCGGCCTTTGCATTCTTTGTCCACCGATGCAATATCAATGACTCTGGTAAACAGTCAATGTTCATAGCTTTCATTACACTGAATATATGGCAACAAGGGATACCAAGTGTTTGAAACAATTTGCATGAGCATAGAAGCTATTTTCAGCTGGGTTGTATACCACATCCCAAGTTGTCTCACCACACGCAAACTTTTTAAATGTAAATGTCTTTTGCGTCATATCAGTGGCACAATTTATGATGCTTAGTGTTGCTTCTGAGTTGATTTGATCCCTTACTTTTAGGAATATGTTTCGAGTATAAACTTCTTATGCATGTGTCTCTATTTGCAACAAGTGGGTTTCGAGCATTGGATGCGAATTAATGTTCTCAAAGTTGTCTCCTCCAATTTATATGTTGCAACCATCATCGACCAATATTGTTGAAAGTCAAGCTCGGTCATGTACGTAAGCATGTAATTCGTGAACTCCCTAGTGAAGGCAACATTTCAGATATTTGTCTGCACATTTCGTTCCAGATGCCATGCACATAATCGCCTAGTTGCCCCAAGCATTACTGTCTTTAGTGCTTTATGCATCGCAATATCGCCATCCGTCACAACAGCTACAGGATGCTTATGTTGCATTGCTTCCAAAAAAGTTTTGAGGACCCTTGTATATGTGGCTATTGTCTCATCCACCACCAAACAGAATCCAAAAACTGTAGTTTTGTTATGGTTATTCACACCCACAAATATAACAAGAGGTCGGTTGTACGCATTCGTCTTGTATGTCGAATCGAAAGATACAACATCGCCAAAATAATGGTAATCAATACGAGACTGCGAGTCAGCCCAAAAAATGTTCCCTAATGACCCATCTTCACTTATAGTAAACTTGAAAAAAAATTACCATCCATTTGTTGTTTTCCTGTCATGTACGCAATAACTGCGTCAGCATCCCCATTGGTTGAGGTACACCTATGTTTGGAATCCAACCCATTTTGTAAGTCTTTACGACTGTGACCAACAGCTGCATGACTGCCTGCTTGGTGGACCATATGCTCCATCACTTGACAGGTGCGAACCCCAATATATTTCCACGATTCAGCTTGTGCAATGTTGGCAGTCGGAACATGACGATGCGAACGAAGAAACTGCGCCTGGTTTGGAGTCGCTAAGGCATGACAATGTTCCGTTACGAACTCGTTGACAACCCATATACTTTTTTCACGGTTGAATTTTATTCGCATAGCAGCTCGACAACCTTCCCGAGTTATGCCTTTGGACTCACGCTGCCTATCTCGTCGCTCCAAGTACTTTTTCTGTATGAACCCCTCCTTCGAGCAAACCCAACGTCGACATGTTATTAACCCATTTGCATCCTTTCGCAGCATGTCCTTACGCACACTAAAGCCAACCACAAATGAATATTTCTGGTAAAATGCTTCTGCATCATCAACAGAAATGAATTCTTTTCCCATAACATCAGATGTACTTAAACAAGAGAAGTTATTAGGATCATCCAACGGACTTTTGCAACCTCCAACAGCAGCATCAGCATCACCAGTGGTCTAGGAAAGCGATGGTGTTCGTGTACATTGGTCTGCAGACGGTGATGCATGGAAGCTATCGTTGTTAACATCCGGAAACCACTGGTGAGTAAAATAATCCACCTTTTTTTCATTCATCCCTGCACGATCCAAACAAAATAAATTTCACTTACTGTGGAATGTACCGATCTACCGTACCTACGGTGGTCCATGTATTATTATATGTTGATGTCATAGATTTATATATATATCTATATATGAATATGTATATGTGTCTGTGTGCATATAAGTATATATACAAACATATATATATGGGTGTATGACGACCTCTGTGTTGTGTGTCATGTTTCATGAGTATAACCAATACCAGAGTACACCCACATTTTGTTTACTTGCAAAGCAACTACACTACCAGCACATATATTATTACCTATGCATTTGTGGGACAATTGATGATGACCTCTTTAGCTTGTATGCAGCAACTACAACCATTGTCTGTGTTGTTTGACCCAAGTTGGATGTTGCAGGAAATAGGCAAAATGGAGCTGTATAACACCTAATATGTGGTTGTTTTAGGGTAGGTGGTTGGTTGATATAAATCCATTAATGAGACAGTTGCCCACGTAACCAACTGAGGGGTTGGTTGGCACACCTGTTTGCATTCATAATTGAAGACGTAGCCAAGGCAGGATGTGGTTGGTTATAAGGTTTGTTCACAAAATTAAGAGGGGGTGGTTAAACAATTTGTTAAGGGATTTTCATATTGTAACTTCCAATAATCAAGCACAAACTACATATATCTTGAATATTAAATGAAACCGTATATCCCGCGAACTTTATTTTCACATTTGTTATTCATTCTCTTGAAATTTTTAAGTTTTATCTATGTCAACATAAAATGGCATAAACTAAAATGTCAACATGGTGATAATATACATGGCATCAACCTTCAAAAAATCATACTTGTTAAAAAAAAATAAAATGTTGATTATATTGGATGACCAAACAGTAAATTACTAACACACACATATACATAAATATATATAGTTATATATGTAACTATCCATAATGTGGTATTTTAACCACACCAGTTTGCAACTTCAACTCATATCAACTATCAGCATCGAGATGGTAAATGGTAATTAGATGCAGCTGCATGGCATTCCGCACATCCGCAAAACAAGTAGCAAATAAAATTGTATTAACATTACAAAAGAATAAGTTCATACATGGTAGTACTACACCAGGCCTATCACCACATGCTTAAACTTGCACAAGACAAATACCAAGTCAGTAAAGTCACAACGAAAACAAAAACGGCAAGCATAAGCTGTCCCCGTGGACCGTCCACTTAAACCAAAAGCGCCAACAGTGTTTGGTTTAAATACAACTATTGTGTTAACTTCAATTTTGCTACCTTATATGTACCTTACATTCTGCATCCCACTAACACCTATGCAACATCCACCATACATGTTATCCCTCACCCAGTACATCGCCCTGCTACACAGATGTCTCATTTGTGGTCGGTGTTTTTGCCTCATGTAGTAGCTGCGTAACATGAGCAAGGGACTGTCCATGACTCGTAAGTTGGGAGCACATTGATGCGAACAATTTCTCCTGCTCTGCCTTAAGGTTTGCAATGGCCTGTTCTTGACGCTCCTATAACGCATTAAGTGCACCAAAAATCTCAGAAACCCAAGCAGGTGGTTCTGCGTCATTAGTACATGTTGACGACCAACTGTCCTTACGGATTTTCTTTGCTTTTCGCTCTGCAATTGGTTTGTTACCATTCATAATGCGGTCGTGCAAGGTATCATATGTGACGCCATCAATTGGCTTAGGTGGAGACACCCATAAATCGCCCACTTCCGTTGGAACACCAGCATTCAAACAAAATTGAGTTATAAGGGCAGGAAAAGGGAATCCATACCTCGTAGCAGTGCCGGCATCATATATTGCAGTGAAAATACACTTCCCAACGTTGATGGGTCGGTTAGTGCCAATAGCATGTACAAGTCTGGCTCTGGGTTCCCTGATTTTGGTGAAGTGTTTACTTGGAAGGAGATTGTGTGAAGCAAACGTACACCAGAATGCATACTCGACAGTGAACTTCTGATACAATATTTGTTTACTTTGAATAGTTTCTGAACCATACAAATCCTTAACCACTTGAGCTTTTGCGATATGCTCAACATTATAGTCGTCAGACTCAGCAATTTCAGGAACTTTGAAGTACTTATTAATCAGAGTTGGGGTGATGATGACATTAGTACCCCTTATTGGTGTGCCCTTCCCGTCCATAAACGGCTCTGGTAAGAAGTTTGCATAAAACTCGCGGACCATGTTTTCACAGGACTTTGCTGGTGTAGAGGCCAATTTCACCCATTTTCTACCACGTAGTACCTCCATAAGACCGGTGTCCTCCAAATCTTCAAATTTGACGGCCCTCTCAAAAATGAATGGACGACTAGAGAATGTCTGGTATCTACAACGAGCCTCAGAAGATATGAAACGATGGTTTGTTGATGCTGCTCTTGAACCATTGTCATTTTCGTTTCCCAATGATGAGGTCTGGTATTTACCCGCCTTCTTACCCTTACTGACATGCGAGTGATGTGACCGAAGACTGTTTTTCCTATTATGCTGATTCTTTGAAACACCATCGTATTTGGACTTCCCCATTTTTTCTGCATCTGCAACCATAACGGTACAACTCAATATGCTAACAAATAACGTTACCAAAACGTCACAATGCAAAATCAAAGTGCTATACTATGGGTATGTATATAAAAAGCTGTATGATTTTTGAAGCCTATCGATACTTTGTAATAACAAATATTCTAACAAAATACTATCACACCTCCAACACTAATATGACACCAACTGATGCCACACAAATCTGTAATCAACATCGTAGTCCTACAAATAGAAATCCTTGGCTTAACACCAACCTATCACACAGACTTCTTCATAGAATGTAATACTACTACAACCGTGAAACTCATATTCGAGACACCATTTTATAATGAACTACCAACAGAAATATGAGCAAAAGATAGAAAATGCAACACCTAGTCCAACTGTAATTAATTTGCACGTTTTCAATACATAACACAATTAAGTAGCACAAAGACATCGAATAATCTATGCAAATCTTTACTGTTCACCCCATGAAAACACAATGGTATGTAATATATGCATGCAAAATATCTCCCTATAACTAAACCACAAATCATTTTTCAGAATGCAAAAGAAACCCCAACATCTTAAACACAATCAAAACATATCAAAATCAATATAACTTTTTATACAAGGAATAAGTGAAACTATTACACCATTGTCATGCAAAACCCACAAAATTCATCGTACCAAGCAACCAAAATTTCAGGAAAACAAAATTCAAATTTTAACCCTAAAATCGAAACACACATTCACAAAAATTCCAAAATAGTTTATAACAGCAAAAATAACTTTGACAACTTGAAAACCAATCTATTGAAACACAAAAAAGTAAAAGCCCCAAAACAATACGTGAAACCGACTCCAATTTCCTGACAAACGACAGTATTAGTGGTCAAATACTGACCTGAAAATTGTTTGTGTTGCCTACTTGGTTGTCGATAAAGCAAAGGACTACAAAAAACCAGATGAAATTGGCAGGTTACACGGTCGACAACATGGAAGCGGCGCACGGTGCTGACAGCAACTGTTGGGGACAAGAGGAAGTGTTGCTTTTCTTTTACAATGACATGTTAAATGCCTTTCTAATTACTTTTTCCCTTTCATTGTATTTTTTTTATTATTTTATTATGTTTATTTTGTAAATAATTTAAACTACAAATAATATTCAATTTACAAACATGTGTTGATATATCCACATTAAACTATAATGACCAAACTAACCCTCTCCATGTTAAGATTCAGTAATACTTGACCAATAGAAAGATTAAATTGATACAGGTCAAATAATTTTTTTAAGTTGATACAAGTAAATTGATACAGGTAATTGTTTACAAACAATTTTTTTATTGTTACTAATTAACAGGTTAAATTGTAAAAGTTAAAAACCATTATTGTTGATTTTCAATGGAACTTATTTTTTTTTTAAATTCCAACTCTTTTCATATGATATTTAAATTGTAAATTATTGATATATTATTTGAAGAATTAATATTTTTTTCAGATGATAACTTCATTTGATATAAAGTTAAATTACATGTTAATTCAAAATGATATGCAGAATTTCAATTATATAACTGTATAAGTGATACATTTATTTGTACATGGCAAAAAAAAAAATTATTAAGTACTAATGTGCAAAAGCTTTACAATTTCATTGAATTAATCTTAGTTAAAAATCTTATGTAGGGATATTAGGTCTTAAAATAATATTAAATTGTATATATAGTGACATTTGTCATTAAAAAACCTTAATACGTTACAATGTAACTGCTAAATAAAATCTAAAAAATATGAGTTAATATTACTTTAATCCAATCTAAGTTGTTTTCTACAAAAATTCAATTTTAACTTATTAATTTTAAACATAATTCAATTTCAGTTATTATATTTGTCAACATTTTGAAATTTGAAACTGCAATCGGATTGTACTGGTATTGGTGCTTGACCACGATAAAACAATGGTGTGTCCATATGACTTGCACTGGTATATAAAAATTTAACGCATTAAAATTGTAAGACTTGTGCTGGTATATGAGCACAGCCGCGCTGAGACGGTGGTGTATCTGCACACCAATATCGAAATACGTACGTCACTATATTATAGTGTCACTCTAGTCACACACCTATGATCGCTGCAAGGTTTACGCTTTAGTTGAGTGTGAAAATTTTATATTTTAGGACTTATTACTTGGATGTGTGAAACTAAAATTATCAAATATAAAAATATTCAGGGATAATTTTACTTTTGTTTGTAACGTTTAATGAATTATTAATTTATGCATTTTGAATACCCATCCTCCTAAAAGTTTTACAAATTCATCAATTTATTTTCTTTTATCGTTTAACTACACCCAAACAAGCTACAAACTCTTTGAATATTAAAATATCCTTACTCAACATTTAAAAAATTATTAAGAAATAACAATGTCCGTAACTTGTTAACCCGAACGTTGGACGAAACAAATATGACGTTTACTGACGTTATACATCCATTTTTTTTTAAGTTTGAACAACTTCTGACGTTGTTGGAACATCAAACTTGTTCCCAGAACAACTTCGACGTTGATCTCAACAAGATGACGTCACCTAAGTTGTTAACATAATGTTGGAGTTGTTCGTAGAACAACTTTGACGTTTGTTGATGTCATACGCTCGTTTTTGTTAATTTTGAACAACTTCTGACATTGTCGTAATGTCAAACTTGTTTCCAAAATAACTTTGATGTTGATTTCAACAAGATGAAGTCACCTAAATTGTTAACATAATGTTGGAGTTGTTCGTAGAACAACTTTGACGTTTGCTGACATCATACGCCCGTTTTTGTTAGTTTTGAACAACTTCTGACGTTATCGGAACGTCAAACTTGTTCCCAGAACAACTTCGACGTTGATCTCAACAAGATGACGTCACCTAACTTGTTAACATAATGTTGGAGTTGTTCATAGAACAACTTTGACGTTTGCTAACGTCATACGCCCGTTTTTGTTAGTTTTGAACAACTTCTGACGTTGTCGAAACGTCAAACTTGTTCCCAAAACAACTTCGACGTTGAGCTCAACAAGATGACATCACCTAAGTTGTTAACATAACGTTGGAGTTGTTCGTAGAACAACTTTGATGTTTGCTGACGTCATACGCCCGTTTTTGTTAGTTTTGAACAACTTCTGACGTTGTCATAACGTCAAACTTGTTACGAGAATAACTTCGACGTTGATCTCAACAAGATGACATCACCTAACTTGTTAACATAACGTTGGAGTTGTTCATAGAACAACTTTGACGTTTGCTGACGTCATACGACCGTTTTTGTTAGTTTTGAACAACTTCTGACGTTGTCGTAATGTCAAACTTGTTCACAGAACAACTTTGACGTTGATCTCAACAAGATGACGTCACCTAAGTTGTTAACATAATGTTAAAGTTGTTCGTAGAACAACTTTGATGTTTGCTGACATCATACACCCATTTTTGTTAATTTTGAACAACTTCTGACGTTGTCGTAACGTCAAACATGTTCAGTTAACAACTTCAACGTTGATTTCAACAACTTGACGTTACTAAACTTGTTAATTGAACGTTGAAGTTGTTAACTCAACAACTTCGACGTTAATGTTAATTTGTAATAATAAAAATAGTTAATATAATATAATATTTTTTAATTTATTATTATACTTATATATTATTTTAATAATAATATAATATATTTTTATTTAATAATAAAATATTAATAATAACTTAAAATACTTATAATATTATTATAATACTATAATTCATAATAAAATATTATATTTATATATTATTTTATTATTAAAATATTATTTGTTATAAAATTATTATTTTGAATCTGTAGCAACCGGTTTCAACCGATTGCTACAAATGAAAATAAGCACTATTTGGCTGCCAACTGGCAGCCAAATGTGTTTGTATGGTACAAACAACAAACTGGCAGCCAAATGTGTTTGTATGGTACAAAGTTGTTTGTACCATAGCCAGTCCCTAGTTAGAGTTGCTCCAAAAGCTACTATCATTGTGACTATGGCAAAAAAGAGAGAGCCAAGACCTATAGTTAGCTTCTTTGGCAGTGATTCAAGGAAGTCATCTATTGCATATTGTGCAGTTAGGATTGCTAAGAACATCAATAGAGAAGTCAAAGAAGAAAACAGACCTAATGCATTTGAAACAGCAAATATCATGAATGGCTTTACCCCAGCAAATATTATGAATGCTTTTGTCCCTAAGAAAATCGGAATCCTTTTATCATTTACATTGCCTCCTGGTACTGTAAAAGCTGCAATACATAGTACAGTGCTAATGAGTGTTGAAACAGGCATGGAATAATTGATTGTATCTTTCATCTATTTCTCTCCTTGCTTGGCCAACTCCTTGTGTTCTATCCTAAAAACTTCTTTTGCCATTTGATAATCATTATTTCTCAATTTCTTGTAAGTAGGGTTGGTAAGTTTTTCCACCTCCTGCACAACATAAGATCAATAAATACATATAACAGCATATTAACAATATATTTTATTTTCTAATTGATACCATGTTATATAAATATTAAATATTAAATTTTTCTAGGATTTGTTATTAACACAGTTATATTCAATCTTGTTATAACAAGATTAAACAGTTGGTGATAGAAGTTCACAATATCAATTCGATAGCTACAGATTATTGTACTGGCCTGTAACTCATTCGATGATAAACATGAGTAGTTTTAGATTAATTGGACATGGTCTCAATATATACCTTAAATCATTGCAATTCTGTTTGCATTTGAAATGCTGCACCAAAAACTGATTATAGTTTATCAGGAGGGGCCAATTTCCCTGCCAAGTGTAAAGTGGTGTTTCCAAATTTCGATTGACTTGAACACAAATCCTCTATAACTATTGGAGAGATGTCTTTTATTATATTATCTTTTCTTGCCCATATTCAACAGCAGCTTGCAATATGCTTCTCTGAGTTACAAGCTGTATGTTAAAGTAAATTAGATCTAGAAAATGCTGTAAAAGGCTCTTTACAATCTCTTGGGTTCCATTTGCAGTGGCCTCCACCAAGACATAATTAGATGCACGCACTTCGAAAAAGAAAAAGAAAAACTTGCTGAAAGCTCATGGCAGATAGCTGCGTGCCAACGTGAGTCACTAATTCAACGGGACATTCATGTTCCAGCTTTGCATCTTGAATTACTTTTATAGACGGTACTGCAAGAGAAAATCCAATAAAATATGTAACAATTATAAATTGATAGAAGATAAATATTGGTTCAAGCAAACTGCTTTAATTTTAAAAGCATGTTTATATATGTGTCATGTTATGATAACCTGATACTATTCTCATCTCAGAGTAAACATGAAATTGAAAATAATCTTAAAAGAAAATATAAGAAATAAAATAAAATAGTTGACATGAGATTTACGTAATAAAACTCTCAATATAAGAGAAATATCCATGAACCATAATAATTTTATTAAACTAATAACTACAATACAAATTCTTTCTAAATTTTAAGAGAAAACTAAGGAGAAGAGACCTGAGACTTGGGATAAATGAAATGAACTAATGAGATGCCTATATATAAGCAAATAATGGTGATCATCACACATGCGTCACAATGAAGCAAATAATATAATATTGCAATGGCAGTGCAAATGCAACTTGCTTCAGCATGTATGTTTCCTCTACCACCATGAGTAAACATATGGCACCACTAACTTCATGATTAAGCAATTACTACAACAAATCTTCATGCTTCACTAAGTCAAACATTGTGGCTCCTCTGCCATATAATATGGCTTCACCTAACTATCATACCACATCTCAAATAAAGTAAGCATACTAGTGCATATCTTGAATATAATTATACATGATTGTTTACCAAGTCGTGTAATAGCTTTGCAGAATAATCTCTTAAATCATTGAAACACTGTATAGAAGAACAAGTAATTAATCCCAATAATAATGTGCGAATTTGTTGATTTAAAGAATTTGAAGAGTAACATTGAATCAAATACAAAATTTGCAAACCTTGAATATTATAGTTTTCTAGCTGTATTGAGGTCAATAATGCAGGAGGCCATTCCACATGAACAACTTGAACCAACAAAAAAAATCATGAAAATTCTTTCCAATGGAAAACAAAAGACATGTATTTATTGGGTACTTACATTTGCAGATCCAACTCTCTAAAAATCCAAGATTACTCCCACTTCAAAGGTATAAAGGGTCAGTTGCCAAGTAGAAGAGCAAAGATTGGCCAAAATCATCATTAGCAAGAGCCAATTCAGGATATCTTCAAACAAAATACAAAGCTATATCTGTTGAATGAAGTTGTTAAAAAAAGAAAAAAAAATTATAAATCATAGAATTACATGTGTTGAAATTGGAATACAAAATAATAACACTAGTTGAAATTAAAGTTGTACTGTTAGATCTTACCAAGACAATCTTATTGAATTAAACCACTAACGAATATAGGTAATGAAGAAGATGACTCAACTTAAGTCATAAAAGTGAGGTACCATATCATCTCCGTACTTCCATTCCAGATAGAATAGAGAAGTGGCAGAATTCCTTTATTGTTGACCATCTGTGGTAAATTAGGGTTCTTTTCAATCAATACCTTAGAAGTACTTAAACTTCCCCCTCTTGCAACATAGTGAAGGACTGTGAATCCATGTTGATCTTGCACTGCAATTGATTCTAGAGATAAATGCTCTAAAAGCTTTAGGACAAATCCCCTCCGACAACATATTGCTGCAACATGAGTACTATTTGTGCATAGACTGATATCCTAGTGGTCAATGCATTCGGATCATTGTTAATGAAACATTTAACAATTTTCCAATCACCTCTTTGGGCAGCATTGTACAATGGTCAGTAGTAGTTGTGATGCACTGTTGTCCCTTTGTAATCAACAATAGTTTATTTCATTAGACTATTCCATAAAGCAATGCACAATTTTAATTTTATGATCGATCACTTGCCCCTACTATCACAACTAATTTTTACCACAATTTCTACGAAATAAAGATGCAAATGTCACCTAAAAATTTTAGCCTAAATGATGAACAAACTATTTTAAAGCTACTTGTAGAATTCTCTTTAATTTCACCTAGATAAATTCTCTTTTATTCCTATATATATTATAACACACTTGCAATATGGTAGCCACATCCCAATTGAATCATAAACAAACTATTTTAGAGCTACTTATAGAATTCGTTAACTACAATTTGGGTTTCGAACAAATGTGGACATTCCTCTGAACTACCACTTGGCACATTGTCGACACCTCCACTCTCTGGTTGTTGTGACATAGTGTGACTTTTTTACACCAAATGCTTCACTAGAAAAACAAAGAGAAAGTGTTAATGGTTTACCTACCTGATCATCATTATGTGGCAACCATTCTCTATTCTATACATATTTGGGTAGCTAGGATGTCTTGCTTCTTCAATGACCATTGTATATATATATACATATACCTATATAATGCTTTTATAATCAGGTATACCTGATTTTAAAAAGTAAAAACCAACGTTGGTTAATTGATGAGAACCCCATATATATACGATATGACATTCACAAACAATTGAATTAATAACCTCAAGAAAGTTTAATTCAGGAATAGATAAAAGAAAATAAAAAGAAAGTACTTTGACCTAATGATTAGTGAACCACGAACCAAGATAACAAAGACGTCACTCCTAAGAATAAGAGAAGAATGAGGGAGATAAGTCAAGTTGATAACTCAAGAATCAATCATTGACAAATTCTCAAAGTTCTTCAAGAACAAAGAGAGAGAAAACTGAAATTTTCATTCAAAATTGGCTAAATCTCGTTTATGAAATTTACATGGCATTTTATAGGCAAAATAAATGAAACCTTATTTTCTAAATATTACATGGACGCCCTAGCCCCTTAGTACACCCCACTTAGGCTTGAAATAGCTAAGTTTGGGCTTAAAATAATTAAATTTGATAGCCTAAAACATAAACTAACGACCCATCACGAAATTAAACAAATAAAAGCCCAATATTATCAAAATTTGATACTTAACAAACTAATTAAACAAACTAACTTAATTAAACCAGCCCATAAGACAAATTAAGCCCAAATTAATACAAACAAATGAAACCAGCCCAATTTGCCTTCAAATAGCCACCCAAGCCTTCAATATTTATGATCTTGGACTTGATCTTGTGCTTGAATCATATTTTGAAGCCTTAGTGTTCTTTCCATGTCATTCAACTCTTGTTGCATAAGACTCTTGGCCCAAATCTCTTGAATCAACTCATTTAACGCCTCCTTCATTCTTTTAGCTCTAGCCCTTGTCATAGGCCTTGAGTTGATACTCAAAGGATCATTAGGTTTGCTTCCTTGGTTTTCATCATTAACCAATCAAATTTATCCATTGCATTTAAATTAAATAAAATAGAGAATTTGTTTAAAGAGTAAGAATGCAATAGATGAATTTAATTGGTTGGTCCTTACTTTTTAAAATCAAATATACCTAATTATAAAAACCATATATATATATATATATATTATAGTACTTCTCCTTTTCGTTCTCAATAGGACATCACATGATTCCTTTATAACAAGAGCAAGTAATTCTTTTCTCTTTATTTATTTTCTCTCTCTTTCCACTGTTTTTAGAAGTAGAATTATAATATACACACTTCAAATTACATTTATATATCTTATTCGTGTAAAATTTAGAAATTGATTTTGGGTTTTAAAGGTGATACAAACATATAAATTATGATAAAAGTAAACATTAATTCTGAACAAATCTAATTATCATAAAATTCATTTAATTAAAAACTATACAAAAGGTCATATTCTCAAATAATGCAATCTAAAAAATAATAATAAAACCCACAAAGTGAGCAATTAAATAAATAAAAAAGAAAAGGGAAATGAAGTACGTTGAGTGCTTGACCGTTAGTGTCTAGAAGTGGGCCAATTGAGGGGAGAGATTCTGGAAGTGGGCTGCTAAAACAATTTGGGCATTTAGTATCGTCACCCCAAAAAAGGCACTCACCACTCGTTTTAACCAAATATCTTAGCGGTCTTTTAAACAATGTTAAAAATAAAAAATAAAATAAAAAAATGTTTTTTAAGCTTCCACTCTCTAGTTGTTCACGGCACATGACATTAGACTTTGCTTGTTTATGATGTGACTTTACATTGTAATGAATGAGAGGGGATGGTTTCTAGACATAAAATTATAAATATTTGAAGTCCTTCTTTTCTCTTTTTCTTGTAGAAGTGAAATTTGTTTTTAGTAAGGAATTACTACCTTAGCGAAACTAGTTAACCAATGCGTTTCTCAACAAAGGGATCATGCTTCCTTCATGGCAAGGACAAGCATTTCCTTTTTCTCCTATCCCTATATCTTTGTTTCCCTTTTTCTAATGTTCTTAATAGAGAATTTGTGATGCACACTCACCAAAGAATATTTATGTTATCCTTGTGCTTAAATCACTGGCTATCTTTTTCTTCATTATTTATAAGTCAGTATGAACTTTCAGATAATAATAACAATAATTGATAATTCCTAACAAAAAGAAAAGTTCCAATGCGTTAAATTTAAATAGTTAAAACTTATATATCAAGCTTATTTAAACATTTTCACCAAATTGATTCTATTATCGCTTAATAAAAACTTATTAAACTTTCATGTACATTACTTTAAAACTCCATTAAAATTCAATCAAAAACATAAAAAGCTTGTAGAAAACAAACCCAACAGTAGTGGAAAGTGCTTTTGGCTTTTTCTCAGCTAATGCTTCGTTCGTTACAAACTCCTCCTCCTCCATTGTCATTGTACAAACGTTTTTGGTGCCCTGCTTTTTCACAAGCACACGTTACTCTGTTTTGATGCTCTGCTTTTTCATAAGCACACACTACTCTGTTTTGATGCGCTGTTTTTTCTATATGTATATATACCTTATCTTAGAGTCTTTTTTTTTTTTTAATAAATATTTATTTGTATTATAATATAATTATTTTTTCATTGCAACAGATTTGTCCCTATATATGTTTAAAATTAGGTGTAAAAATTAAAAAAGCTGCAGCAAAGACTACGACAACAACAAGGGTTGTCACAACAGATTCTACAACATCACTACAGTTTGAGGATGTCTAACTCCATGAAAACCTTCAAATTTTTCAAATTTGGCATTAGAAGTTATAAACGTTTTCGAGAAAAATGAAAATTGTTTGGGACAAGTGTTAGTGTTGGTCAAATTAGCAAGTAAAACATCAATTGTAAGAGACTCTCAAATTCTTTACGCTCTTTAAAATAAATGCTTCAAATGAGCATTCAAAGTTTGACATAATATAAGATATATTTAGAATATACACAACGTATAAAATAGAAAAGTCATAATCATGAAATACCATATGTATTCAAAATCATTCAAAGTCTTGATGTTAAGGGTTAAAGATACTAGCTCCATAAGTTGATTGAACCATTTGGACGAACAAAGGAAGTTGCAGCATTACAAATATTGCCACTGGGAAAGAAGCACATAAAGTTATTGGCACAAAAATGAAATGCCATCTCTCCTGGAGTACAATAGTTAAAGTTGCTCCAAAAGCTATTATCATAGCCGCTATGGCAATGAAGAGAGAGCCAAGACCTAAAATTAACTTCTTTGGTAGTGATTCAAGAAAGTCATCTACTGCATATCGTGCAGTTAGGATTGCTAAGAACATTAATAAGGATGTCAACGAGGAAAACAAACCTAGTGCATTTAAAATAGCAAATATCGTGAATGCATACGTTCGTAAAAAATTTGGAACTCCTTTATCATTGCGGTTGCCTCCTGGTACTGTAAAAGCTGCAGCGAAGAGTACGGTGGCAATGAGTGTCGAAACAAGCATGCAAGAATTGGCAGTATCTTTCATCCACTTCTCTCCTTTCTCAGCCAACTCCTTGTGCTCTATCCTAAAAACATCTTTCGCTGTTTGATCATTTTTATCTTTCCATTGCTTGTAAACGAGGCAGGTAAGTCTTCCCACCTCCTACACAACATAAGACAAGCTCATACACATCACATAGACATATATTTGATATGCTAATGGATATCGTTATATCTAATATATATGATAATGTCATTATGACTCATTAAGTATGGGCCTCAAGGTATGAGAGAAAGGAGTGATTAATTTAAACCCGTCTCAACAAACTTTTGATCCATTTCAATATTAACTTAAAACAGAAGTACTATAGTTATATATAATTAACAGTATATAATAAACTACTTATGCTAGGATTAGTACACTAACGTAGATATTTTCAATAAATGTTGTAAGGCAAATGAGTAAACACTTACTGGTTGAAGTTCAAAAAATCAATGTACCATTTCAAGATGCATGGATTATTTCTAAATTAATTAAACTTAATTTTAATACCTTAAACCACTGTAATTCTCTTTGCATTTGGAAAGCTGCACCAGAAACTGAAAATAGCTTAAATGCTGGAGCCAACTTCCCTACCAAGTGTAAAGTGGTGCCTTTCGTTTCCAGTTGACGTGAACACAACTCCTTAGCAATTGCCGGAGAAATGTCTTTTATTATATTGAATATCTTTTCTTGCCGATATTCAATAGCAACTTGTAATATGTTTCTTTGAGGTATTACGTCAAAGTAAATTAGGTCTGGAAAATGTTCTAAAAGGGTCTTTACAATCTCTTCAATTCCATTTATGGCTTCACCCAAGATGAAAACTGGATTTTGAAGAAAAATAATGATTTCTTGAAAGCTCATGCTAGCAAGTTGTGGGCAAACATGATTTATTAAATCAACAGCAGATTCATGTTTCAACTTCGCATCCCGAACCAATTTTATAGAAGGTGCTGCGAGTGAAAATCAGATAAAATATTTAAAAGTTATGTATTGGTAGAAGATAAATATTGGATAAATTTTAGATGAATGTTTATATTTGAACCAAATTCCCAAAGAAGGTCAACCAAGTTTTTCTATATACTATATATCTGGAGAATTTTAGGAGGTTACTTACCTAGTAGTGCGATAACTTTCCAAAGTAATCTCTTGAATGGTTGAAATGCTGTACATAGGAATAAGGTAAGTTAGGTAATTAATTAATCTGGTGAATGTGAGAATATGTTGATTTAGAGAATTTGAAGAGTAACACATTGAAACAAATAAAATTTCAAACCTTGAGAGACAGAGGTTCCTGACTGTATTGAGGTGACTAATGCTGGAAACTCTTCAGCTTGAACAACTTGAACCAAAAAGAAGAAACCATGAAAATGTTATCCAATGGAAAACAAAAGATATAGTTATATATATATATATAATTGGCACGTGTAAGTAAAAAGTTGTGTATGAACAGAATGCTTACATTTATAGAATTAACTTTCAATTTCTTTCGTAAGGATTTTAGTAAATGATCTCTTAAATAAAATGTTATTTATGCACATGATACTTACATATGTAGATCCATCTTTCCCAAAATCCAAGATTACTCCCACTAAAAAAGTACGAAGGATTATTTGCCAACCAGAAGAGCAAAGAAGTCCCAAATTCGTCTTTGGCAAGAGCCAAGTTAGGATATCTTCGAACAAAAAACAAGGCTACATCTGTTCAAGTTGCAACATAATAAAGTTCACTATAGAATTAAATTTGTTGAAATAATAAGACTACATTGTTGGTTTTCTTACCAAGATAACCTGATTGAATAAGATTACGGAGGAGTTTAGGTAATGATTTGATGAAGGCAAAGTCGGGAGACTCAACTATGGTTATATTACAGAAGTACATTACCATTTCCTTGTTTGCACTAAATATAGAATAGAGAAGTGGTAGATCTCCGAGATTGTTGACCATATGAGGTAAATCAGGGTTCTTTTTAACCAATGCCTTAGCAGTCTTTAAGCTTCCACCTTATGCGACATAGTGAAGGACTGTATTTCCTTTTGAATCTTGTAGTGCAACTGATTCTGGAGATAGAGATTCCAAAAGGTTTAGGACGAAATCCCATTGGCAACTTACTGCTGCAACATGCACTACTGTTCGTGCATTGAGTGTTATCCTAGTAGCCAATGCATTTGGATCATGCTAGATAAAAGTTTTGGCACTTTTCCAATCACCTCTTTGTGCAGCATTGTATAATGGTCGATAAAAACTGTGATGCCCTCCTAGCACTTTTAAATAATAATCCTTTTGTTAGGCTACTTTTAACAGCAATGTATAATTCTAAAATTAAATTATTCGTTAGTGTGGATGTCTACATCTTTTTCTACCAAAATTATTTAACTGTTGACTGTCATGATTTCAGCATCACACGCCACTACTAGTTATCACAACTAATCAAGACTACAACTTCTTGATGAAATATAGATATAGAAATCATCAAGGACTGAACAAGAAGACCATAGTAGGGAGGCCAACTATAATTACCATGTAATAGAACTTTCATTCATGTATGGTAAAGAACATAGAGTAGAATTGTATAACTTAATATAAGTTCATACTTTTCAATGCCACATTGTAAAATATAAAATATAATTATTACTTATCCAATCTTATACTACACCAAACAAGATATAATACTATTTTTGGTCCAATTTTAACTGCACAGAATACATCACATTGCTAATTTAATTCAGTACAAACCAATTCCATATCTTAAAAATAGTTAAATTCATTTCTGCACACCACCTAAGGCTACGTTTGGCAGCTAGGATGAGTAATGTGATTGGGGAAAAAAATTTTTTCCATCTCACTATTGCCCATGTTTGGTGCAAAGAAGAGAGAGAAAAACTTCCCGACCCACCAACCATCTCTTTTCAAATCCCAAAATCCCAAAAGGATGGGATTTGAAAACCCACTGAAAATGGTGAAATTTTCAAATTCCATTCAAACTCAGTAATTTATTATATTTTATTCAAAAATCAATTTATATAAATATTATATTAATTTCGTCAAATTCAATCCAATTTCAATTACAGCAAACATGATATAATACTAATTTAATCACATCCAATTCTGACTCATCTCATTCTATCTAATCTCGTATACCAAATAGGGCAAAGCCCTGGATATCACAAGCACGCCACTTGGGATATAGGAGACCTGCTATGTACCTAATTAAAATTTAAAATGGTTACTTACATAATTCTGCAGCTGCACTTTGGGCTTCGGACAATTGTGGTTGATGAGCACTTTCTCCTATGTTATTAAGAAGTCGGTTGATTGATTCCTCTGAACTACTATTTGGCATGTTGTTATGGTTTAATTGCAAACAGAAACTAGCATTTGGCTTTACACCTCCAATCCTCTCTGGTTGTTGTAACATTATGTGATTTTGACACTCGATTCTTCACTGGAAAAGCAAAGAGAATGCATTAATTACTGCAATGATCCATTATGTCCACTCATTTCTGCAAAACCACTTATACATTCAAAATACATTTTCACTATGATTTTAAGGCTAATGCTTAGCTTGGGAACACTATTCTATAAATTTCTAGCAACCTGATTATATAGAAAAGCTAAGGAATTAAATAAGTATGTAAAGTATTTTTGAAACAAAAAAAAAAAAAAAAGTCAGTATGTAAAGCAAAGTTACTTTTCATATTTTTAATGGCAGTTAGTATCAATATGTATAATGTGATTTTAGTTTGCAACATCATAATTAATTAAATTATATTTTTAAAATTAGACCTTGGGTTGGAAGACTTTGACTTTTGAAGTCAATGATAATTACGTAAGTTAAAGGAGTCATTGGATTTTTTACTTGAAAAAGGAATAGTCTCAAAGAATAGTCTCAAACTTTATCAAAGATTAAGCGAGAATATAGAACTCTGGATGATATATATATATATATTTAAAATAATACATAAAATATACATATTGATAGTTTGTTTGTTACTGTTTTTTGTTAGTTTATTATTTTTTCTAAGATAAAAGCCTCTGAAAGTAAATACTTTATGTTTATATTTTTATAATTTATATACACAGCTAAGAACAAATTATTTAATAAATCTACACCAAAATTAACTACATATTTATATTTTAAAAATTTATTTTTCATTTATAACAATAAATGAATTGTTATTTTACTTAATAATATTCTAAAAACTATTAAATTCATGTAATTTGGAATTATAAATAGGTTCTTTTTACGTTACAAAAGGTAAGCTGTAAAAATTGCCGTAAAAAATGTGAAAATCCATTTTCGTAGCAGCATATAAAAATTGATAGTGTATAATATAAAAGATGAAAATAAAATTATATTATTATTTTGATAAGGATAGTTATGAAAGTAAATAGTTTAATCATGATTAAGTTTTTAAATAAGTTTTTATTTTATGTTATTTTTTTAATATAATTAGGTTTTTATATCACTTTAAAAAAATTAACTTAATAAGTCTAATTCAGATGCATTAAATGATATATAAAAGAAAAAATAATTCATAACAAAAACTAATTTAATATAATTATAAAAATGAAGAATATATGTGTGTGTGCATGCGTGTATATATATATATAAGATTTCAGAAATCTAAGGAAGGAATTAACCTGCAAGTGTGGAAGATGAAGATGACTTCTCTCTGCTTTACTTGATTGAGGCCTGAAGCCGTCTAATGATGGGAAATGAAGCCAATGAGAACCTTATATGGAGAACCAGTGGAAATTGGAATGAGCCCACTAGTACACTGTGAAACCGCATTATATTTTTTCCAAAGCCGTGTTTACGCGTCAAAGTGATGGAAACCAAAATAAAATCAAGGAGAAACCTCAATTGAGATCCTAAGGTTTCACAAAATATCAAAATTTTAATTTTTTTTGAAAATAATTTTTTTCATCTCTAATTTTTTAAAGACTCTTCAAATAAATTCAAACCATCAGTAAATTGATAATCAACGGTGATTTTGAGTAATTTAAATGGCAATTTAGCAACTTAAGTTTAGAGATGTTTTATGTAATTTAATTTATAAATTCATTATTTAATAAAGGTAATTTAATAATTTATATATCACTAACAATAATCAAAGGTAAAACTATTTTTTAATATATTATGTTAATGTTGACCGTTAGTTAACTGATAGTTTGGATCTTTTTTGAAGAGTTTTGGAAAAGTTAGCAACGAAAAGTGCTATTTTGAAAAGAGTTTTAAAAATCTGATATTTTTTAAAACCTTAAAGATTAAAATAAAGTTTTTCTAAAATCAATGAGTAATAATTCCGTACATTATGTCTTTATATTCTAACATGAAATGTTAGAATTGAACTCCCATTATTAATATGTTTTCATTTATCCAGTGTCACATTATGAATTCAGATAAACACTAAAATGTGATGGATAATGTTATTTTAAAAAGCAAATATCAACACAATCCAGAAATAGAACACACATGAATTGTTCATCGAACATATGTCATAGAAGACCACCGTGTGGGTTGGAGACAAAAACTGCTCAATTGGCAGGGTAGGCCTTGGGCTTGTGCAGTAGGAACGATGGTCCCCAAGTCCATAACTCTGGGGCCTCAAATTTCTTTGTGTGAGTGTCCAAATTTTTTTACTTGCTCGAGGGCCCAAAGCTGAAACCATAAAAACTTTTGAAATTTATTGATATTGTAGCTAATAGGCACAATGTGAAAAATATATTATTACTTTATATTTGCACCGGACCTCTGGACCATCAGAGAGTATCTTATCATTAAGCTTGATAATGTCTCCAGTTCGAAACAATTATCGCTTCTTAGATTATAATATAAATATATGACATGTATTTTTCAATGAGGCAATGCTTACGAATACGTGACGCTTATTTTTCAACGAGGCAATAGTTAAGCATTTCGGTCATCACAGTTCAATCCACGTATGGCTGGCGTACAACCTACGGGGTAACGAAATTATAGTATGTAAGAAATTATTCTGTCAGCCATTTAAATCATAAGCACATTCTTCATCATCTTGGCTTAGCAAGTTCAGATTCTCACCATCGAGCTTTGGAATATCAACAGATACATTTATAACTTCTATCGGAATTTCAAATTTGAGTAATATTTATTGGAATAAATATCGGATATATTTACTACTTAAAAATAAAATTAATAAAAATTATATTTCATAGAAAAGAAAGTCAATGAAAGGAAAGTTGAATCTTTCTTTAGGAGGGTGGTTTCAAGAGCAATTTAAGTTTTTATTCAAGCGTGGTGTGAGATTTTTTTATTGATTTAATAAACAATAGAACTACAATAGGAATTAAGTACTTTATCTCTTTTAAAGGTTTTTTTTTTTCTTAATAAACGTGTCAATAGCAATAAAACTATTTTAATTTTCTAACTACTACCGACGCTCCAACAGAAATGGCTAAATTAAGGTAATTATAATGAGTTCTCACAAAGAGGAGTGACTAGTTATGATTTTCAGTTGTGATTTTATGTAATTCGTTAGTGCCTCTTACATTGTATGGACAAGAATAGGACCTGTATGACCTAAAAATGTTTTCTTTTGTGTGGATTGGAGATATATATATTTTCGTAATGTCTGTAGATATCTGAAATTAAATAACTTATTATTTTATCGAAATCTATTAAAAACAAATACAATATGCACTACAATTTTTATAGAGCATGCATCAAAATTTATCACTATTTTATGGAGTATGCATTATAATTTATCCCTTTATGACAACCGTTACCAAAATTTGTTTAATCATTGAAAGTGATAACCAAAAGTGCAATTAATTGTTTATACTTTAATTGTTGTTTTTAATTACTTTTAACATTTTTGAATGACAAACGAGTCTAAGAAAAAAAATATTTCTAACCAAAAACACTTATAGACAGAAAATGTACGCCACAAAGAACAAAATATATATTCTCTTTAAAATGGATTGATTCTTAGATCAATATTTTGAATTGCATTGAATAGCATTATAAAAAAGCAAATCAATTCCAAAGAAAGATTTTGGAAAGGAAATTATGGTACGTTATATGCTTCCATGACCACAGTGGACATCCTCCTAACGATGGATGAGCCTTCCGAGTGGGTGGCGGATAAATGAGTGGGGTGGTTTTATGTAGCTGTTAGATGGTGGAACGACACAGCCACACAAGTAATAGGCTTTGGACTTTAAGTTTGAAGAAGTCAATATCTGACAAAACCGATTTAGGGAAAAGACAAAGAACTTTTTGTTTGAATTTGTAAATGAAGTTGGAGATGCAAACTCCGACTCTTTCAAAATGTGGACCACCTGCTTTTGGAAAAAAAACTTCGTCCAGATTGAGCGAGACATTTATATCCTTTTTATTAATCACTATATCCTATGAATAGACACCAGGTGGAATAAAAATTAAACTTATGATATGGTCTAATGCAAGGAAAATAAGAGCAACCAGAAGACTTTTAGACTATATAACTATATGATTAGGACGTCTACTGAAAGCACCAAAAAATAAGGAGAATCATCAATTATGATAATTAAGAATACATGTGGAAAGATAATTTATTAAGCGCATATAAGATAGCTATGTGGAAAGTCTTCCACCAAAATGTAAAGAGAATTGCAATAGTTTAAGTTATTAACATTCTGTCCAATTAATTCAAAACTACTCAAGTTTGGCATTGGAAATTAAAGCTGGTTATAGGCAAGTAAAATATCCATACCTGTCGTTTTGAAACGTGATGAATAGTTTTGACTCTCACTATCAAGAATTTAATAATCTACATTACTAAGATTTATTGAACATAACTGTGTTCGTAACTAATCCTGTGACATGTCATTATATAATATTTCTACATTAGTACTTGATGAGAGTACGTATGTTACTGACGTTACGATTCTATATATTATAATATCAATTAGCATATCAAATATAGAGTTATACACAATAAATCTTATGTATATTTAATTTTGTCTTATGTTGCTTAGGAGGTGGAGAAAATTACACACCCTTATGAGAAAAACTAGAAATATAAGGACAATTTGTAGGGAAAAAACAATTGTTTTTATAAAAATAAGAAATCTACGGAACACTAAGTTTTAAAGTTTTTTATAAAACTCAAGAACCCTACATCTATAAAACAATGAAATAAAATAATATGTAAAAATGAAGATCGAATCTTGTATCTTTTGTATTGATCTCTGTGGATTGCTCACCACCTAACATTTTTTGATATGTCTGTACACCAAAAAACAAGTGAGTGGGCACGATAGAATTATGTTCAATTTCTTTTGATTTCTTTTCTAAAAAAAAATCAAATCAATGTTTATATGAGGTGAGTGTTTGTTTTTGGCTATACAAAGAACAAAACCACTAATTTTTGTTCTTTGTTTTTCTTTCTGTTTTCTCAAACAAATGTATAACCAAAAGTTCTATAAAAAAGAAAATTATTTCTTTTCTATTTATAGACAACCAATTAGGGTTTTAATTAATCAAAATTAATGTTAAACCCCAAGTTTATTAAAATTAAACTTTTACCCCATATAACATAATTAATTCAAAATTAATTCATGTTATATTTTGAAATCGAACTTGTGACCTATAATTAATTCATAATTAATTTATACCCGGTCACTGCTGAAAATCGAATTCAAGACCTCTTATAAAATTAATTAAATAATTAATAATTTGAATAATCGATATTATTCAAATACCAAGTGAACATATATTTTGATACTTATGTAACAACTATAATTGGACAATCCAATTACAATATTCTATATACACGTTTCTTATAATGAAATGAGCTATTAAGGGGACCCGATGGACCTATAGTTTTAAACTCCAATAATATAAGATTTATTAATTAAACTCTTTAATTAAATAATTCACTATTATTAATCTTAGAGTTACTCACTAAAAGTCTAAGATTGCACTCTCAAAATTACAGATGTTTTTATACAATCAGAAATTTTCAGTGTCCATTGATTTAATCACTACATATAATTTGACCCTCCACAAATAGTTCATAATTAGAGCTAGGTCAAAATGTCCGTTATACCCTCTAATTATCTATTGATCCTTAAGTATCATTGATTTTCTAATGAACAATATATTCATAACAACTTATGAATTTATCTTTCCGTTTACATATGAATAGAAAGTTAATTGCTCTTATTGTTCAAAACCCGAATCAACCCTTAAGAGAACTATTTCTTTACTTCTCGCAAGAAGGAGTAGATTCCACTATTGTATAGAATGTTTCCAGCTACTTACTAAATCATATCCCCAAAGTACGAAGTTATTGATCGAGCATCTACATCAATCTCACCCATGTAAATCAAAGGATATAATTCAATAAGCAGAATTCCATAATACACTCAGGATTAAGATCAATTCATATATGATCATCTAGTCGATAAATATAAATTTCTAAGTTTAACGGATATTAATTAGAGACTCATGTTTATCGTGGTCCAGTCCTATATAATCTTTATTATATAAGGTGCCTCAATTTCCATATCACTACATGAATAGTCTCGAATAAAACTATTGTACCGAATACAAAATGGACCGCAACTATAGATTTACCATAAACAAAGTACCCAACTTCGTTTGCTTTCTACGGACTCTTTAGATTATTTCTTTTAAACTAAATCCGTTTGTATATAATCTTATATACTTAGTTTGAAAATACATAAGTAATAAAAGATGTTTCTCATGATATATACAATTTTTGCAAAATATATAAATTGAATAAAATGAATATTTTATTATTGTTTATTAAAATCGTTTACATAATTACAAGCTCTTAGGGCATAAAACTCAACACAATCAACTAGTGAAAGATGTTTTTACGATAAAAGAGCAAGGAGAGAAGTGCATGAAAGACACTACAAATTATTGTACGCTTGTTTCAACTCTCATTGCCATTGTATTGTTTGCTGCAACTTTTATAGTTCCAGGAGGCAACATAAATGATAAAGGGATTCCAATTTTTTTACGAATTGAAGAACGCATTTATAGTATTTTCTATTTCAGATGCATTAGTTATGTTTTTCTCTTTGCTTCCCTACTAATATTTGTAACAATTCTAACTGCATGGTGTGAGGTAAAGGACTTCCTTGAATCACTACCAAAAAAGATTAATTATAGGTCTTGGCTCTCTCTTCTTTGCCATAGTTGCTATGATAATAGCTTTTGGAGCAACTCTAACTATTGTACTTTGCAAGAGATGGCATTGCGTGTATGGGCCAATTACTTTATTGGCTTATTTTCGAATGGCAATATTTGTAATGCTGCAACTGCCTTTGTTTGTTCAAATGGTTCAATCAACATATGGATCAAGTATTTTTCACCTTTGGCCATCAAGAATTTGAAAAACTTTATAAAAACCCTAATAAATTTCTTTTTGTATTATTTTCCTTCTATATGTTCTAAATTTGTATTACTACTCTGTCAAATTCTCTTAAACGCTCATGTATATAAAACATTTAGAAGGAAGTAAAAAATTAAGAGTCTCTTACAACTATTGAATAACGCATTCAATCAATATGAACCCTTGTCAAGTTCTTATTTTACTCCGGATTTTTTTTTTTTTTTGAACTATATGTAAATTGTGAAACCAGAAGTAAAGAAACAAGAGAACAAAATTTGTTCACAAAATTGAATATTCTACTTACGTTTCTTATCATACATATTTTACAATATATAGTTCTTGGAAACTATAACTACCATTGCTATTGTTGTCATCATCTGATTGGCTAATGAATCACAGCTAGAACAACATGATTGGCTAATGTTTAACTCACTCTAACTTACTTAACACTTCCAACAGCCCCTCTCAAACTAGACCTAAAGTGTTTTCTGGTACTAGTTTGTTTCTCAATAACTTGAACCGATCTATGCTTAGGGGCTTCGTTAATATGTCTGCTTGCTGATCTTCTGAAGGAATGTATCTGACATCCAATTTCTTTGAAGCTATTTTATCTCGAATGAAGTGTAAATCAAGCCCTATATATATAGTTCTTGAGTGATATACTGGATTTTTAGCTAATGAATTTGCTTCAGTGTTGTCACACCATATGATAGAAGGATGTACCTACTGAAAACCAATCTCAGTTAGGAAAGCTTTTAGCCATACAACTTTTGCTGCAGCATGTGTTAGTGCCTTATATTCTGCTTCACAACTAGATCTAACAACTACATTTTGCTTTCTTGAACTCTAGGATACTAGATTTGTACCAAAGAAAACACACCATCCACTTGTTGATTTTCTGTCATCCAAACTACTAGCCCAATCAGCATCTAAGAACCCTTCAATTTGCAAAGTGTTTGAATCTGACTTTCTGAAAAACAAACCAAAATTTAATGTCCCCTTAATATATCTTAACACCCTTTTGCAGGCTTGCCAATGAGAGGTTATTGGAGAAGCCAAGAATTAGCTCAACTTATTCACAACAAAAGACAGATCAGGCCTTGTCAGAGTAAGGTATTGCAAGCTCCCAATAACACTCTTATACAAGGAAGGATCATTTAAAGATATTCCTTTTGTTTTCTGCAGCTTTGTCCCTATACATATGGGAGTAGGACAAGGAGTGCAGTTTGACATTTTTGCTTTCTGAAGTAAATCAACTGCATACTTCTTTTGTGTAAGTGACAATCTATCTGCAGTTCTCCAGGCTTCAAAGCCTAAGAAATAGTTTAGAGAGCCCAAGTCCTTTAAAGCAAATTGTTTATTCAAGTCATGAACCAGCTGATTTATAAGATTCACATCATTTCCTGTCACTTAAATATCATCAACATATATAAGGAGCACCACTAAACTGGATTCCTTTTTGAAAATAAACAAAGAAGTGTCAGCTTTTGAATTCATGAATCCCTATTGTAGAAGTATAGTTTTTAGCCTTTCAAACCAAGCTCTTGGAGCTTGTTTTAAGCCATAGAGAGACTTGACTAACTTGCACACAAAATCAAGATGAATGGAGCTTTCAAACCCCTCAGGTTGCTCCATATACACTATCTCTTTTAAGTTTCCATTCAAAAAGACATTATTTATGTCAAGTTGCCTCACATCCCATCAAGGTTCATAGCCAAAGAAAGTACCACTCTAATGGTGGATGACTTAACAACAAGATTGAAAGTTTCAAAGAAATTAACCCTAGTTGTTTGGTGATATCCTTTGGCAACAAATCTTGCCTTATGTTTCTGAATTGAACCATTAGAATTATGTTTTATTCGAAACACCTATTTACACCCAACAATATCCATATCTCTAGTTCTAGGTACTAGTTCCCAAGTTTTGTTTCTAATCAAGGCTTTATACTCATCCAACATTGCATTTTTCTATTCTAAACTCTTCAAAGCTTCACTCACACTAGTAGGCTCACTAGGAACTGAAGTTGCAGTATGTAAAGCACTAACATTAACAACTGAATGTGTTTTTGATTTGGTGATCATAGGATGAGTAGATTTTGGTTTGTTTTTGGGTTGAGTCAAATCAATGTAAAAAGCAATGTTTGCAAGTGAATGAGAGGATGATTTATGTTATGATAAACCATGATGCAATTGTGTAATAGATGTTAAAGAATCTGTTGCAAGGGATTCAACCGATTTAGCTGAAATTTTTGAAGACTTGACAAACTAAGCATTTTCAAGGATGGATAAAGGTGAACAAGGAATAGGTTTTGAAGAAGAGGTATGTGCAGATGTAAACAAAGAAGTGTAAGGAAACTCTTTTTCATTAAAAATGGCATCTCTAGATATATAGATTCTATCACTTGGATGAAGACACCTATAACCTTTGTGAACATCACTATAACCAAGGAATAGACATTTTGATGAATGAAAATCAAATTTATGTTTGTTATAGGGCCTTAACAATGGAAAACATGCATAGCCAAACACCTTTAGGAAGTTATAATCTGGTTTGAGGTTGAAAAGTTTTTGAAAAGGTGAAATATGCTTAAGTATAAGTGTTGGCAGTCTGTTTATGATATAGGCAGCTATTCGAAAAGCTTTCCACCAGAAAAACAAAGGCATCTTGGCTTGAGCTAGAAGAGTTAATCCAACTTCAACCAAATGCCTATGCTTCCTTTTAGGAAGTCTATTCTGTTGGTGTGTGTGAGGACAAGAGTGTTTAAACATTATTCCTAATTGAGTAAGATAGCCTGCTAATGATCTAAACTCTCAACCCTAATCACTTTGCACTATTTTGATCTTCCTATCAATGGCTAACTCAATTGATTTTTGAAAAGAAATGAAGATATCTTTTACTTGATTCTTTGAAGAAATTGGATAGATCCATGTATACCTAGTATAAGCATCTATGAAATGGACAAAATATTTGTAACCTTGGCTAGAAAGATGAGGAGCAAGACCCCAAACATCTATAAAGATCAATTCAATTAGGGCTTTGTAAGTGGTTGTGGACTTGACATAGGGTAATTTATGAGCTTTTCCACAAATACATGCATCACAGAAATCTAAAGATGTGGTAGTTGTGGAAGGCTTGTTCATTGCTTTTAATTTTTTTTTTTTAAAATAGGAAAAAAATGATGACCAAGTTTTGTGTGCCACACAAACATATCAGATTGCTTTTCAACAGTAAAAACATGACAAGATTTCATCGAATCATTATCAAGATTTGAAAAGTATTGCTTACAAACACTAGTACAAAGAGCTAGTCCATTAACATTATTTATCAAACATGGACCAGAAACATCAACAAATGACAGTTTAGAGATTGAAGAGACTAGAAACATCAAAATATGATGAAGTTTTAGACGAAAGAAATGTTGAAATCTTGGAGGCCTTGAACTGTGGATTAGCAGCTGTGAGATCCAGCTGGTACAGTCCATTTTTTGGTTCCCCTTGCAAGAAAATAATCCTTAAATTCTTGTCCTTGATAGCACAAGAATTAGAGTTAAACTCTACAATTACATCATTGTCTTTTGTAAATTGGGAAATACTTAAAAGGTTTTTGGTTATGCTAGGGACATGCAAGATATTATTTAGAAATAAAGTGTGATGAGGCATAATATGTGGTGTAATGAATGTTGAACCAATATGAGAAATATCAAGTTTAGTGCCATTACCTACTGCAACCTTGTGTTGTCTCTTGTAGCCCACTTTGTGAGCCAAGTTTTGAGGGTCAGGTGTGATATGGTTAGGGGCTCCGCTGTCAATATACCAGGATGGATCAGCTACTGAACTTGGTGTTGCAATGAAGGCATTTGAAGCATTTGATGAACCACTATACTGAGAAGATTGATAGGAATGTTCTGTGTTTCCATTGTAACTAGCTGGTGTAGTAGTCAACTGATGTGCTTGATAGTGTCCTTAGCTTTGAGATTGTCCTCGCTAGGTTTGTATACTTTGCAGAGTTAACCCTTGAAAAGATTGGTAAAATCTTTTGTAACAAGAAGACACTATATGGCCAGCTTTTCCACATAATTGACAAATCACTTTAGGGCCATTTCTTCCACCATTCCTACCACGGTTTCTACCTCTAAACCGACCTCTTGATGGTCCTCCCCTGAAGTTGTTATTATAGGCATAATGAGCTAAAACCTGAGACAAATCAATGGTAGTAATTGCACTATGCTGAGCCAAACGGCTTTCATAACTTATAAGTTGAAACTGAACTTCCTGGAGAATATAGGCATATAAAGTCTCTAGGGTATGCCAAACTTCAAAGGAAGTTGTACAATGTGTAACTTGACCAAACACAGCCTCACTAAGTGTAAAGAAAAGCCAGCAGAGAAGTAACTGGTCTACCTTCTTCCAAATAAAAAAATCTTCATTGATAATTTCATTTTCCTCATCAACAAATTTTGGTGCACATTTCTTTGGACTAAGGACATACTCCTTTAGATCAAAAGCAGGTATGGCTGGCAATACTTGATCCTTCCAAAAATTGTAGTTATTTTGATCTAGTTTAATTGGAAGCTTTAAGTTTAAATTGGATGACAAAAGATTAACTTGAGACTTTTTCAATTGAGAACTAGATTGAGACATATTGGGTGATTCTAAACCTTCTCCTTCAACTTGTGAATCAAAACCTACCATTGTTATACTTTAGAAACAAAGAACTACACTACTTGTACTACTATTTAACCGATTCAATCACTTCACCAAGAAAGCAAAACACCTCAACAGGAATTCAATCACTTCAACAATTATCACTAAAGTAGTGATCTAAAACATCATCATCATAAAACCCTAAACAATTTGGGATCTTGAAAATTGAATAGAGGATCACAAATAAAATTTCAGAGAAAACAAAGAACAACATATTGATGTTCTTAGCTTTATCAAAAACATGTAAACGACATCATGTGAGACTCCACGATGATCTCAAGACGTCCATGAAGGCTTTAATACCATATAATTGTGAAACCAGAAGTAAAGAAACGAGAGAACAAAATTTGTTCACAAAACTGAATATTCTACTTACGTTTCTTATCATACACAATTTACAATATATAGCTCCTGGAAACTATAACTACCACTACTATTTTTGTCATCATTTGATTGGCTAATGAATCACAGCTAGAACAACATGATTGGCTAAAGTTTAACTCACTCTAACTCATTTACTTAACACTTCCAACACTACATATTATTATTAATTGACATTTAATATAGAGAAACATAATTTGAACTCATAATCTCTAAGATTAAGTATAAGAGACATACTGTTAGATCAATTTCATCTTATTTACCTGGAAAATTCAATATTTTAAAACTTGTCTATGATAATTTTATAAACTATGGTGTTTAGTATATGTATAGCAAGCACATGTATAGTAATGTAAAACTACGCTATGCTTGCCTAACCTTTACTTGCCAGTAAGCTTCCATCTCACGAACTTACCTATGATTATATGAGGCAGCATATATTACGTAAACAATACTATTGAATTTGCCTTGTAGGTTTGGTGGAGTACTATAAAGGTGGACATACACTTAGGGAATTATTCACTAAAGAGAATAACGATCAGGTTGAGAATGCAGAGCGCAGCGTTTAAAAAGACACATCGAATTCATGCATGGTTGTTAGGACTCTTGTAGCTATCTTGGTATTTGCAGCAGATTTTACAGTGCCTCGAGGCAATTATATATAGTAACAGGCATTCCAAATTTATGAAAAGATAATACATTTTCTAGAATCAAATTTTGGAAACATTGTTGAAATAATTAATCAAAGAATAAGATCTACTAACCGGATACAATCTTATATTAAATATTGTCTATTTTATGCTTATATTTATTATTTTAATTGTTTAATAATACTAGAGGAAAAAATTTTACTAATATTTTGAGCTAATTGTTTTAGAAAATATATGAAATTAACTAACCGACTTAATTGATACAAACTGAAACTTATAATTTCCCTAACATTTTGAGCTAGTTTATTTGAATATATATGAAACCAACTAACTGGCAACCAATACATACTAGTGTTAAATGATATTAATCGAAAGTTATAAATTTTTAAATAATTTCGTTTAATCTTTTTTTTTTAATTATTATTTGAAGAATAATTTGGTCTAATCTTGTTTGAAAATATACAAAACCTACTAAACAACGCTGACGTTGTCATTGGTGCTTTGCCAGGGTGATTGGAAGCACACCCTCGTTTTGTGTGAACTTGGGTTCGACACCCAGCAGTGTAGCCTCTATGTGGCTGCTTTTCCTCACCTTGTGTGGGCCGTTCTCCAACCTTCATGTGGGTCGATTCCTCTCGTATGCGAGTTGCTCTCTGGGCCACTTCACAAGTGTTTTATCTCGCTTAATCTTGGTAGTCTTCTAGGCTAGTCCAAATAATCCCCCCCCAAAAAAAAGAAAAAAAAGAAAACTAATGTTGACCAATGCTAACCACCTAAAGTACAAAGTAGGAGCCAACTTTCCTGCCAAGTGTAAAGTGAAGTTTCCTCATTCCATAGATGTCATCACAAATTCTTAATAGTTGCTTGAGCATGACTTTCTCAGGAACGTATGCTTCCTTCATGATAGAGGCAAGTACTGTTCCTTTTTCTTTAATTATTGTTTTCAAAGGAAAGATGGTGGTTTATGCCCATAAAAAACATTCATGTAAGCTTTATGCTTATTTTATTTATTTCTAAAGTCGTTAAATATCACGGACATATATTTAATGATAAAAGCAATTAGCAATATTCTAACAATTCCATTGTTGCAAGATATATTTACTAAATTCTTATTAAACCAAACAAAAAGACATATTCTAAAGTATTGCAAGCTTCTAAAAAAAGCAAATAAAGTAACTAGTTAGAGAACCAAACTTTAAAAAGAAAGTAAATACCTTGAGTGCTTTACTGGTAGTGGTTTGAGGTTCCTTAGATGATAAGGCCAAAGCCAAACGAAAACCAGTTAAACTCATCATATTTATATACTTTGATTGATTTCCAAACATCAAATAACTAAAGTTAGCCATTAGTAGTAAGATTTCACTAACAATTTGCACAGGCAGAATAAGCCCTTATTGGGTTTCAAAAAAATAAAAAAACAAATAAGCGCTTATTTATCACAAAGCATTCGCTTCGACAAGGGCAAATTCTGCTCTTTCAATTCCTCCCAGAAGCAACAGGTCACTTTGGCTGTTGATTTTTTTCATTCATTGCAACAAATATTTTACAAAGTTCATTACTCATATGTATGATATATGAGTCTGAAAAATCGATTCTATTTTATTCAATGTTCAATAGAAATACGAAGCATCTCGTTCCAAATTTTCCAATTCCTATTAAATCATATCCGAAAGGTGTTGGAGACAAGCTTTTACAATTAAAAATTCCTCATGACCTTTTTGTTGTATGTATTTTTTGGACTCATTAAATGGGCTGGTAAAAGCCCAACTTAGGCCCAGTAGAAGGCCCGATAAAGTCAAACCAATTAAGGCCCATCAGACAAGGCCCAGATATCAACTCTAAGCCCAGCGAGCTCTGCAGCTCGCCCAAGTAATTTCTTCAGCTCGCAGCGATGAGCTCATCTCACAACAAGGTCGCAGCTCGTTCCTCAGACCTTCTTAAGTGTAGCTCGCTATACGTTTACCAACGAACTCCAGCTCGAAATCGTCATAGACAGCAGCTTGCTCAAGAACACAATTAATGCGGTATCTTCTAGAACAAACAGTTACCTAGTCCAATCGTGATTCTCTCATGTGATTTCCTCACCAGATATGGAAGTTAATTCAAATTCAAACTTAATCAATATTATCCTGGATTTTATGAAGCAGTTTCCTGATTTTATTCAAACATATAAGGAAGTGTAATTAATTCATGATTCTCTTCCTATTTATTGTTCACTAATTTGTAACGCCTCTTCTCCTATAAATAGAGGTTAAAATCATTGTAACAGGGATGATCAGAAATTTATAATATACTGTCACTCTGCAGAATCTAAGAGAGACAGTCGTGGACGTAGGCTTATTATTGCTGAACCACATTAAAAACCCCTCTGTTCTTTCGTTTGTCTTTGGTTCTTTAATTGTCTTTTTCTTGATTTCTGTGTTTTCTCACATTGATTGGAGGTTTTAGGCATTGAATACTCGTCGACTGAAATTCAACGTCGACATTTTGGCGCTAGAAGGAGGGCCCAAACTACAATCTTTTCCATCTCAGTTCGTTGATTTCTGACAACATGACAAGAACCAAGCAAACCAAGTATGTGGGTTCAAGGGCTGACCAAGCAGAGAGCCAGCCCAGTCACCATCAGCATGATGCGCAACATGTGGAAGGTGCACCCATGCATACAGTAGGAACGTCCTATGGTCAAGCGATCAGTGTTGTAGTAGGCGTGCCACCCCTGCCCCTTCGCTAACCTGTTCCGGTGGCCCCAGTAGTTGATGGACAATAGGTGTGGCATCAGAGACAAGAGGCGTTGGAGAACACGGTCAGACAGCTCACAGAGGCAGTTAACATGTTAGTGCAGGCTTAGGTTTAGAACGTGCCTAGGGTTGAGATTCAGGCACCAAGGCACATGCCCCAGCTGCATGAAGCGATACAAGTGCCTAAAAGGCTGGCAAGGGAAGTCCCACGACTAGCAGGCTTAGCTCATTCCTCAAATGCACGTTCTAGAGCTGGACACCCTGTCCGAGAAGAAAGGGAGGTTGCTCGCCTAGCTAGCCTTGTAAGGATGAGCCAGGGTGAAGGACGCCAACGAGCAGAGGTCGGGCACGATAGAGCCAGGGCTGCAGCTCGGAATATTGATGAGGTGGATGAGCGACATGCGAGGTCCCATCAGCCTGGGGGTTAGCTTGAAGAGCACGAGAGGTATGACCCAGAGCACCCTTCCCCGAGTCACGACCACATGAGGAGATACGAGCTTCGAGATCCACAAGTAGAGGAGCTTCTCCAGAGGGTCCAGCAGCTAGAAGCGCGACCTAGATCCCCTGAGCAACATCGCTACCATGGAGAAAGGACCCCATTTGCAAGGGAAATTGAGACTCAGCCTCTCCCTTCGAGGTTCAAGATGCCAAATATTCAACAATACAATGGGGACAGTGACCCCTACGACCATCTCGACGCCTTTAACGTTCAGATGGATTTGCAAACAAGTAATCCCATGGTGAAGTGCCATGTATTCCTAGCTACTTTGGGGGACATTCCAAGGACATGGTTCAATAATCTCCCAGTTCGCAGCATAGGTAGTTGGGAGGACTGTCAACAGAAGTTTGTTGGCCAGTACAGGGCATTGAGAAGGCAGCTCGCTCCATCCTGCCACCTAGTTACTATATTCCAACGTCAGGGTGAATCGTTGAAGGAATATATCACCAGGTTCAGACACGAGATCGCGAATGTTGAGCATCCATTAGATGAAAGTATACTGACAGCGATCTCAGCTGGGCTGCGCAAGGATGGAAAACTGTACGAAAGCATTTACAAGTCCCCAGTGAAGGATCTGGGAGAGTTCTACAAGCGAGCTGCGAAGGAGATTAGGTGGGAACAGACCTTTGGCCCGAAAAAGAAAAGTCAGAAGAATGAAGCGGGCAGTTTCAGCCAACCAAAGAGAAGAAACAACGGTAGGAACAAAGAAGGTAGAAACGGTGGCTTAAGTAATTAGATTGCTAGAAAGGCAAGGAGAGAGCCAAGGAATAAGCGACCTCAACGTCAAGGTCACTATGAGCATTACAGCATCCTGTTAGACTCACAAGACAAGGATCTTTGCAGCAGAGAAGAACAGGGAGGACTTTGGGAAGCCCTATCCTTTAAGAGCCTCTGTTCATCAAAGAGATAGAAGCAAGTTTTGTGCCTATCATAATGAGGTCGGGCACAATACTTTGGATTGCTGGGCGTTGAAAGATGTCATTGAAAAATTTATCAGGAGAGGTCGCTTGAGAGATTATGTGGAATGGCTTGCAGGATCGCAACCTCAGCAGGAACGACCTTACCAACAACAGCTAACACATCAGCAACAGCCTCAGCGAGCTCTCGAGCCCGAGCATGAGCCTGCGGTAAGGACAATTTTTACGATTCATGATGGCCCCCATATCGCAGGTGCTTCAAACAGATTATATGAGAGATACGTTCGAGAGGTGAATCATACTTTTCAGCTCAATAGGTCGGATGAACCATCAAAAAGAGCAAAAATGACCTCGGATGAGATTGTGTTCACTGATGAAGATGCTAGAGGTGTGATTTGGCCTCATAACGATGCGCTGGTTACACGAGCTAAAATTAGTAATATGAGAGTTAGACGCATCATGATTGATTCTGGGAGCTCGGTGAACGTGATGTGTAGGAGCTGTTTTGACCAGATGGGGCTGCGAGCAGAACAAATGAGACCGTCCTTAGAGCCTTTATATGGTTTCACTAGAGATACTATAGTACCAGTGGGCCAGATTAAGTTGCCATTGACTCTTGGGGAGATAGGTCGTCAGGCAACAACTCTGACAGATTTCTTGATAATTGACTGCCCATCAGCCTATAATGTGGTCATGGGGAGACCTGCCATGAACGAGTTGGATGTGGTTACTTCGACCAGAACTCTTACAGTTAAGTTCCCGACTTCTAATGGCATCGGATATGTTCGAGGAGAGCAGCACTTAGCCCGGCGCTGCTATGAAGACACAATAAAAATGGGTGTGCGAGGAAAGAAAGTGAACGTGGTTTCGGGGGACAAGCCACGAGCTATGACTGAGAAAGGGGTCAGTCACGACCTGGACCCTCGCGAGGTAGATGCAGACCGAGCCACAGGGCCAGTCGAAGAGTTGGAAGATGTACTAGTCGGCGAGGCAGATCTAGAAAGGGGCCTAAAGCTGGGAAGAGGATTAGCTCTAGAATTGAGAACCCAGCTCGCTGACTTCCTGAAGGCGAACTTGGATGTGTTTGCATGGAATCACGAAGATATGGTGGGGATAGATCCAAAAGTAATGTCTCACAGGCTGAATATTGATCCCCATTACAAACCAGTTCGCTAGAAGAGAAGGGTAATGATAGGGGAATGTTACTTAGCACTGAAAGAGAAGGTAGATAAGCTGTTGGTTAACAAGTTCATAGGAGAAGCTTACTACCCGACCTGGGTCGCCAATCCTGTACTAGTGAAGAAAAAGAACGAAAAGTGGAGAACTTGCATCGACTTCACTGACCTGAACAAGGCGTGCCCTAAAGACAGTTTTCCTCTACCGAGGATAGACCAGCTCGTGGATGCTACTGCTGGCCACGAGCTCCTAAGTTTTATGGATGCATACTCGGGCTATAATCAGATCCCAATAAACCCCGAGGACGAGGAACATACCTCATTCATGACTGATCGTGGCCTATATTGCTACAAGGTGATGCCATTCGGTTTGAAGAATGCTGGAGCGACCTACCAACGCTTGGTGAACATGATGTTTGAAGAGTAGATCGGAAAGACCATGGAGGTCTATGTCGACGACATGTTAGTAAAGTCCAAGCAAGTAGATGACCATGTACGTGACCTGGGAAAGATGTTTCAGATTCTGAGAAGCTATCAAATGAAGTTGAATCCGCACAAGTGTGCATTTGGAGTAGCTTCTGGGAAGTTTCTAGGCTTTATGGTCAACAGTAGAGGTATTGAAGCCAATCTTGAGAAGATCAAAGCACTGATCGACATGAGATCACCTACTAGGATAAAGGATGTGCAGAGCCTTAATGGCCAGGTCACGGCGCTGAGTAGGTTTATTTCGAAAGCTACAGATAAATGCATCCCATTCTTTGGGATTCTAAAGAAGGCCAAAAGCTTCGAATGGACAGAGCAGTGTGAAGTAGCCTTCCAGCAGTTGAAGGAATACATGGGGCGAGCTCCGCTCCTCTCTAAGCCCAAAGAAGGAGAAAATCTGACTTTGTATCTGAGGGTGTCTCAGCAAGCTTTGAGTGCTGCATTGGTGAGGGAAGAAGAAAAGACGCAACTTCCAGTATATTATGTAAGTAAAAGGCTGCAAGATGTTGAAACCAAGTACTCACAGATGGAGAAGCTCGCTTATTGCCTGGTGATCGCATCAAGGAAGCTGCGACCTTACTTTCAAGCTCATACAATCAAAATCCTCACCCAGTATCCGCTCAAGCAAGTTCTACAGAAAGTGGACACCTCAGGTCGTTTGTTGAAATGGGCAGTAGAGCTTGTATAGTTCGATATCCAATTTAAGCCGAGGACGGTTATTAAAGCTCAAGCTCTGGCAGATTTTATTACAGAGTTTACAAGGCATGTGGATGATGAAGTTGAATCTTCTGAAGGTCCGACTTAGGAGCTTTATGTTGATGGATCATCTAGCGAGCAGAGGGCTGGAGCTAGGATTCTTCTGATTAGTCATGAAGGCCACAAAATCCTTTGCGCTTTAAGATTTGGTTTTTAGACAACAAACAATGGAGCTGAATATGAAGCGCTGCTCGCAGGTCTGCGTTTAGCCAGAGAAATACGAGCTGACTGGCTAAGGGTTTTTAGTGACTCGCAGCTCGTAGTTTGCCACATTCTGAGGGAATATCAGACCAGAGGGCCAAAAATGGCATTGTATCTCCAGAAGGTCCATGAATTACTGGGTTCTTTTCAGAAGTATGAGGTGAAGCAGATTCCACCAGCCCAGAACGTACATACAGATGCATTAGCTCGTTTGGCAACCACTCGAGACGCAGACTTTCTTGGAGCGATCCCAGTTGAATTCCTACCAGCTCCAAGTACAAAAGAGAAGAATTCGCTGATGGCCATAACTGTGCAGCCCGATTCCTGGATGAGCCCAATTCCAATTATTTGCAGGATGGAAAGCTGCCATATAACAAGTTGGAAGCCCGACGTCTGCGAGCTTGAACAGCCAGATATTGCATCTATGATGACATACTATATAAGAAGGGGTTCTCAACTCCACTGTTAAGATGTATTGATGGCCCTGAGTGTGAAACAGTACTAAGGCAGATACACGAAGGCCATTGTGAGAACCACGCTGGGGGGCTGTCTCTAGCTCAGAAGGTACTTCGTCAAGGTTTCTATTGGCCCACCATGAGACAGGACGCCATCACCTTAGTGAAGAAGTGTGATCAATGTCAAAGGTTCGCATAAGTTCCACGAGCTCCACCAGCTTATCTCCAAGAAATGATGAGCCCGTCACCCTTTGCGATTTGGGGGATGGATCTGATCGAGCCCCTGCCAATGGCTCATGGAAGATGCAAACATGCCATGGTCGCGGTGGATTACTTCACCAAGTGGGCAGAAGCGAATGAGTTGGCAAAAATCTCCACAACAAAGATTTAGAAGTTTATGTAGAGTAATATCATTTGCAGATTTGGGGTTCCACAGCAGATCATCACAGACAATGGAACCCAGTTTAGCAGTGACCAGTTCCTTAGGTTCTGCAGCGAGCTGAAGATCATAAAGAGCTTCTCAGCAGTAGACCATCCACAAGCCAATGGCCAGGTTGAAGCTGTCAACAAAATCATAAAGCAGACCCTGAAAATGAAGCTCAAAGCAAAGAAAAGAGCATGGGTATATGAGCTTCAGAAGGTATTATGGGCTTACAGAACCACAGCTCGTAGCACTACAGGTGAGACACCTTTCTCAATGGTATATGGGTCTGAGGCCATGATCCCAGCTGAATTAGAAGTCACCTCACAACAAAGAGCGACCTTCAATCCAAATGACAATGATCAGCTACTCACTGCAAACTTAGATTTGCTTGAAGAACTCAGGGAAACGACCAGGTTAAGAGTAGCTGTCTATCAGCAAAGAATTGCAAGGTATTATAACAAAAATGCTCGGATCCGCAGATTCAATATGGCAGACCTAGTACTGCGTCTCATCTTGCCTGGAGCTCGCAAACCTAGTGATGGGTCTTTAGGGCCAAATTGGGAAGGACCCTATATCATCAAGGCAAACCTGGGAAATGGAGCTTATCATTTAACCAACATGAATGGAGTTGAAGTCCCTCGAGCTTGAAATACTGAGCATCTTCGACCGTATTACCAGTAACTTTATTTGTTACCCATGGTTCAACGTTATAAATGAAAGCTCCATTTTCCCCATAATGTGCAATACTTCTAAGTTAACGGGCTCCGCACTGATTAGCTCACTCGCTGCTCACCTAAATAAAAGAGCCCAAAAAGCAGGTGACTAAGTGTCCCTGCATAGCTCGTAAAAATGAGAGTCTAAAAAGTAGGCGAGGTTATGCACCCTTGCATAGCTCGCTACATTAAAAAGAGCCTAAAAAGTAGGTGACTAAGTGTCCCTACATAACTCGTAAAAATGAGAGCCTAAAAAGCAGGCGAGGTTATGTACCCCTGTATAGCTCACTACATTAAAAATAGCCTAAAAAGCAGGTGACTAAGTGTCCCTGCATAGCTTGCAAAAATGAGAGCCTAAAAAGCAGGCGAGGTGACGACCCCTATATAGCTTGGTACATTAAAAAGAGCCTAAAAAGCAGGTGATTGTCCCTGCATAACTCGCAAAAATGAGAGCCTAAAAAGCAGGCGAGGCAACGACCCCTGCATAGCTCACTACATTAAAAAGAGCCTAAAAAGCAGGTGACTAAGTGTCCCTGCATAGCTCGTAAAAATGAGAGCCTAAAAAGCAGACGAGGTTATGTACCCCTGTATAGCTCGCTACATTAAAAAGAGCCTAAAAAGCAGGTGACTAAGTGTCCCTGTATAGCTTGCAAAAATGAGAGCCTAAAAAGCAGGCGAGGTGACGACCCCTGCATAGCTCGCTACATTAAAAAGAGCCTAAAAAGCAGATGACTGTCCCTGCATAGCTCGCAAAAATGAGAGCCCAAAAAGCAGGCGAGGTGACGACCCCTGCATAGCTCGCTACATTAAAAAGAGCCTAAAAAGCAGGTGACTAAGTGTCCCTGCATAGCTCGCAAAAATGAGAGCCTAAAAAGCAGGCGAGGTGACGACCCCCTATATAGCTCGCTTCATTAAAAAGAGCCTAAAAAGCAAGTGACTAAGTGTCCCTGCATAGCTCGCCAAAAACGAAAAGAACCTAAAAAGCAGGTGTGATTGAATAACCTTGCATAGTTCGTCAAACATTCCAACTAATCAATTGTTTATATTATGAATGTTCAATTGTTAAGTTTGTGCAATTGCTTAAGTTATTGCATCAGATTTCGAGCTCGTCAACAATTAGCTCGCAAGAAGTTTGATAACTCGAAAGCTGATCATAAAATATGAGATAACAAACGCATGCATTAACTCAAGCACATTCAACATAGAAGATGCAAGGAAAGAAATTTTATTTAAATCAAAAATTTCTTACAAATGAAAAAATGAAATGGCTCCACCAATTATATAAGTGAACGAGCTCGAACCCCAACTGTTAGATCTATGTACTATGTAACCATTATTAATCCAACGGTGTAGCGTGAAGTACGGCTTTGTAATCATGCAGCCATCGGTTGAAAGACGTGCGCATTAAATGCGCATGTAAGGGATGTGCCAGCATCGTTTCAGTTACCTTCTGCATGATCGCCACGTGTCAGAGCTGATAGGACAGAATTTGAAGGGCGGGAAAACAGTAATTCAAGATTAACTTACCAAGGAAGCTAGTTTTTACCAGCGAGCTCGAGCTCCCACTTTGCAAAACAAACTGAGAGTTAGGGGGCTAATGTTATATGTATTTTCTGGATTCACTAAATGGGTTGGTAAAAGCCCAACTTAAGCCCAACTTAGGCTTAATAGAAGGCCCATCAGACAAGGCCCATATTTCAACTTTAAGCCCAGCAAGCTCCACAGTTCGCCCAACAATCTCCTAAGCTCGTAGCAACGAGCTCGTATCGCAGACAGGTCATAGCTCATTCGTCTATTCACCATAAGCTCAGCTCGCTGATCACTTTTTAACGAGCTCCAGCTCGAGGTCGCCATAAACTGCAGTTCGCCCAGAGCGCAATTAATGCAATAACTTTCAGAACAGACAGTTACCTAATCAAATAATGATTCTCTCTCTAGATATGGAAGTTAATTCAAATTCAAACTCAGTCAACATTATCTCAGATTTAAGGAGCAGTTTCCTGATTTTATTCAAACAGATTAGGAAGTGTAATTAATTCATGATTCTCTTCCTATTTTGTTGCTTCCAAAATTGTAATGATACTTTCCCTATAAATAGGGGTTAAAATCATTGTAACAAGATACGATTGAATATCATACTGTCACTCTGCAGAATTTAAGAGAGACAGTAGTGGACGTAGACTTATTATTGCTGAACCACGTTAAAAACCCCTTTGTTCTTTCGTTTGTCTTTGGTTCTTTAATTGTCTTTTTCTCGATTTCTGTGTTTTCTCACATTGATTGCAGGTATTGGGCATTGAATACTCGTCTACTGAAATTCAACGTCGACACTTTTAAAAAGATAAAGAATTTTTTACTTCATAATGGAACTTTGGAATTTTCAAACTTGGTATGTGTTTTACTAACTTCCATGTAAAAGTTGTAATAATTCATGAGGAATATTATAAAATTGTTTGGGAAAAGTGTTTATGTAGGTCAAAATGAGTAAGTGAACATCAATACACTATGAGACTCAAAAGCAATTAAACAAGATTTCATATAGTAGTTAATTTATGAATTTAGGATATATACCACAAACTTGTTTGTTAGGGCTCAAAAAACCTTTTACATGCGATAACATATATTTGACTTTATTCAAAGTCTCTTGATTATTAATTGTGAAAGATGCTTCCATATGTTGACTGAATCATTCGAATGAACAAGGGAAGTTGTAGCATTACAAATATTGCCACTGGGAAAGAAGCTAGTAAAACAATTGGCATAGAAACCCAATTCCATCTCTCGCTAAGTATAATAGTTAGAGTTGCTGCAAAAGCTATTCTCAAAGCAGCAATAGCAAGAAAGAGAAACCAAGACCAATGATTAACTTCTTTGGCAATGATTTAAGGAAGTCATCAACTGCATATTGTGCTGTTAGGATAGCTAAGAACATTAATAGGGAAGTCAAAGAAGAAAACAAACCTATTGCATCTGAAATCGCGAACAACATGGATGCATCTGCCCATAAAAAAACTGGAGTCCCTTTATCATTGATGTTGCCTCCTGGTACTGTAAACGCTACAGCAAACAACACCGTGGCAATGAGTGTTGAAACAAGCATGCAAGAATTGGCCATATCCTTCATGCACCAACATGACAAATTGCAAACCATGCTCTTCTCCAGTAAACAAGACCTCCAAATTGTCTCTTTATGATAGTGATCCTTTTCCTGATTCCATTTTATATAAAAGCACCATTGGAGCTCTGCAGTACTTAACCAATACCAAACCAGACATCAGCTTTATAGTAAATAAACTTAGTCAATTCCTTGTTGCTCATACACAGCAGCACTGGCTTGCTTGTAAAAGAGTTCTAAGATATTTAAATGGCACTTCTTCTCTTGGTCTGTGGTTTAAACCTTCCTCATATCCTTTTCAGTTATTTGGTTTTTGTGATGCTGATTGGGCAAGCTCAATTGATGATCGTAAATCCACTAGTGGAAGTTGCATGTTTCTTGGAGGCAATCTCATTTCTTGGAGCTCTAAAAAGCAAACAGTAGTAGCTAAATCAAGCACTGAGGCTGAATATTGGTCCCTCTCTCACGCCTCCATTGAAATCATAGGGATAGCTTCTCTTCTTTCTGAGTTGGGCTTCTCTCTTTCTCATAAACTAGTCCTTTGGTGCGATAATACTGGTGCCAGGTCTTTTGCTCTCAATCCTGTCTTCCATGCCCGCACCAAACATATTGAGGTTGATGTCCATTTTGTGCGAGATCGGATAGTTGCTAGCTTGCTTGAGGTTAACTACATCAACACCACAGACCAAATTGCAAATGTCTTTACCAAGCCCTTATCCATTGATCATTTCCAATCTGAACCTAATAAATAGTCCTCCGTTTAGCTTGAGGGGGCATGAAAGAGAAGATACAAGTCAACATCAGCTTCCTAATCAGCAACAGAGTATGCAACATTAGAGTCAACATCAGCTTCCTAATCAGCAACAGAGTATGCAACATCAGCATCCTGTACATAACATAATCTATGTTAGCAGAACATTAGACTCTGCACCTCTCACAACTTGCAACCATCAAAGAATCGTTGGATTGTTTACCAGAATGACAGCCCTTGATGCACCTGATTGATCAGCCAGTTGGCTCTAAAATTTGTTAGAAACAATTCAGGCAGTTTTGATTGATTGTTTTACAACCATTGATTTAATTGATTTCTATTAGATGATAGAGAATTCTAGAATTTTTTTATGTATATAAATACTATACAGATCCAGAGCTAATTGGCAAGAAATACAAATCCTTCTTCTTTATTTTTATTTTAGTTCTTCATTCTAAGCTTTCGTATTCATGGTTTCCTTTGCTGCATTTCTTCAAACAGATTTCATCAAATATAATGCTCTTTTATATTGACTATCTTTTCTTGCCGATACTCAATTGCAGCTTGCAATATGTTCTGCTGAGACATCACACGACCGTCAATCAAATCTGGAAAATATTGTAAAAGGGTACTTGCAATCATTTCAATCCCATTTGCAATGGAAGTACTCATAATGTGGTTCGGATTTGCAGTAAAACGATTTCTTTGCTGTAAGGGCATACTAGAAAGTTTCGTGCAAACAAGATCTACTAATTTAACAGCACATTCATATTTCAACTTCATATCTCGAACTACTTTTCTGGAGGGTGCTGCAAGTGAAAATCAAACAAAATATGAAAATTAAAAGTCATAAATTAGTTTAAAGATGAAATACTAGATAAATTTTATTCTTTTGCCTCAGGTTTGACAATTATAATGAGCAGACTCATTTAGTTGTAGATATATATTAATATCTTAATTACCTCATCTCAAAGAGGTCAACCATGTTTTTCTATTATAGGGTTTTTTTTTTTCCTATTATGACACTAAAATTAGTTTGAGTTTAAATAATAATATTGAATTGTTAAAACAATTTTTTTGAATGATATTATTAATAACATTATTTTTTCATTTTAGAGGTTTGTCAATTTTATTTTTTTTTTTACACCAACATAAACTATATTTGCAAACAAAGTCCCACAAAAGATTATAGTTGCCCTCCTTCGTGCGCAAATTAATCTTCTATATTCATGAATTATAATTTGTGATAATTGATGATGGTGAGAAAATTATTTCAATAGTTTGATGTCATTTAGTACCATTCGCTGGAATTTTCTCTTCTTACTATATATTTAGAGGATTCTACATGGGTGCTTACCCAGTTGTATAATTGCTTTCCAAAGTTATCCCTTGAATAGTTGAAACGCTGTACATAACAACAAAACATGCTTGGTAACTAATCGGGTTAATGTGAGAATCTGTTGGTTTAAAAAATTTGAAGAGTAATGATGTTAAGATAAATAAAATATTTGCAAACCTTGAGCCACAAAGCTCCTTGGTTGTAATGCCGGAGAGCCTTCTATGCTTCTAGGGATTCCTTCCATGTTTACAGGAACAACTTGAACGTCCAACAAGAAGCCATCAAGATTGGACTATACACATTTAATACACTGGCACAGTTAAGTAAAAAGTTGTACTCGAAGGACAATACACTTACATTTATAGATCCATCTCTAAAAAAATCCAAGACTGCTCCTACTAAAAAAGTGTGAACTTACTTGCCAACCAGAAGAGCAAAGCAGTCTCTTTATCAAGAGCCAATTCAGGATATTTTCACAAGAAATAGAAGGATACATCTGTTGAAATTGTGACACAAAAAGGACAGATAGTAGTTAAGACTATCATAAATTTGTGCGAGCTATATTATTGGCTTTTATAAATTGTTAGTTCTTACCAAGAAGACCTGTTTGATTTAGTCTAAGGAGGGTCCTAGGTAATGAAGGATGCTCAACTCTGGTTATCAAAGAAAAATACCTCACCAACTCGTTATTTTCACTAAGGATAGAACTGTGAAGAGGAATAGATCCTTCATTGTTAACAATGTGCAGTAAATCGGCATTCTTTTCAACCAATGCCTTAGCAACCCTTAAGGTTCCAGCTTGTGCAACATAGTGAAGGGCTGTGAGTGCTGATTTACTTTTCACTGTAACTGATTCTAGAGATAGAAGTTCCAAACGCTTTAGGACGAATTCCCATCGGTAACTTTTTGCTGCAGCAAGCAATACGGTACCTAACCTGTCTGTTATGCTGACGGTAAATGCATTTGAATCACGATCAATGAAACTTTTAGCTGTATTTCAATCACCTCTTTGTGCAGCCAGAAGCAATGGTCGGTCTTAATTGCGATCCTGTCCTTGCACTTTGCATCAACAATATTTTTTTTAGACTATAGGATAAAGAAATGATAATTCTAATTACGTATATAAATATTCTCTAATGTAGATGTCTGTATTTATTTTCTTTCAAGATTTACTGATGAATTGGTTGTTAGCAACCGTGATCGTGATTGTTTCCAGTCACCTCTGCGTGGAGCTTGGTACAAAAATTCTCTATATTGGGCTGTTACGAACATTTATATATGACTTAAAAATATACACGACTTAAAAATTCTCCAGCTTGTTAACATGGAATGTTTTACGTAAGCAAATTATTTTCCTAAGGGAGACTAGCTATAATTACTTACTGATATCTTCCGGAGCTTGAGTTGCAGAAACTGCTGTTGTCATAAATGGTGCATCACTTCCTCCTTGAATATTACTAGTATCTTGAAGATTTGTTGGTTGCAAATAGAGGCCAGCAGTTGGTTGTTCACCTCCTCCTTGAATAATATTATTGGTGTCTTGAAGATTACTTGCTGGCAAATTGACGATAACAAATGCTTGTGCACATCCTTCTTGAATATTACTAGTATCTTGTTGATTAATTGGTTGTGAATTGAGGCCAACAAATGGTTCATCCCCTCCTAAGAATTTAATGTTCTTAATTTTTTTTTTAAAAAAAAATTAATTAAATTAAATAATTCATAATTTTTTTTCCAATCTTTTATCCTTACCAATTTCACTAAAAAATTGAATGACGAAGCATTTTTTTTTTTTTTCAAATTATTTGTTATGATAAGTTGCTTTCAAGCTTAATCAAAATACTCTCAAATCCACAATTTTTGACAACTTACGGAAAGCCATAACCCATAGATATTTAAATGTCTCCATCTCTTGATTATAATATTCCACCAATCATTTATTCTTTTTAACAAATTGCCATTTAGTTCCCTATTGAATTACAACAATTTGCAACCAATTTATTTGACTGCGGTTGTGATTCCCATTAGAAATCAATTGACATTTAGATAATGTAATTATTTCAATGACTCATTGTTATTCCTTCCTTATTTCATTTGTCTTTATCTTTAATTAGATAAGGGAATCATATAACAGATTTCAACAAACATTTTTCTTATGAGTTCTAATTTAAGAATCTTTAGAAATCGTTTCTGATAAATTCCAAAATCATCTGAATTACATAGTTTTGGACCAAGGCAAGGGAGATAAGTTGTTGAACCACCGTTATCACATCAATTAACAAATTCAATACAATTTGCAAGTTTTGAGACTTCAACTTGTTGGATCAATTTAATTGATGTATATATCATCGAAATCCTACTGAGCAGCCCTTGCACTTGCTTTCTCATTTGTCTCTTTGTTGGTTGAGATAGGACCAAACCCATGTTCTGAACATGGTTCACCTTTTGGTCAATATTCCAGCCATTAATGTCCATTGGCTCCACCAACCTAACAAATTACAACTCATATATTCCTCTCTTCATATGTGCAAGAAAATTTTTTATAAATAAGTTAACAATGCGCAATCCACATTAAATTTCTCGTAGCTTTAATAAATTTTGATCATGTATATGTTTGGGCATAGGTTAACAACACAAACAATTCATGAATGTAGGAAAGAGAGAAGGACAAAAAGACAAGAAAATAAATGAGTTGATTCATTGGTTGTTTAAAGTTTTTTCTCCAATTTTTAAGGTATTAATTTGTGACTTAAGTAGACACGTTAACATTGCCAACATGTTAACTACCTATGTATTTATTTATGAAAAAATAAAAATAAAACCAAAAACAAAAACTTAATCTTTATCATCCCAAAAGCCACTACCATTTAGAACCATTTTATTGATGATGTCTAACTTGAGCTGATATAATAGATTACTTACTGTAGAAGGATTATATATGTACATATATTCTTGAAAACTTTATTAAATATTTGAAGTTGATAAAGTTTAAAGTTTTCGAGATAGATATAACTTGTTACTTAAGACTATTGTTTAGACATGGTCTGATTTGAGAGAACGAGAGAGAATTTTGAAACTAGATTTACATGTCACATTTTATAAGATATGAACATGAAAATGTGATGCTTCAATTTTACAAAAGCCTGATTAGAGATCACAACCTATGTTGCTAGTAAAGCAGCAAGAAATTCCAACAAATGGATCAAGTAATGGGCTTGATTTCAAGAGAGTTTAAGTATGACCCTTCAAAGCAAAGAGGGTCCAGCCATTCCCTTTTTTTGCTCACTTTTGCTAGATGTCCTCATGTGTGCCTTTTAATATTTAAAAAGAGCATGCCTTAAATCACGAGATAGCTAGTTTTCTTGATTACTCTGCTTTAATAAAAAAAATAAAATAAAATGATTTAATGTATGTACAATTAATGTAAGCTATTTAAGCTAAGCATAAGCACTAGTCTTAAATAATTTCAATAATTAGAATTGGCTTTTGATATTGGGGGATGAGTATGACACCTCGGCTTATCCATTGTAAAGAAATGCTTTCTCATCATCATTTATCATCAATAAATAATATAATGGACATTTACAAGAGAATAAGAGAAAGCAGACTATTTATTTTGATTATGCATTATTACTAAAAACAATGATGTAATGGTTAAAAAAAAGTTAAATAGAGTACTTTTAGTATTATAGAATTGCTTTTGAATAATAAAATTTGTTTTTATTTTGTATGTGCAGTTGACTTTTGTTTTTGCGGAAACTTTTTGAGTAGGGATATTTTTCCATTAAAAGTCCTAAAAATGTATATGAAGAAAACACTTGTGGTTTGCTACAAGTGATTATCAAATTCTAAAACCTTTTCTCTATGTATATTAAATGTTAGAAAATAGATAATTTGTTCGATATATATCTAAAATATCTTTCCATAACGATAACAAAACTCTTAAAGATAATTGTAACATCTAGCTAGTTGAAAATGGAACTAACTGGAAGCATTTTTTTGAGTTAGCAAATGAAAATTTGATATGTTTTACACTAATATGTCTCAAAAAGCATTCTAAATTGATTAGATATTAATGATTAATATGAAAATTCCAGTAAATAATACTAGCAGAAGTATGAGTTTTGAAATTGGTACACAATAACAATTCAATTTTTTTTTAAGCATAATTAGTTTGCAAGTGAATAATTTCTTTGTTTACAAATTAATTGACAGGCACCTCTCCTTACTAGGCCTGCCAGTCGTCTTAGGGTAGTCCTCCAACAGATATCTGATCCAATTGAAAAGTTTCCGTAAAGCTACGCCGTCTACTTTTCAAAACTTTCTTTTCATATGGAAATGTGGGGAAATTTTTCATTTTCTTTTTAATCATTTATAAAATAAATTTATAAAAATTCGGACAGCATAACGGCTATTTTCTAAACATGTCACCTTACAAATTTCAAAATTTACACTTCTATAGCAAACAAATCTCCACTACTGAACCTCAAGCCCTCAAATCATTTTTCACAATGCAACCACAAACAAGTTCTAATTTTGGAAACAATAAAATTATAATTTGTTTTCATTCACCAAAATTTAATTTCATTAACACAATATATTATATAACCCAAAAGATAATTTACAATTATATTTACCAAAATCTACTTATGATGCATGACATACAATTTAAAATGTAAACCTATGCAGTGATTATCTTCACGTCAGGCCACCTACGCGTCCGATAGAGCCTCTTATAATTGACGGCTCATATCTGTACCTGGGGAGGATTTTTCAAAAATACATAGAAAGAATAGTGAGTATAAAACTTAGTGAGCAGATAACTTTTAAACTAAAATCTCCTTTTCTAAAATATATATATCCTCCCAAAATAAATTTATAAAACTCGAAATTTTCTTATAACTTTATTAAAATTGCAAAACTAATTTGATTCTTATAAATTTTTCTTTGTTTCTTGAAACTGGAAATAAATTTTTGATTTAATAAACTTTACGTTTATTGACGTGTTTTTCTCTTTTGATCTCGCCAAAGGCAATCCAGGGAAATCTTAGCTCTATAGTGACGGAATTTCTCATCGCCACCTGAGCTCGGGACTGTTACTATGTGTAGTCACAGATGTGGAAAACTCTTGGGGTCATGATCCCCCCCCAACATCAGGCAGATCTACATTACCATATACGTGCAGAAGGCAACTCACAGACTTGACTCAACCCCTCAAGTTAGTAACTATCCCAACCATCTTATCATACACGCAATGATACTTTGGCCGGGTATACTAAGGATTAGGGTAAACCCAAGGCATCTAAACTTTCTTTCAAAATACTAAAAATTCTTGCTTTTCTTTTAACTTATTGCTGGAAACTAAAATATCATTTTTCTAAGGCCAAAGCCTAACTTTCAAAGTTACTTTAGCATGTCTAATTCTTGCATGTAATTGCTCAAATATAGTGAATTACTTTCATACTAAAATAACTAACATGCTAAAGTTTAAATAAATCAAAATCATAACTATCAACAAAATCAGACTAGCTAGAAAAACTTTACTCCCAATCACTACATCACTGTTTTTGAAAACACTTTCTGCCACTAACTTGCCTCCAGTGGGAGTAGTAACTATCATACTGCATTCCATAGGCTCTAATCCCACATTAACCTAACTAGCAAATTTCTTTGGAAACAAAGGAATGAGTGACTCCTGGGTCAATTAAAGCATACACATCCCTACCAAATACTATCACCATACTTGTAACTACCTTTGGGGTGACCTCAACATCCTGCTGTGTCACTGCAAATACCCTGGCCTACGCACAGGGTCTCCCTAACTGTTCTTAGAATGGGGCGCCTTTACCTGTACCTCTGCCAGGTTGATTGGGAGTAGAAGTTCCTAGTCCTCTCGACCATGGACCTCTCCTCTCTGGAAACTAAACCCTGCTGATCTGTCATTGAGTCACTGATCTCGACTCATCAATATCACTAGCAACTTTTTAGGGGCAATCTCTCATGTAGTGTCCCTTTTGACTACAACGATAACATCCAGTACTCCCCATGTGGCACTCTCCTCTGTGCAATCTATCGCATTTTCTGCACATTCCTAATCTGTTCTGGACACCACGTCTGTCCTGTGATCCTGACGGTGGCCTAATGGAACCCTGACTGGATGTGGCTCCGTGACTCTGCTGTCTGCTACCAGACCACCTAGACTTGCTTCTGGTCTTAGGGGCTTTACCGAGACCCCCTGAAAACCATCTTGAACCTTGACTGCGCTTCTGTTTCTGTTTTCGATCTCTGTCTCCCTGCACAATTCTTTTGACTCTCAATGTTGCCTCGACCAATCGTCCATACTTTTTACAGTGGCACGACGTGCGCGTAGTCTTAAGCCCTCTATCACTTAGGCTAATCTCTCCATCAAGTCCAATCTAGGCTCTCTTACAAGCGGTTCGGATGGACCCGCGGCTTGCAGATCATTCACTAATTCATTTATTCTTTCCTCACCCTCAGCTTGAACAAGTAGAGCCTCAGTTGTGGCTCTATGCATACAGGGAAGGCCAACACAACGCATTACTCACTGCATTCGAATAGGCTAAAATGTCATGCACTATATGATTTATGTGAAACTAAATTCAAAAACCTGCTCTGATACCAAATTGATAGGCCCCTCTCCTTACTAGGTCTGCTGGCCACCTCACGGTAACCCTCTAGTGGATATCTGATTTCACTTTTACTTGACAAAAATACCTTTTAACTATCTCTAAAATCTCACAATTGCCATTAATTATAAACTAAATTATTTGATTGGTCAATCACATAAAAAATCATCCATTAATCAACTTAAATTTTCTCAACCACATATTTAGTCACCAAATTGACCCTTAAATATCATCCCTTATTGGTCCATTCAATTTCACAAGGATTGTGCTTGTTTGATGATTATCTTTTCATGCAACACTTTAATAATTCCTTAAACTTAAAATTTAATTCTCATTTAACACTAACAAATTCCAAAAATATTTCATGGTCATCTTATCATCAAATTGACCATACTCTAATTGGGTGTCTTAACTTCCAATCTCATGCTTAAAAAAAAATTCAATTGGTTATAAACTCACTAAAATTCATAACTTTTACGATAAAGGTATTTTTATCGATAAATATTTGGAACCCTTAAAATCCACTTAAACGGACTCATTTTTACTCTGTTTCAGTTTTTAATAACTCTAATTCCTATTCCGGGATTTATGATGTTTGGGGTCCATTTTCCAAAAATCACTATTCATGTGGATACTATTCATTCGAAAACACTATTCACCTGAATATACTATTCATCAGAAAAATTTTATCTCACAAAACTCGAGGAAATTTTCCGTTTCTCAAAAATCATTATTCACTCGAAAATACTATTCACACGAAATTACTGTTCATCTGGAATACTATTCATTTAAAAATATTATTCAGTCGAAAAACATTATTTCTCCTAGAAAATGAAATTTTGGGTTCTATATTAATACTAATCCTGAAAAAAGAAATAGTTTATAAATGAATAAATGAAATTGAAAAAAAAAATTAACTCCTTTTTTTATTTTTAATTTTCAAAACTCACACTTTTTTTTTTAATTTTTAGTGTTTGAAAAGAAAAGAACTCTTAAAACAATTTCACATTATACCAATTTATTTTTTTGAAAAAACCCATAAGTTTGCATGCAAAAATCAAAGGCAGGAAAGAGGTTTACTTATCTTTTCTCTTGGGATTGGATTGCCACATATTGAATAAGGAACTCAATGAGAGCCATATCCAAAATTCCTGATAGAATTGGTCCTAAATATAAGTGCCAATTTATTTTCAGTCCAATTGCCTTATCTATAAGGTTTTATTTATCATAAGTTTTGTTAGGGATGTTTGTGGATTGAAATACTGGGCACAACCCTTTTGTTTATAGTTATCATAATAAATGCCACAAACTCCCAAACTTCAAAGTTTTTTTTCATTGATTGTGAATTTGATTCCTAGCTAGCTTAATAAAATAAAATAAACTATTAGACAAACACATATTTTTTTTCCTGTTGAATAAACAAGAATTCCTTTTTTTTAATATTTGAAAATAGGTTGGGAGTACCATATCAATTGCATTTTGAAAATTGCTAAAAATATGTAAAATATAACTGTGTTTTCGAATTGATTCTAATATTTTGAATCTGTTTTTTTTTTACAAATCAAACACCCTCTTAAACTTTCACTCAAATAATTTTGTCAAAACTTGGAACATATATGCTGTTATGTTTGGATCTAAACTTGAAAACATGTCATAGACAAAAATCGAAATAAAGAGAATTTATGAAAAACCAATGGTGAGACGGGAGGCCCAAAGAAGCCACGACGGCCCCTGACTTTAAAAATTAGAAAATTTATCCTTTAAAAATGACAAATTTTTACATAAGTTTCTAGATTTAATTTTTTATTTTTTCTTCAATTTTGACTCTTTTTAAATAATTTATTTTAGTGTTAAAACCCCTCCAAATGAAAAATGTGGATTCCATCCCTCTGAAAAGCATGTACTTGGAACATAATTTCGAATGTCTAACATTATTCTTATCTCAAGGAAGCATCAAATAAGCTCCTCTAAACAAAGTGTTCCCAGAAAAATAAGTTTCTAAATCCAAATATACAAATATTTCTAACCTTTTGAATGAAAAACCTTTGTAACAAATAATTATTTGAATTAGATGTTTTTAAGTGAAAAACTTATTTGAATCTTAAATCTACAATTATTTCTAAAGCTTCTGAATGAAAATGTTGCTAGGCGAAAAATTGTCTGACCAAAAACATTTATAGACAGAAAACTTCTTTCGAAAAGAAAAAAATATTATCAAAAAAAAAAAAAACTAAAGGGATATAATCAAACAATGATTCAACAAATCAAATTACAAATTTTATGTCAAATGATTTTGAAGTTCATGTGTGATATAGGGATCCAATAATTTATGCCCAATTGTTGAATTTGGTCTAGTGCGGGTGATCCAATAACTGCCAAAACATTCATATGATTCTGGATAAAAACTTCTTCACAAAAATGTTTCTGAAAACAGTTGTAAACGATTCTGAAAACATTAGTGGAAAATGTTCTTGAAAACATTTCTACGACAACATTTCAGAAAATTTTTTGGAAAAATTATTGTACATTGGAAGAAAAGCTCAAGGTTCTAGGGGAAATTTCCTCACTTGTGTGATAATTCAAAGTAAAATAATGTTAAAAAAGGTCTCTTGAAAGTTTCTAGTGAGGCACTTGCTAAAACATTTCTAAAGTTTTCTAGTGTAAAATATCCCCAAAAAAATCAAAGTTGTTTAGGAAAATTGTTTGTGGTCGAATAAGTACAAAAACTCAATTGTTAGAAAGAGATTTTCAAAGCCCTTTAAACCCCTTCATGTTCAACATGAGCTTTTAAAATAGCACATAGTAAGATCATAAATCCACAATATATATAAACAAATTATTTAATAGGGCTCACAGGTCATATGTACGTGCAAAATATATACGTTCAAATCTATTTTAACTTCTTGATGGCACAAGATGAAACATGCCGGATCCGTAAGTTGATCGAACCATTTGGATGAACAAGGGAAGTTGCAATCTTACAAATATTGCCACCGGAAAAGAAGCCAGTATAGTAATTGGCACAGAAACCCATTGCCATCTCTCACTAAGTACAATAGTAAGAGCTGCTCCAAAAGCTATTATCATAGAGGCTATAGCAAAGAAAAGAGAGCCAAGACCTGTAATTAACTTTTTTGGTAGTGATTCAAGGAAGTCATCTACTGTGTATCGTGCAGTTAGAATTGCTAAGAACATTAATAAGGAAGTCAAAGAAGAAAACAGACCAAATGCATTTGAAATAGCAAATAACGTGAAAGCATTTGCCTGTAAAAAAATTGGAATCCCTTTATCTTGTACGTTGCCTCCTGGTACGGTAAAAGCTGCAGCGAACAATACAGTGGCAATGAGTGTCGTAACAAGCATGCAAGAATTGGCTGTGTCTTTCATCCACTTCTCTCCTTGTGCAGCCAATTGCTCATGCTCTTTCCTAAAAACATCTTTTGGTGTTTGATTGTCATCGTTTTTATAATCCTTGTCAGCAGTGTCGCTCATTTTCTCAACCTCCTAAACAACATTGTACAAAATTAAATATACATCACATCATATATGATAGAACACTTATATCTGATATGCTAATTGATATTATTTAATCTAATATCGTAATATCATTAAGTCTCATCAAGAAATACTATATGCATGTAGAGATATTAATTAATAAATGAAGCGTGCTTGGATTAGTTACTTACACACTGATATATATAATAACTCTTGTAAGTTTAATGATTAAATAGTAGGTTATGAAAATTTAAAAATCAATTCACAATTTTAAGATAATAGCTAAGGATTGTTGTAGTTGCCTATAAGCTATAGCCAATTTAATTTTCAATGCTAAATTAATTGGACATAATCTCAATATGTACCTTAAACCACTGCAGCTCTTTTTGCATTTGAAGCGCTGCGCCTGAAACTGAAAATAGTTTAAAATCAGGGGCCAACTGCCCCGCCAAGTGGAGAGTGGTGTTTTTTGATTCCAGTAATTGTCCACACAATAGCTTGGTAGTTGATGCAGAGGTCTCTTTTATTATATTGACTATCGTTTCTTGCCGATACTCAACAGCAACTTGCACTATGTTTCGATTGGGTGTTTGTTTTACGGGGAACCAAATAAGATCTGGAAAATGATTTAAAAGGGTCTCTACAATCTCTTCAATCCCGTTTGCAATGGCATAATGCAAGGTTGGTCGTGGCATTGGATTTTGAAGAAATTCAAAATTTGCAGATAGTTCCTGCTAGAAAGTTGTGTGCAAATGTGATGTACTAATTTAACAGCACATTCATGTGTGAACTTGGCATTTTGAACCTTTTTTATGGAGGGTGCTGCAATTGAATATCAGATTAAATACGCAAGAGTTATCAACTGGTAGAAGATGGAAATATTGTATAAAATTTAAATTAAAGTTTATATATCTGTTGTATGTACGGTTGCTTACCCAGTTGGATAATTGCTTTCCAAAGTAATCTTTTGAATTGTCGAAACACTATTCATAAGAATAAGAAATACTTGTCAATTAATTCGGCTGATGCGAGAGTCCACTGATTTAAAGAATAAAATGAGCAACATTGAAATTGGCAAACCTTGAGCTGTGGAGCTTCCTTGTTGCGGTGAAGTGACCAATGCTGGAGACCCTTTCGTATGGACAACTAATTGAACCAACAAGAAGAAACCATGGAAAAAATTTCCAATGGAAAATGAAAGACATGGACGTTTATGTAAGAAGTTGTTGACGGAAAAGATACTTACATTTGTAGATACATCTTTCGAAGAATCCAAGATTACTCATGCTGAAAAAGTATGAAGGGTTTTGCACCAAATAATAGAGCAAAGAGTTCCCCAAATCATCATTGGCAAGAGCCAAGTTAGGATATGTTTCAACAAAGTACAAGGTTATATCTGTTGAAGTTGGAACACAAAAAAAAAAAAAAAAAAAAAAAAAGGGTTAATCATAGAACTATGTTTTTCGAAGTTGGAGCTCTAAAACGAATATTTGATCTTTTTGGAGTTGTACATGCTTTTATTATTAGTTCTTACCATGATAACCTGATTGAATTAGATTACGTAGGATAGCAGGTAATGAAGGAGTGAAGAAGGGAAAGTTTGGAGACTCAAGTATGCTTATCGAACTAAGGTACCTCAACATTTTTTTACTTTTATTCTTAGTAGAATAGACAAGTGGCACATATCCTCCTTTGTCGACCAGTTGTGGTAAAGCAGGGTTCTTTTGAACCAGTGCCTTAGCAGTCCTTAAGTTTCCACCTAGTGCAACATAGTGAAGGACTGTTAATCCATCCTCATCTTGCACTGCAATTGATTCTGGAGATGATAGAAGTTCCAAAAGCTTTAGGATGAATCCCCATTGGCAACTTAATGCAGCAACATGCAATACTGTTTGCGCTTTGACTGATATCCTAGCGGTCAATGCATTTGGATCAAGCTCGATGAAATTCTTAGCACTTTCCCAATCACCTCTTTTTGCAGCATTGTACAATGGTTGGTAGTAATAGTGACGCCCTCCTATGACTTTGCAATCAACATTGCTTTAATAATGTTAGAATATATATGAAGCAATGCATAATTCTGATGCTTATTTATTTTCTAATGATCCCGATCACTCACCGTTACTAATTATCACAATTAATCTTGATCACAATTTCTAGATAAAATAAAGATGCATAATGTCATCTAAGAAGTTTCATGAATGTATATGTACAATAAATTATAACTGTCTAATTAAATCATATTTTATCCCTATTATAACACAATTGCAACATAGGTCACCTCTGCACCAAGTAAAATGGCAGCACATCCCAATATAAATTATAAACAAATTATTTAAGGGCTACTTACTGAACTCCACGGCTGCAATTTGGGCTACAGACAACTGTTGTTCCTCAGAACTATTACTTGGCACATCGTCCTGGTTTGGATGCAAAGAGGGACTAACATTTGGTTGAATATCTCCAATCCTTGGTTGTTGTGACATTGTGTAACTTTCAGGCACTAGATGTTTCACTAGCACAACAAAGATAATATGTTAACTGGTTTACCTAATCATTACGTGGCAACCATTTTGTATACTATTTATATATTTGGGAAAGATACCTTGCTTCTTTGATGTCCATGAAGTGAGGGGAACTGGATGGATTCTCCAAATATGAATATTTTAAGTCCCTTTCTTTCTTTTCAAGGTGAACTCTGTTTTCAGTAATGAATTATTATAGTGAAACTAGCAAATGTGTTTCTCAACAAGGGATCATATGCTTCCTTCGTGATAAGGGCAAATATTTCTTTACTCTATCTCTCTCATTGCTTTTATTTATTTATTTTCACTTCTTTCACTCCATGAAGAGGAATACGTAGCAAAAGAACATTCATTTAAGATTTATGCTTAAACAAAGAGTTATTTTCTTCCTATATAGATGTTTAAAAATAGTTTTTAGATAAAGACGGTAATAATAGACATATATATAATAATAAAAGTAATTAATAATTCACTACCAACTGAATTATTACAACATATATTAAATAAAAGAACAATACAAGAAGTCATATTTCAATTATTGCAATTTTAAAAAAGGAAAAAAACCAATAAAGTGAACAATGAAGGAAGAAAGAAAAAAAGAAATGAAATACTTTGCAATCCTTCATTGTAAGAGTTATGATTCAATAATGGGTTATCTCTTTATAGCTGAATGTGAAAAGCGTCTTCAAATATGAATATATGGTATAAAGATGTACAAATAAAGATAAAAGATATTATTGATTCCCAACAAATTTCCATTTTACAAAATACATTTAATAAATTACAAAAGAAACATTCTCAAATGATGCCATCTTTGAAAAAAAAAAAAAAAGAAACCAATAAAGAGATCATTTAAAAGAAAAGGAAAAAAAAAAAGAGAGAGAGAGAACTGAAATACCTTGAGTACTATAGACATGATTGTTTATACCTTGAGTCTTATAGACATGATTCTCATAAATTCACCCCTTTATTTGAAGTAAATAGCAGAGAGAATTTTATTGATTTCAAGAAGTGGTTTCATTACGAGAATTATCATTCATCATATGATGACGCTTGGATTATGCGTGAGTTTGTTATCCATCATCAAAAACCTTACAAGATTACAATTTAGTTGCTGAAAATGGTATGCCTCTGTCAACAGTTATATCATCAAGTCCATGCGACATCGATGGTGGTAATTATTTATGGGAAAATATGATGAAATACATACCATTGCCTGATCTTGATGACATGGTTGACATCCCTTCCAAAGATGTCACTGATTTTGGGATTTCGATATTTCCCAAGTAGTGTCTGATTGATCTCCATTGGTTTTAATTCAAAGTTCAACGGTTTAGCACTATTATTGATTTGTTTATATTCTTTCTATAGATTGATTATTATAGACATGATTGTCATTACTGTAATGACACATGTTTTTCCCACAAATGAAGTGTATATTGAGATTCTTATCATGACTTTCTCTAATTACTTTATTGTTAGTTGGCATCCACCCAACGTGTATCATTATTTCATTTAACTCTTTGATCCATCATTACCAAACCGTTGTTTCAGTGTCTGATAAGTCTGCACTAGCTCAACTGCAATCCCAATTGTTTATAGCATTCATATGGATCTCTAAATAACATCAGTAGGAAGTTAGGCCAACATGTAAGAGAACTAGGAAAATAGGATGTCAATGATGAGTTATGCCAATCGATTATGGTTGTTAATTTACAATCATAAGACAAGGCATTTTATAATATGATCAACACCCATTTGATACACCCACGAGCAATCAGTGGTATCAATTATGCGGTGTCCAATAATCCATCCTTAATACCCTATTTTGGGTAAATCTGGTATAGCGATGTATAAACTGTTACTTACACTATCCTTACCTAGGTTCAGTTCGTAACACATTTGTCATTTGCCATGTCCATATATAGAGGTGCCATGTGACTTTGTGAGATATTTTGAATGAATTAAAATCCTCAAACTAGAATAACTAGATTAGATGATTTTTAAAGTTAAACATATCATGCATATGTGATATCACTATATTATATTACATTAACACAAAAAGGGATCTAGATCTAACCAGTGACTTCATTCTTTTATTCTCTTGGGAGAAGAGGGTTTCTTTATTTGATGTAATAGTTGAATGACAAGTGTAACTACATTAGGGGGGACAGAGAAAGATTTAGAGGGTCCCGATTTTTCTACTCAAAATGACTTGTGTGTGATAGGTTTTTTTTTTTTTTTTTTTTTTTATATATATAATAAGATTGGGACTGATCCAGAAGATAATTCAAGACCAATCGGAATGGGGACACTGGTGGTGTGACCTGGAATGCTGCTATTATATGAGAGGAATCTACCTACACAAAGATGGGAGAATAACCTATGAGGGTGTGAAGGCAGCCCACACACATAGGTGGGGGAGTTTTTTTTATCTCCAGTTTCAGGTGTTGAATCATGTTAAAGGCATGGGGTAGCTGCCTCTTAAACTAATGACATCAGCTATCATCTTCTTGTGCGTGATAGGTTGCAAGGTATAATTTAGTGGATCAAATGATTGTGTTCGATGTATTCTTTTAATTTTAGCTTTGCAAGTGTGTGGTGTGGGTTTCTTATTATTGATTTTATGTACTGAAGTCATGAATAACAACAAGAAATTAATGAATTTTTATTCCCTATGTTCTATACTTGGTCATGATTATCAGTTACAAATTGTCTTTAGATTATCTGCCTATTGGCGGGATTCCCCTACAAAACACATGCTAGAGCATTTTGGGCTTAACTTTGGGCCTGGCCCCATACTATGTTGTTATAAAGCCCTTTTGATTTTTGTCACTTGTGGCCATTGCTATCCTCTTAAAATCAGATATGTGTAACTACAAAATCACTAAAAGAGGTTCTTTAAATAATAATTAAAAAAAAAAAAAAGAGAGACAAAGTTAGGTTTGGATTGCATTTATATCTTTTTTTGACCTTTTTGACAATAGGTCAAATAACTTCCAAAATCTAATCGAGATAGAATTCTATCGCACAGTCCGGAATGTTGCTCTCATAATCGGGAGAGATCTACCCACATTTTAGTGAGAAAATCGTCCAAAATTTTTGTGGGCATGGTGCCACATGTTTGTATCTACTGCAAATGAAAATAAGGATAAGCTCCTTAATGTACTTGTCGACATTTTCTCTATTTAATTAACTATAATTAACATTTGAGATTTACTTGGTACAAAAAGCATGTCAATAACTACTACGAGAAAATCTTTTGTGGGGTAAGAAAACAAAAGAAATTGCATGTATTACATCTGCCACTGCATTCTATGTTGAAAAAACTAAGATAGTGAAAACGGTCTATTGATATCCAAATAATTTTAATAAATAGATTTCAATATTAGTTTTTATAAGAGGGAGCTTCATCGAGGATCAATATGATACAATAACTTACAACAAGTCCACACATTTGCTGATAAGGGACAATTCTATAAAAATACTGGATGTTCAAGGAACATGCATAGTGAATTCAAACGTTAAATTATGACAACGATGAACTCAATTGTACAAATCTTTGAACCTCCTCCATACGATCGACCAAAATGGGTTAAAAGTTCAATCATTATAGAGTAATGTTTTTCGGATGCCTTGATTTTATATTTACGGGATATTATATTGAAGATCCGGCAAACGTCATCAACGAATCCAGCTTGATTGCAAATAGATAGAACCGCTTTGAAAGTGAAATGGTTTGGAGTGAAACCACCGTGTCTCATCTCATTGAAAAGATTAATTGCATCTTGGAACAAGTCATTGTACCCGTAAGCTTCTATAATGGCAGTCCACGTTACAGAGCCCTTGATGGGGACTGTATCAAACACTAACTTCGCAATTTTAAGTAATATATCCACACATTGCGTACATCTTGATGTTTTCTGCTGCAACAAAAGGAATGAACTCGAACTTTTTCTTCAAAATTCGTCCATGAATCTCCTTTCCAAGCTTCAAAGCTTTAAGTTCACCACAAACACTCAATACCCTAGCCATTGTAACAAAATCTGGCCTGCACCTTGATAATAGCAGCCACCGAAACAAACCAAGAGCTTCATGTGGACGTCCATTATCCACATACGAATCAATCATGGGAGTCCATGAGATCACATTCTTCTTCTCCATATACATCATTGAACAATTTGAGAGAATACTCCAAGACACCACACTTTGAGTACATTAACATCAAAGAAGTAAATATCGACACATTGGGCAGGAACCAATTCTTAAGAGCATAAGTATGAACCTCCTACCCTTGCTTCAAAGCTCTTAACTGGGCACAAACTAATTTAAAGCTCTCTAAAATCTTATAAAAAAAATTAGGAATGAGACAAGACAATTTTCATTTTTATTACAAATTTTTGGGTTAGGTTAAACTAATTTAAATTTCTAATTATTTATTTTTACTTTAATAATTATTTCAAGCATTAGATTAGAAACAAGTTAGTAGTTGAATGTTGAAGTAAAAACCCTCAAGACATATATGATGTGTATTGTATCAGATAATTAGACCGAACAATAGAATTTAATACTGTTAAGTCCAGACTAATAATAAGCTCTGAAATAGTGTTACAGTGACACACTCTCGCCCAGCTTAGCTTGTCAATAAGCAGATGGCTGTGGTTCTAGCATTTTTGTCCATAGAATGGATAATTTCTAGATAGCTTATAAGAATGGGTAATCCATTAAGAAAAAGTCCTACTAGTTTATGGGTATTTTTCCTACTATATATGGGTAGCTCTCTCCCACCTATTAGGAAGTAATAGTAGCAGTAGTAATAACCCGGACTGTACCTTAAATATTTAGATCCTAAGATACCAATAGTTATAATATGTACTTATGCTATTAGAAAAAATAAATAAATAAATAAAAGGTCCAGACTAATTAATCAACTAGACTAACAAATCCCTTTGTACACTCCTTAATCGTTTATCAAGTCTAGCCCATACACATGTAACTGGACCGGAAAAGCATGTTTTTCTATTCTAATTTCCATATTATATTAGTTACCTCACTTCGTCCTCAGACCTCATTTGCTCGAACAAAATTGGATATGATATGATTGGAGGCTAGTGAATGTGATAGGATGCGATAATTGGATACGACTATATTTATATTTTAATATGTGTGATGCAGTTGAGATTAGATTAAATTTGGCTCAAATAATTTAATGTTGAATTAAACTGATTTTTTTAAATAGTTAAATTACTTTTAAATCTATTTAATATAAATAACAAATAAAAATAGAAAAATTAATTAAATATGAAATAATTTTTTTAATAATATTATAATTATAAATTTCCTAAGACTATTTTAGATTAGTTTATATTTATTAGTATAATAAATTAATAAATTTCCAATAGATAAAATATAAAATAAAAAAATTGCATCCTGAATGTGCATGATTTCAAAAGCCCAGCAAATCAGTTGGGTTTTGAAATCTCGCTCATGTGGAATTTTATGGTGGGGCTTGTGTGAGCCAATCAAGGGAAATTGCTCTTCCCTCCCATGCCCAAACGCCGGCATCGATGGAATGCACAATTTTTAATTCAATCCCACCAAATTTTTGATCTACCAAATATAACTTAAGAGAAAGTGTTCTAGTCTCACTATTATTCTATTAAAACACAAGATGTGTAGAATATTCTTCTCCTGATACAAGTTTTTATCACTTGGTTGTTAGAGTAATCATTTTGATAGTGCTATCAGTGATCCATCTCGACAACTCGTAAGCTATTAGAGTTAAAAAAGAAATAACATTACAAATTATTTATGATATTATTTGAAATAAAATTTCATTGACAAAATGAAAATATAATTCAATAAAAGAACACCAAAATAGTACTAAAATACAATACAAATCCAGCAAAGCTTGCCCTCATAATTAATGTAAATAGTGAACCGATATTTAATATAATTGTTTGAAATGGTTCTATCCTTCATAAAATCATTAAAAGAACTATTAGTCAAACTGTCAGGATGATATTGTTCAATGCCTGCATTGAATATCCAGTAACCAAAGCATCCATAGACAAAACTTGATTGTATTTTAAGGCAAAATATACCCATATAACTGGCAAATATATGCTCATACGTATTCAAGACAACCTTCTAAATGGAAAAAGAACAAATTAACAACAGCAGATGGAACTTCTTCTAACCAAATCTGCTCCTCCTCATCAGAAAGAGCCAACATTGCGAGTGCTTGAGCAACAAAGTTGACTTGCCTCTCTGAACAAAGAAAATTTCAAGAAAACATGAACTAACAAACCCACTTCAAAATGAGAGATTACTCCAGAATAAATGAGACGCGCAAAATAGCAAAGTAAGATTCCACACAAACAGGAAAGATATTAGTCTCCAAAGCCTACCATAAGAGCAAAAGGATGCTTTGCGTGAAGAACAAACATACAATGTGTTATGCCCGTTTTACGACCTAGGCAAATGGGCCACTAAAGGCTCAAAAGGTAAGTACATTACCAAAGGCCCAAGGAGCCCAGTTTTCAGGTCACGATAACAAGCTCGTCAGACCTTCAAGCTCGCACTTATGCCGAGTCTGATTTAGCACCCTGCCAGCTCACATCCATGCCAGGGTCCACCTCAACCTCGCTTCAGTTCGCGTACATAAGCAGGTCGATGAGCTCGCGCCAGACAGTGCCTTGAGAAGCCAATGTCAGATCAATCTAATTCTATGATTTTACGCTGACACCACCTCAACAGCTCTCAAGAAACATTTAATGTGACGATTGTTCATTTAATGAAGAGAAAACTTTACCTGAAGTATTTAATGCAAACATGGACATGTAAGAATAATCATTGTTGTAGCAATAAATGTAGTATGGCTCATGTTAGATCAGTTGAGAATAATCATTACTTTTAACATGTAAAACACTCCATTGTATCTCTTATTTTCTATAAATAGGGGGGATTTTCATTGTAAATATAAGAAAAACACTATTATTATCATCACTCTGCCAAAATAATTCAGAGTGATCCGTAGATGTAGGCGCATTCGCCAAACCATGTAAAATTTGCTATCTTTGCATCCTTCTCCCTCCCTTCTTTTATTATTAATTGCTTCTTCATTATTGTTTGTCTACCTTAACCAACATTCAATTGCTTTTATTATAATACACCAACATTAAACCAAATTTACTACCATTTATTGTACTAATCGCAGTCTGGGCCTTTGGATCTCCACGTCGACCGTTTCCGAATGTCGACACAATGTCTACTTGGTATTTCGAGGATATTACACTTAACTACCACCCAAAAATGTAACTACCTAATCAGAAACCAATCTTAGGTGAAACAAGACTATCCATATAAATAGTTGCACGCGTGACGTTTTTCGGCCATTCACTAATCTCAACATTTTCATTCATTTTCTTATCCAACTCATGCCAAAAAAACTGCCCCATTAGCTTCATAAGCCAAACCCGTCAAAGACACATCATAATATCTATCAGAAAAATCACTGCAATGGTGTTTTCTACTTGATATGACATCATAATATCTATAAGAAAAATCACTCCAAAATTTGGGCAAGAATTGGTGTTTTCTAGTTGATATGTTCCACAAAAATATGCTAGTGTGACTATCGATTGAGACAGCAAGCAATCCATCACAAGAACCAATCACAAGGAAAGATCCCCAACCCTCAAAAGGGAGCTCTAGTTTGAAAGCATTATCTGCTGAATCCAAGTTTATGGACAAGAGATTAAGTTCAAATCGCAAACCTTCTCCTTATACAATGAGTCTTCTTCAATTTAAAGAGCGATGATAGTGAAGATGGTGGTTGATGAAATCTGAGTCATCGATTATATAAGGGAATTGCTTCGACACGCACCTGAGGTGGAGGAGTGTCTTCACTGTAAGTTTGCAGAGTATTTCGATGATTACATCCTCTAGAATCGTAGCTATTGACGATGGGTCGTCTCTGTCTACTTGTTAGAGTTCAACATGAGGGACTCAAATGGGTTATTTTTGATGAAAACCCTAAACATTAATGGGAGTTTATATGTAAATTTATTTTATTTTAATAATGTGGATTATTAATTTTGATTAATTTTGTTTTTGGAAGGGGATTTTAAAGGACTTTTTATGAGTTAATCATAAATTAATGAATTCAATTTAGGTAAAGAAATTAATATTAAACTATATCTTAAAGAGAGGAAATTATAAATTAATTATATGTGGTTTAAGTTTTCATGATCGGAATCAACTTTTATATTTACGGACAAATTACCTCATATTGTTGGTTTGACTAGTGTTGATTAGGCAAAAAATGTAGATATAGATCTAAAAGATTTTCTTGGATTTAGACCATTATGGATCTCCAGAATGGTTTGACTTTGATGAATAAAGGAAGGTTTGTCCCTTTTGTTCTTGACGAACGTGTGCGTGAAAAGGGGGAGGTGAGCCTCCTTTGTTTCATGCAACGTCACACAAATAGAGGAAGGTGAGCCTTCTCTTTATTCATACTTGTTATATGTATTTTTCGGACTCATTAAATGAGCTGGTAAAAGCCCAATTCAGACCCGATAGAAGGCCCGATAAGGTCAAAGCCCAGTCAAAGTCCATCAGATGAGGCCCAGATGACTCTAAGCCCAAGCAAGCTCTTCAGCTCGCATAAATAGCTTCTTCAGATTATATCAACGAGCTCATGTCAGCCAGGATTCAGCTCGCTCTATAGTTCGCCTCAGCATAGCTCTCTGACCAGCGAGCTCAAGCTCGCAAACCGCCAGACCGCCATAGACGTCAGCTCGCTCAGAAGCGTAATGAATGCAGTATCTTCCAAAACAGGTAGTTACCTAATTCAACCATGATTCTCTCTCCGAATATGGCAATTACCCAATTAAACCGTGATTTCCTCATCAGATATGGAAGTCTACTCAAATTCAAACCGAATCAACATCATCCCTAATTTTATGGAAGCAGTTTTCTGATATTATTCAAACATATTAGGAAATGTAATTAATTTACAATTTTTTTCCTTATTTTTCCTGATTATTTGGGAAGTGTAATTAATTCAGGATTCTTTTCCTGATTTGCTATAACCAGAATTGTAACGCCTCTTTCCTTATAAATAGGGATTAAAATCATTGTAACAGAGATAGAGAATAATTAATAATACACTGTCACTCTGCAGAATTTAAGAGACAGACAGTCGTGGACGTAGGCCTATTATTGCCGAACCACGTAAAAGCTTTGTGTTCCTCGATTGATTCTCGGTATTTGTCTGTGTCCTTTCTTGGTATTTGTGCTTTCTCACATTGATTGCAGGTATTGGGCATTGATTATCCGTCGACTGAATTTCAACGTCGACAATACTTCTCCTTATTCATCAAGAATAGGGAAGGCTATTATTCAATTCAGTGGCGAACCTATAACTTAATATTAGAGCAGGCACCTTAATAATTACTAATAATATTAAACATAACTAAAATTATAATAGTTAAATATGAAGTTTTCTTTTTGGTTGATTTCTAAGTAGTCTCCAACAACTCTAAAATAACTAAAAATGAAAATAAGTAATGCACTTAATTAAGTATAAATATAATATTACTAATTAAAAATTGCTTATAAAGTATAAAAAAAAATGAAATAATGTTTTTACCAAATGATAATCTACTTAATTTTTATTTGTGATTATAATATAATGTTTAGCAATCAAATTATGTAAACTTTATATTTAAATCAGAAATTAAGTTTTGATTAGAAATAAAACTAAAGCAAATACAACATAACATATTTTTTATGCAAGAGAATTTTTTATATCACTTTGTTGGTTACAAACAAATATAAATTACAAAAATGGTTAAAAAATAAAAAATAAGAAATAAAAATTAAATTATGATTATACTTCAAAAAATTAGATGTAACAATTAAAATTTATATTTTATAATTTTAGGATTAATTTTCAAGTTAAAAAAGATATTGATATTTCAATAAAAATGGTAAACACATTTAAATTTACTTTTTATCATATATACTAATAGAGATTCTAACAAATAATAGATAAAAATTAAATAGAAATCAAGAAAATAATAAAAATGAAATATTAATAAAGATAAGGATAGAAAATTAAAATTAATAAAATGATAAATCTATGCTTTAATTTTGTAACTGTTGTGCAAATTTTAGTACTCACAAGTACACGAATCTATTGTAGAATAGATTATGTAAGTATGAGATCGATCCCACAGAGATTGATAAAATATTAATCTAAATCCAAATTAAATTTAATTCTAATTTAGTTAACAATGTTTGAGAATTAATTAAAACTAAAGAAAATAAAATTCTAAATTAACAAAACAAAATTAAATTGCAAAACTCAATCAATAGACGAGAAATCTAAGGTTCAGAATCCATCATTATCAACTTATAATGTTTTACTATTCAAAATATTATTCTCAAAAATTAAAGAAACAACTTAGAAATCAATCAGTTATTTTCTTAGGATTTATCAATTAAGCTTAAAAAAATAAATTTTATATAATTCTTACTTCAAGACCTCAAATTTATAAGATCTAAGTATTATATGTATCCAATATTAAAAAACGCATAATCAAAAATCTTATATTTAAACCTTTTCCAATCCAAAGTCAAATTAATAAAATAATTTTGTAACAACCAAAAATACTTGATATTTAAGGTAAAATAAGTTTTATTTTATCAATCAATGAAACTAAGAATCATTAAACATTAGAAACAAAATTGAGAATAATACTCAAACGGAAAAATCATTACAAAGTCAATAACAGTTTCATCCTATACCTTAGAAAAGAAAATTAAACAAGCATGATGATAACAAGAACAAAAAGAGAATTAAAACCCAGCATAATGTTTGCAAACTTGGCTGCTGTATTTTTGTCTTCTTGCTGCTATAATTTTATTTGTCTTCTTTTTCCACCCAAACTGCTATTTTTTTTTCCCGAAAACTGCTGTTTTCCTTTGATTTTTCTTCTGTTCTCCAAACTGTTCTGCTGCTCCTCTTTTATACTGCTGCAATTTCTGATTTTATAAACTGAAAACTGTTGTTTTATTTCTTAATTACAACACTCTTTTTGTGTCTTTCCAAAAATTTGCACAATAGTTTGATTTTATTCTCTCAAAATTTGCAACTTCCTCTTCTTTCTTGATTTGTTTCCTATTTTCTTCATTGATTTATTTCCTTGTCTCAATTAATTTCCCAATTGCATGACAAAGATTTTGGGCAAGACTTGAATGCTTGATTGATTAAGATTTTGACTTGACAAAAATTGTAATTTTTCCTCATTCAACACACAAATCTTTTTTTATTCTTGTTTCACCAAAAACACAATTAATTAAAATAAACTTAACATAAAATTGGACTAATAAATCTATATTTAAGGGTAATAAATATATATAAATTATGTTTATCAAATACCCCCAAACCTAGATTTTGCTAGTCCTCAAGCAAACTAAAAATTTTAAAACAACCTAAACTAAAAACACAAGAAATAAAAACATAATCCATTTTCGTAGGTAAACACGATAGCATTGAGTGTATGCCACAAGCCTTTAAACCCCTAGGTGTCCCTAGTAGGAGGAGTTGTGTCTCCTGAGGGTTTACCAGCAACGATACCCACAAACGTTAAAATGTTCTACCCATAACTCATCAACATCTCACTAAATGCAAATTAACAAAAATCTCATACATGCATGATCTTGTATCAGGACTAAATATAAGTCACTAATGATCTAAAACACAATCATCAACAATCTCACACCACTCTCAAAGCAATTTCGTTTCAAAACACCACATTCACATGTCATAGACTTATTTCGCCTCGACTCTAATCCTCACAAGATATCTCTCATAACTCACAAGAATCCTAAAGCAAACACTCATGCAATCATATGTGATAGAGGTTATGTAAAGGCATAGCAAGCGTCATTTACATCACATATGAATATAGACATTAAAAAGAACCGCAATTTTAAGTGAATAGATCTCGTGATTGGAATCAAATACTAAGAACGTAGATAGAGCATGATGACATACTTCAACTCTCAAATTGGACTTCCCCTTAAAGATCAATAGGTCAATATTAAAGGCTGTGTTTGGGCTATGGTTAATTGATATGTAAGAAATTTCAAGGTATAGGTTCAAAAGAACTTAGGATCATACCAAAACACTTTATTTACTCTCTTTAATTCATCACAACCTCTCTCTTTTCCTTTCTTTCTTATCACAAAAATTTTCAATTCAATACTTTCTTCTTTCATTTACTTCCACCTCCTTTTGTACAACTAGGCATCATAAAACTTATGCTTCTCACAAATTTTTTCTTTCTCTTTTTTCACTCTTTTTTTTTTTTTTTCACAATGCTATTTAGAAACACACTTCTTTTAATGCATATGCCCATGTACATATCATATAAATATTAACACTTCAATTCTCTTCTCTTCTTTCACCACATAGTATGATCCCAAGCTTCATAAGGTATGATTAAATTTAAAGGCTCAAAAGGGTCATTTAGTAAGGGTAAACAAAGAAAAAAAATTTAAAGTGTTTGGCTTCAAAGGCTTTATGATGTATCTTAATTCAAAGTAGGAAAATAGGCTTTCATGGTGTAAAAATTGCCTATATCACTTTAAGAAGTCGATCCAATTTTCAAATCAAAGCAACTCATGTTATCTACAATGATGATTTGTTCTTTAGTATTCAATACAAAACCTATAGAGATCATCTATTAAAAACAAAGTGAAGAGTGTTTAAGAGTAGAAACAAATAAATCTCTCAAAAAGAAATGCTTAAAAAGCTCAAATCCTCACCAAGGGTAGTCTCCACTAATAGTCCACAATTCACGTAAACATGATATTCATCCACTCAATTAACTAAGATCATGGTATTCAAAAGTCTCAAATCATGCAAAGATGTTCATGGCTATTCCTTAGTAAAGATATCCAACCAAAAACATGCATTAAGACTCTATTAACAAACACAAAGTAATTAGTCAACTTGTTAAGATAGAATTAAAAAAAAAAAGAAGAAAAAAAAATAATGCAAAATTTTGAAAATTTTTACAAAACATTTTGCACCACCCCCAAACCTATTTTAGACATTGTCCTCAATGTTTCCCTATCTAATATCCAAAAATTGCTCAAACGAGTATCCAAAGATGCAAGGAAATAAAAAGAGACAATATAAAATAGTAAGGGGGAGATCACATGTTATTGGCTCCATCATGTAATCTAACACAAGAATATGAATCAAGAATGCACATTAGAATACCATTAATACTTGAAAGAAAAGGAAAGAAAAAAGAAAAAAAAAACTAAACTAAAATTAACATGAATCACACAAACGAAAACAAACACTAAAAAAACATAAAATTAAAATAAAATAACAACCCTATAAAAAAAAGAAAAAAATAAAAATAAAATTAAGCCTAGACTCAAAAGAAGGTCAATCCTGATAAACAGGATCTTCTAACAATGTTTCCTCTACTTCTGGACTTCTTAACTCTAAGAAAGTTTCAATCTTTGACCATTGACTTTAAACACATCACCATTCTTAAGATTCTCAATTTCAATAGCACCATAAGGAAAAACAGTGCGTACAATGAAAGGACCTAACCATCTAGAACGCAACTTGCTAGGAAATAGATGCAAACGAGAATTATATAACAAGACTTTTTGACCAATTGAAAAAATTTCCTTAGAATATTTCTATCATGAAAAACCTTCATTCGATCCTTGTAATGTTTAGCACAATCGTAAACATCATTGCTCATCTCTTCCAGCTCATTGAGTTATAGTCTCCTGCGATTACCTGCATTATCAAGATCAAAATTCAATTTTTTAATGGCCCAATAAGCTCTATGTTCCAACTCCACCAGTAAGTGACATGCCTTGCCATAAACAAGTCGATAAGGAGACATTCCAATAGGGGTTTTGAAAGCAGTATGGTAAGCCCACAATGCATCGCAAAGTTTCAAAGACCAATCTTTTCTAATTGGGTTAACCATTTTTTCAAGAATATTTTTAATCTCCCTATTAGAAATCTCAACTTGTCCACTTATTTATGGATGATATGGTGTTACAACTTTATGTGTAATACCATATTTTTTTATTAATTGCTCAAAAGGTCTATCACAAAAATGCTTTCCCCCATCACTAATGATTGCACGAGGTGTACCAAAACGAGAAAATATGTTTTCTTTCGAAAATTTAACCACCACCTTGTGATCATTAGTTTTACAAGAAATTGCCTCCACCCATTTAGAAACATAATCCACAGTAACAAGAATATAGAAATTGCCAAAAGAATTAGGAAATGGACCCATAAAATCAATGCCCCAAACACCAAATAATTCAACAACAAGAATATGATGTAAAGGCATCATATTTCTACGAGTAATACTTCCTAACTTCTAACAACTCTCGTAGAAATTATAGTATGCATGAGTATCCTTAAACAAATTTGGCCAATAAAAACCATATTGTAAAATTTTTGCAGTAGTTTTCTTGGAACTAAAATGACCTCCACAAGCATGATCATGATAAAAAGAAATAACTTCTAATTGTTCACTCTTAGGCATACATCTCCTAATGATTTGGTCAGGACAATACTTAAACAAATATGGATCATCCCAAAAATAGTGTTTAACCTTGGCTAAAAATTTCACACGATCTTGTTTAGTCCAATGTGTAGGCATTTGACCAATAACAAGATAGTTAACAATGTTAACATACCAAGGAAATTGGGACACAAGCATGAGCTGCTCATCAAGAAAGGACTCTCTAATAGGCACGTGCTCATCTACAGACTCAACTACTAACCTTGACAAGTGGTCAGCTACAACATTCTCTAAACCTTTCTTATCCCTAATCTCAAGATCGAATTCCTGTAACAACAAGATCCATCTAATTAGATGAGATTTAGCATCTTTCTTGGACAAAAGATATTTCAATACAGCATGATCTTAATAGACTATTACCTTAGATCCAACCAAATAAGACCTAAATTTTTCTAATGCAAAAACTACTGCTAACAACTCTTTTTCTGTGGTGGAGTAATTGAGTTGTGCATCATTGAGAGTCTTACTGGCATAATAGATCACATGAGGTAGTCTATCAATGCGTTGTCCTAAAACAACACCTATGGCATAATCGGAGGCATCACACATAATCTCAAAAGGAACACTCCAATCTGGTGGCCTAATGATAGGTGCAGTTGTCAAAAAGGTCTTGAGCTTCTCAAAAGCTCTCAAACAATCATCATCAAAGTTAAAATGGGTGTCTTTAGCAAGCAAGTTACACAAAGGCCTAGAAATCTTACTAAAATCCTTTATGAACCTACAATAGAACCCTGCATGACCTAGAAATGACCTAACCTCTTTAACTGTCTTAGGAGGTGGAAGACTAGAAATCAAGTCTACTTTAGCCTTGTCTACTTCAATCCCATTATTAGAAATAACATGCCCAAGAACTATCCCTTTCCTAACCATAAAGTGACACTTTTCCCAATTAAGCACTAAGTTTTTTTCCTTACACCTAACTAACACTAAGGTCAAGTGGTGGAGGCCCTCATCAAAACTAAATCAAAACACTGAAAAATCATCCATGAACACCTTTAAGAACCGCTCTACCATTTCGATAAAATACTCATCATACACCTTTGAAAAATAGCAAGAGTATTGCACAACCCAAATGGCATACGACGGTAAGCAAAAGTGCCAAAAGGACAAGTAAAAGTGGTTTTCTCTTGATCCTCAAAAGCTATAGGAATTTGGTTATAACCAGAATAACCATCAAGGAAACAATAAAATGCATGACCGGCTAACCTTTCTAACATTTGATCAATAAAAGGAAGAGGAAAATGGTCTTTCCTAGTGGCAGCATTAAGCTTACGGTAGTCAATACAAACACGCCACCCATTTTGCATTCGGGTAGGAACTAACTCATCATGATCATTTTTAACTACCGTGATGCCAAACTTCTTAGGTACTACCTGCACAGGACTTACCCATGAACTATCAGAGATAGGATAAATGACACCTGCATCTAAAAGTTTAATGGCTTTAGCTCTCATAGCTTTTTTCATGTTAGGGTTTAGTCTCTTTTGGGGCTCACGAGTAGGTTTGACATTGTCTTCTAGATGAATCCTATGCATGCACACAGATGGACTAATACCCTTAATGTCTGCAATTGTCCAACCTATTGCTTCTCTATGCTCCCTAAGTACACTAATGAGCTTATCCTCCTGTTCTTTTTCTAAATCAGATGCAATGATAACAGGCAAGGTCTGAGAATATCTTAAAAACACATACTTTAATGACTCAGGAAGAGGTTTCAATTCTAACTTAAGTGGTTTCTCTATAGATGGAAGAGGTACAGACTCAGAAAGTGGAAGAGGTTCTATTTTGGCTTTCCATTTGGTAGTATCTAGTAATGGGGCGGATTCTAATAAAGCATTCACCTCACTAAAAATACTATCATCATCTAAATTCATGCCAAAATGAGCTAAGCATCTCTCTAATGGATCCTCACAAGACAAGTGCCTAAAGGAATCATAGACTACACTCTTAATAAAATTAACCTCACATAAGTCATCATGATCCTAAGGTTTTTGACTAACATTAAACACATTGAGCTCTACAGTCATGTTTCCAAAGGAAAGTTTCATGACTCCATTGCGACAATTAATTATCGCATTCAAGGTGGCTAAGAAAGGTCATCCTAGAATCACAGGAATCTGAGCACTAATGTTTTCAACAGGCTGGGTATCTATGACAATAAAATCTATCGGAAAGTAAAACTTATCAACTTGGATCAAGACATCTTCTATGATACCCCTTGGAATTTTAACAGACCTATCAGTTAATTAAAGGGTCACAGGAGTAGGTTTAAATTCTCCTAATCCTAATTGCACATACACAGAATATGGCAATAAATTAACACTTGCACCTAGATCAAGTAAGGCTCTATCGATAACATGCTCACCTATAACACAAGAAATAGTAGGACATCTGGGATCTTTATACTTGACTAGAGTTTTCATTTGGATTATGGAACTAATTTGCTCAGTCAGACATGTAGTTCTAGAAACATTTGTTTTTCTTTTCACAGTGCAAAGATCTTTTAAGAATTTAGCATAGGCAGGCACTTGTTGAATAGCATCAAGAAAGGGGATGTTTATGCGAACTTGCTTAAACACCTCCAAAACATCATTATATAGTGTGCCTTTCTTTAAAGGGACAAGCCTTTGTGGAAACGGGGCCTTAGGAATATAAGGAATGGAAGAAACATCACTCTCTTTTGACTTGATTTATAAATCTCTTAGATGACTCATCAGGGTGTAAATTATCTACTGTGCCACTACTAGAGTCTTTCTTCACCTTAGATTTCCTAGGCACAGGCTCAATCACATGGTTATCTATTTCTCTACCAGACCTAAGGGTGGTTATAGATTTGACTTCATCATGACTCCTATCAGAAACATAACTTATCTTAAACTGACCCTTCGGGTTAGGCATTGGTTGACTTGGTAACTTCCTTTTCTCTCTTTCTTCTATAACAGTGGCTAACTAACCCATTTGTGTTTCAAGTTTCAATATAGCTTGCTGGGTTGACTGCATGAATTGTTGCTGCGATTGCATCATTTGTTGCATTGTCTCCTCTAAGGAAGGTTTCCTTTGAGGTGCAGTAAAATGGGGAGTGGATTGAAAACCAGGAGGATGTGAAGAATTAAAAGGAGCAACTTGTTGCCCTCCATAACCCATTAGAGACTGGTTTTGTCTCCATGAAAAGTTTGGATGATTCCTCCAATTAGGATTGTAAGTGGCTGAGAATGGGCTATCTGATGAATTTCTATAATTAAGTGCATTTGCCCGTTCAGCATAGCTCTCTTGAAAAGTAGAGGTTGGATTGACATATGAAGCACACAACTCATTCCTAAAACTCATTGTTGAATTCATGGATTGACTTAAAGCTAGGGCCTCTACTTTCCTAATGAGATTTCCTAAAGCAATTTTCACATCTACATTATCACTCACCTCATACAACCCCCCTTTCTTAGGTTTCTCCCTTTCATTTGAAAACTCCCACTGTTGAGAATTTTCAAACAAAATCTCTAAAAATTGCCAAGCATCGGTACTACCTAGGCTTAAGAATTTTCCACCATGCATAGATTCAATCATTTGACAGTTAGGCATAGTTAGTCCATTATAGAAATACTACACTAGTCTCCATGGTTCAAAACCATGATGGGGACACCTTAAGAGCAGGTCTTTAAATCTCTCCCAACAAACATGAAACTGTTCATCCTTTTTCTGAGTAAAATTTGTTATTTCCCTACTAAGGGCATTAGTTTTAGACATGGAGAAGAATTTAGACAAAAAATTATAATTTAATTGGTCCCAACTAGTGATAGAATTAGGAGCAAGTGAGTTCAACCATGCTTTTGCCTTATCTTTTAAAGAAAATGGGAACATTCGAAGCCTAACAGACTTATCTGAAAAATTCTGGAAACGAAAGGTAGAACATATATCTATGAATTCCTTGACATGAAGGTAAGGGTCCTCACTCTCTAACCCATGGAATGATGGAAGAAGCTGAATCACAGAAGGTTTAAGCTCAAAGTGAGTCGCCCTAGTCTATGGCAATTCTATGCAAGAAGGATGATTAATTGCAACTGGTGAAAAGTATTCCTTAAGAGATTTCTCTATAGGCATTACATTTTTCACTACATCATTGTTTCCTATAGGTGTTACATTGTTTTCTACCATATTTAAGTCTGGAATGTCTATCCTAGTTAAGCGTTGATGTAATTCACGATTCCAAGCATGCATAAACTAGCATAGATCCTAGCCACAAGCCTTTAGTTCTAATTGTCTCTAAAGCAATCTAAGAAAAGTAAGTCTCTAAGTAAAAGAAACAAAATAACTAACAAAATATAAAACAAAATAAAAGCAAAGCACAAAAAATAAATTAAAAACACATCAAAAACAAAAATAAAAAAAAATAAACTAACACAAATAAAACCAAAATAAACTGACACTAACAAAAGGAAAAGAAAAGAATTTTTTTTTTTTTTTTTTTTTTGCAATATATTAAAATACTCCGAAGAATTAAATAATCTGGATTAAACTAATTTTTCGAACAATCCCTGGCAAAGGCGCCAAAAACTTGTTGTGCAAATTTTAGTACTCGCAAGTGCACGAATTTATTGTAGAATAGATTATGTAAGTATGAGATCGATCCCACAGAGATTGATAAAATATTAATCTAAATCCAAATTAAATTTAATTCTAATATAGTTAACAATGTTTGAGAATTAATTAAAACTAAAGAAAATAAAATTCTAAATTAACAAAACAAAATTAAATTGCAAAATTCAATCAATAGACGAGAAATCTGAGGTTCAGAATCCACCATTATCAACTTATAATGTTTTACTATTCAAAATATTATTCTAAAAAATTAAAGAAACAACTTAGAAATCAATCTATTATTTTCTTAGGATTTATCAATTAAGCTTAAAAAAATAAATCTTATGTAATTCTTACTTCAAGACCTCAAATTTATAAGATTTAAGTATTATATGTATCCAATATTGAAAAACACATAATCAAAAATCTTATATTTAAACCTTTTCCAATCCAAAGTCAAATTAATAAAATAATTTTGTAACAACCAAAAATACTTGATATTTAAGGTGAAACAAGTTTTATTTTATCAATCAATTAAACTAAGAATCATTAAACATTAGAAACAAAATTGAGAATAATATTCAAACAGCAAAATCATTACAAAGTCAATAACAGTTTCATCCTACACCTCAGAAAAGAAAATTAAACAATCATGGTGATAACAAGAACAAAAAGAGAATTAAAACCCAGCATAATGTTTGCAAACTTGGCTGCTGTAATTTTATTTGTCTTCTTTTTCCACCCAAACTGCTGTTTTTTTTTTCTCCCGAAAACTGCTGTTTTCCTTTGATTTTTCTTCTGTTCTCCAAACTGTTCTGCTGCTCCTCTTTTATACTGCTGCAATTTCTGATTTTATAAACTGAAAACTGCTGTTTTATTTCTTAATTACAGCACTCTTTTTGTGTCTTTCCAAAAATCTGCACAATTGTCTGATTTTATTCTCTCAAAATCTGCAACTTCCTCTTCTTTCTTGATTTGTTTCCTGTTTTCTTCATTGATTTATTTCCTTGTCTCAATTAATTTCCCAATTGCATGACAAAGATTTTGGGCAAGACTTGAATGCTTAATTGATTAAGATTTTGACTTGACAAAAATTATAATTTTTTCTCATTCAATACACAAATATTTTTTTATTCCTGTTTCACCAAAAACATAATTTATTAAAGTAAATTTAAGTAAAATTGGACTAATAAATCTCTATTTAAGGGTAATAAATATATATAAATTATGTTTATCAGTAATTAACTAATATATATATAGAGGGATATATGTAAAAATAAATAAATAAATAAAAATTTCATAAAACATAAAACTGAAAAAAAGAATGTAAATTTTAAAAAATCCAGAAGGGGCACGTGTCCCCCTCCCTCTGATAATGCAGTGGGTCCGCCAGTGACTCAACTAGTCACTCCCTGCAAGATCAAACCGTACATCTCTTGAATCAATGGAAACATGAATAAGCAGTGTAAAAATAAGCAAATTGCCTAAAATAACATAGTTAAGTGTTATCTACAATTCTCGATTGAATGAATATAATTTCATTACATCATCAGTTTATTAAAACATTAATCATTAATCAGTTACCAAATTATTTGAGGAGAAAAAGTTGGATGCAACATATGTATGGTGCATCGTCAGTTACAAATTCGTAAGTGACGATGGACCATATATATGTTGCACCCAAAAATCTCTCATATCTTTTTTTTTTTTTTGTCCCCTGGAATAAAGAATCTCTCGTATCTGAGATGGAAGGTTTAATTTAAAAGCACATTAAATAACCGGTTTTATAATATAATAATAAGAAGACAGTACTTAAACATGGTAGAAATCCCATTGAATCTTGCTTTCATTACAACACTTTTGGTTCAGATGGATCTAATCTTAATCAAACCATGAAGTGTAATATAATATCAAGTTTATGAAGGTGATATTGTTGAATAATTGCGCGGGCGATCGAGTAAGCATTCAATTATAATTTAATCTAAAGCACCTCTACTAAGAGCCCCAATAAAGAAGAAAAAAAGTTAAAATAAAAAGTGAAATTACACTCATTAGTAGATAAAATAATCATATATATATACATTCTTCTTTTAATTCAACTAATCATATATTAACATTAGATAAAATAACACTATCTACATAAATAGTTACGCTTGTTACAATATGTTGACGATCCATTAATCTCAACTCTAGCGTTTTCCTTTTACAAGCCATAATGGAAGACTTCTCTACTGTCTTGGAAAATGAAAACATTATCATCACCCTTTGAATAAACCAAAACCATATGAAATTAAAATATTAAAAAAAAAAATTGAAGTTAATTTTTTTAAGCATAATTGAAGTTAATTTTAACTGTTCATTTTCGTAAATGCTACATGGACCAATATCATGTTAAATTGAACTGATTTTATTTTATTTTTTTTATTTTTTTATTATTATTTTTTTTTAACTTTTTTAAAGTACAAATTGAATACTTGAAAAAAAAAAAACAATAAAATACAACTTGAACCCATAATTTCACCCTTGCAAGTGTAAAGGAACTATTATTGAAAGTCTGAGCCAACTTAAGTATTATCAATTTCAGCAAAAAATTTATAAAAAGTTAATTCTATTCTACAGTAATGATAAATAATCATATAAAAAGTTAGATAAATACATAGTAATTAGGAACTTGATAACTTGGAGCTCGAAGAAGCAAGCTGTGGTTGCTCGCTCGAGTACTGAAGCAGTACAGATCACTGTCTCAAGCTTCAACCGAACTAATTTGGCTTCAGTCTTTGCTCAAAGAGATTGGTTTTCAAATTACTCACCGTCCAGTCCTTCGGTGTAACAACACTGGAGCAAAAGCCTTGGGACAAAAGCCAGTATTTCATGCTTGAACAAAGCACATTGAGGTTATGAGCATTTTGTTCGTGATAGGATTGCTGCAGGTTAGTTGGAAGTCAGATATATCTCTACAGGATCAAATTACGGATGTCTTTACCAAAGCCCTTTCAACTGATCGATTTTGGTCATTATGTTCCGAATTGAACGTGGTTGAGGGGGGATGTAAAGATTAATAATAATCAACCAGCTTCAGCTTCAGCTTCTCAATAGCTCTCAACTTTAGCAGCCCCAGCTTCTCACAGTCGGCAGCTTAAGAATACACTTACCACTCTTGCTTACTTAAAGCACAGAAGGAGCTGGCTGATTAAGGAGTTAGCTTGCAGCTCAAGTTAAGTAGTTAGAAGTTAGTTATTATGCAAGGGTTGAGATATTTTGGTTAGGAATCAAGGGCTGTGATCAAATCCCATGTTTGTATATAAATGTTCCTTCTGTAATTAGTTGAGTAAGAAATCAGAAATCAAGAAATACAAGTTCAAATTTTCTCTCAAAAAATCTCATTTTGCTTTCACCGTTAAAGCAGAGTTTGAGCTCTGCTTGCTTCTGGCTTTAGCTTGTCATGTCAGCAATCTTTAGCCATTTCTTCAGTGAAAGACTCTCAATGTCTTTTACCATGCATTAGGCGTAATTTTACCATGCATACTTAAGTCCTTGATTTAATTACAATCACTGCGATGGATTGAAGTTTTCAAATTGTAAAATCTCTTGAAAAAAGTACTTTTGTATTCAATCTTGTTAGTAACAAGATTAAACACTTGGTGATAAAAGTTCACAAAATCAATTCAATAGCTACAGATTATTGTACTTGCCTATAGTTCATTCGATGATAAACATGAGTAGTTCTAGATTAATTGGACATAATCTCAATATATACCTTAAACCACTGTAATTCTCTTTGCATTTGAAATGCTACACCAGAAACTGAATATAGTTTATTAGGAGGGGCCAATCTCCCTACCAAGTGTAAAGGGGAGTTTCCTAATTCCAATTGACGTGAACACAAATTCTTCGTAATTGTTAGAGGGATGTCTTTTATTATATTAACTATCTTTTCTTGCCGATATTCAATAGCAGCTACCAATATGTTTCGCTGAGTTATAGGTTGTGTTTCAAAGTAAATTAGACCTGGAAAATGCTGTAAAAGGCTCTTTATAATCTCTTGAGTTCCATTTGCAGTCGCTTTCCACATGACATAAACTGGATTTTGAAGAAAATGATGAATTTGTTGAAGGCTCATGGTATGTAGCTGCGTGCAAACGTGATTCACTATTTCAACAGCACATTCATGTTTCAGCTTTGCATCTTGAATCACTTTTATAGATGGTACTGCAAGAGAAATTCCGATAAAATATGTAACAGCTATAAATTGATAGAAGACAAATATAGGTTTAAGCATACCTATAAATTGATAGAAGACAAATATAGGTTTAAGCATACCCCTTTAATTTTAAAAGCATGTGTACCACATCTCAAATAAAGTAAGCACTCTAGTGCATATCTTGAATATAATTGTACATGGTTGCTTACCACGTCGGGTAATGGCTTTCCAGAATAACCTCTTAAATTGTTGAAACACTGTATAGAAGAACAAGTAATTAGTCTCAATAATAATGTGAGAATTTGTTGATTTCAAGAATTTGAAGAGTAACATTGAATCAAATACAAAATTTTTAAACCTTGAATAGTATAGTTTTCTGGCTGTATTGAGGTTAATAATGCAGGATACCATTCCGTATGAACAACTTGAACCAACAAAAAAAAAAAAAATCATGAATTCTTCTTTTTAGTGGAAAAAAAAAGACATGTATTTATAGGGTACTGACATTTGTAGATCCATCTCTCTAAAAATCCAATATTACTTCCACTTAAAAAGTTTGAAGGGTAAGATGCCAAGTGGATGAGCAGAGAATTGCCAAATTCATCATTGTGAATTCAGGATGTCTTTGAACATGATACAAGACTATTTCTGTTGAATGAAGTTGTTAAAAAAAAAAAAAAAGATAAATTATAGAATTACATGTGTTGAAATTGGAATACAAAATAATAACATTATACTTGTTGAAATTAAAGTTGTATTGTTATATTTTACCAAGATAACCTGATTGAATTAAACCACGAAGGATTATAGGTAATGAAGAAGATGACTCAACTCTAGTCATCAAAGTGACCATATCATCTCCTTACTTCCAATCCAAATAGAATAGAGAAGCGGCAGAATTCCTCTGTTGTCGACCATCTGTGGTATATTAGGGTTCTTTTTAATCAATGCCTTAGCAGTATTTAAGCTTCCACCAATTGCAACATGGTGAAGGACTGTGTATCCATATACATTTTGCACTGCAATTGCTTCTGGAGATGGATGCTCTAAAAGCTTTAGGACAAATCCCCACTGGCGACATATTGCTGCAACATGCAGTACTGTTTCCGCATGGACTGTTATCCTAGCAGTCCATGCATCTGGATCATTGTCGATGAAATGTTTAGCAATTTTCCAGTCACCTCTTTGGGTAGCATTGTACAATGGTCGGTAGTAGTTGTGGTGCACTCCTGTCCCTTTGTAATCAACAATAGTTTATTTTGTTAGACTATTCCATAAAGCAATGTCCAATTTTAAATTTATGATTGATCACTTGCCTCTACTATTACAACTATTTTTTACCACAATTTCTACGAAGTAAAGATGCAAATGTCACCTAAAAATTTGACACTAAATGATGAACAAACTATTTTAAGGCTATTGATAAAATTCTCTTTAATTTTATCTAATTAAATTTTCTTTTATTCCTATTATAACACATTTGCAATATAGAAGACCGACTATACACATAAGTAATATAGCAGTCATGTCCCAATTGAATCATAAATAAACTATTTTAGAGCTACTTACAGAATTCATTGGCTGCAATTTGGGCTTCAGACAGCTGTGGAGGTACCTCTGAACTACCACTTGGCATGTTGTCGTGGTTTGGTTGTAGTACACCTCCACTCTCTGGTTGTTGTGACATAGTGTGACTTTTTTACGCCAAATGCTTCACTACAAAAACCATTTTGTATTACTTCAAAAAAAAAAAAAAAAAAAAAAATTTTACTTATATGTATAATCAAAAAAAAAAAAAACAAAAACAAATTACAATTTAATTATTAAATTCAAACTCTAATTCAAGCGGAACAATATTTTTAGTGTTATTGCAATTTACACCCTTATCATTAATAAGATTTCGTTACATTTGATAGAACAGTATCAAATCGACGAAAAGACGAAATTATCCTAGATGGTTGAAGTTGACCCAGTTGACCAAATAAAAATAAAAAATCTAAAAAATAATTAAAAACTAAAAATTAAATAAAATTTTTTCCATTATTAATTTGAAAAAAATAAATAAATTAACTAAAAAGTAAATAATTAAATAAATTTATTTTTAATTAGATCTCCACCATTCATTTTAAGATGGATGGTGGAGATTAATTTGAAAAAAATTTAAAAAATTAAATAAAAATTTGAAATATACAAAATTAATTTTAATTTTTAAAGAAGAACATTCATCATCTTCATCAACCCAGAAAATCAACACATTCATCAATTGGAAATCATGTTTAACATTTCCTCCTTCTCATCTTCAACCAAAATCATCATCAACCAGAAAATCTCCAAACCAATATTCAATCACCAAAAATACCCTAAAAACACAAATAAAAAAAAACATAAAAATCCCCAAAAAAATTTCATCGTCAAACTCTCGTTGCTCTCAACTTTAACCAGAATTAAAAAAAAAAAAAAAAGTTCAAACACCCAATTCTAGGTTTCCAGTGGAAACCTAGAATCGTTGATTGGGTTTCCATTGAAAACCCAGAATGAAGAATGGAAACCTAGAATACGAATATGAGTTTCCACTGGAAACCCATTCAATTAATAAAAAAAAAAAAAAAAAGGTGTTCAATCATCAACATCATGGCTGGCGACCACACCAACATCATGGATAGTGACCAAAATCCCTAAACGAATCCATGAATGGCGACCCACCCACACCCACCCATCAAACACATCCATCAAACGTCAAACAACAGCAAATAGGGAAGAAAAAGAGGAGTAGGTCAGCGATGGGGAAGAAAAATAAGTGGAAGTTGGCAGTGAGAGAAAGAAAGAGAGAGAGAAGGTTGCTTAAGTTAGAGAGAATAAATGGGAGAAAAAAATGTTTCTGTTTTAATCAGTTGACCTCCACCTTAAGATAAATGGTAGAAATCTGATAAAATTTTTTCATTTAAATTTAAATTTTAAATTTTTTATTAATTATTTAATTTTTAAAATAAGGTCAAAAGATCAATTTACCCCTTACATAGTTAATTTTAACGGAGAGTTACTAATGGTAGGAGGATAAATTGTAACAAAGCTAAAAGTGTTGTTACCCCTTACATAGTTAATTTTTTTTTCTAGTGATTCTTTTGTTATCGTGGGTCCTCAGTTAGAACTCCATTGGACTGTCGAAATTATTTTGTCAATGACAACCACAGCTGGTTGTAGTCTTTTAGACATCAACACTTCTCCTTTACGAGTAAAGACCCAATGCCTCCATGGAAAGGCAAGCCATCTTGGTGCACTAGTGTGCCAAGGTTGACTCACCATAACCACTTTCATAGTGGCTAGTTTTCCCCTAAATATATGGGGTCTACTAAGAATGTATATGAAGAAACACTTATGGTTTGCTACAAGTGATTATCAAATTCTAAAAGCTTTTCTCAATATATGTTAAATGTTAGAAAATAGATAATTTGTTTGATATATATCTAAAAAAATCTTTCCACAACGGTAACAAAACTCTTAAATATAGTTGTAACATCTAGCTAGTTGAACTAAATGGAACTAACTGCAAGCATTTTTTGAATTTAGCGAATGACATTTGAAATGTTTACACTAAAATTTCTCAAAAAGCATTCTAGATCAATTAGATACTAATGATTAATATAAAAATTCCAGTAAATAATATTGACAGAAGTATGAGTTTTGAAATTAGTACAAAATAAAGTTCATTTTTTTTTTTTTTTGGGCATAATTAGTTTGTAAGTGAATAATTTCTTTGTGTACGAATCAATACTAATCCTGAACATAGAAATAGTTTATAAATGGATTAATGAAATTGAAAAAAAAAAATTAACTCCTTTTTTCATTGTTAATTTTCAAAACTCACTTTTTTTTTTTTTTTTTTGTTTAATAAGTGTTTGAAAAGAAAAGATCTCTTAAACTAATTTCACATTGTATCAATTTATTTTTTAAAAAAACCCCATAAGTTTGGCATGCAAAAATCAAAGGCAGGAAAAAAGGTTACTTATCTTCTCTCTTGGGATTGGATTGCCGCATATTGAATAAGGAACTCAATGACGCCATATCCGAATTAAATTCCTGATAGAGTTGGTCCTACATATAAGTGCCAATTTATATTCAATTCAATTCCTTATCTATAAGGTTTTATTTATCATATGTTTCGTTAAGGATGTTTGTGGATTGAAATTCTGGGCACAACCCTTTTGTTTATAGTTATCAAAATAAATGCCACGAACTCCCATACTTTAAAGTTGCTTTCATTGATTGTGAATTGGATTCCTAGCTAGCTTTATAAAATAAAATAAACTATTAGGCAAGCACAGTTTTTTTTTTTTTTCTTTTTTCCCTGTTGAATAAACATGAATTCCTTTTTCTTTTGTATTCGAAAACAGGTTGAGAATACCATATCAATCGCATTTTGAAAATTGCTAAAAATATTTAAAACATAACTGTGTTTTCAAATTGATTCTAATTTTTTGAATTTGTTTCCGTTTTACAAATCAAACACCCTCTTAAGTTTTAACTCAAATAATTTTATCAAACCTTGGAACATATATGCTGTTATGTATTGGATCTAAACTTAAAAATAAGTCATAGACAAAAATTGAAATATAGAGAATTTATGGAAAACCAGTGGCAGAGACGGGGAGGCCCATAAAGGCCACGACGGCCCCTGACTTTCAAAATTTGCAAGTTTATCCTATAAAAATTACAAATTTTTACATAAGTTTCTAGTATTTATTTTTTATTTTTTCAATTTTGATTCTTTTTAAATAATTTATTTTAGTGTTAAAACCCCTCCAAATAAAAAATGTGAATTCCACCCCTCTGAAAAGCATGTACTTGGAACATAATTTCAAATGTGTAGCATTATTCTTGTTATCTCAAAGAAGTATCAAAACCCCTCGAATGTGTCTGACCAAAAACATTTATAGACAGAAAACTTCTTCAGAAAAGAAAAAAAATACTAAAGGGATATAATCATACAATGATTCAACAAATCAAGTTACAAATTATGTCAAATGATTTTGAAGCTCATATGTATGTGATACAGGGATCCAATAAATTATGCCCAATTGTATCCCATGTGGGTGATCTAGGTTGACAACTGCCGATCGTTCATATGATTCTGAATGAAAACTTCCTCACAAAAATGTTTCTGGAACAGTTATGGAAAAACGATTAAGAAAATATTAGTAGAAAATTTTATTGAAAATATTTCTACAACATTTCAGAAAATTTTCTGGAAAAATTACTGAACGTTGGAAGAAAAGCTCAAGGTTCTAGGAGAAATTTCCTTACTTGCGTGATAATTTAAGGTAAAATAATATTGAAAAGGGTCTCTTGAAAGTTTCTAGCGAGACATTTTCTAAAACATTTCTTAAGTTTTCTAGTGTAAAATTTCCCCAAAAAAAATTAAAGTTGTCTAGCAAAAATGTTTGTGGTCGAATGAGTACAAAAAATTAATAGTTAGTAAGAGACTCTCAAAGTCCTTCACACCCATTCATGTTCTATATGAGCTTTTAAGATTGCACGTAGTAAGATCATAAATCCACAATATATAAAACAAATTGTTTAAAAGGGCTCACAAGCCATGTACATGCAAAATATATACATTGAAATTTATTTCAACTTCTTGATGACCAAGGGTGAAACAGGATGGATCCGTAAGTTGATTGAACCATTTGGATGAACAAGGGAAAGCTACAGCCTTACAAATATTGCCACCGGAAAAGAAGCTAGTATAGTAATTGGCACGGAAACCCATTGCCATCTCTCGCTAAGTACAATAGTAAGAGTTGATCCAAAAGTTATTATCATACAGAGTATGGCAAAGAAAAGAGAGCCAAGACCTATAATTAACCTCTTTGGTAGTGATTTAAGGAAGTCATCTATCACATATCGTGCAGTTAGAATTGCTAAGAACATTAATAAAGAAGTCAAAGAAGAAAATAGACCTAATGCATTTGAAATAGCAAATAACGTGAATGCATTTGTCCGTAAAAAAAAAGGAAACCCTTAGCCTTCTACGTTCCCTCCTGGTACTATAAAAGCTGTAGCGAACAGTACGGTGGCAATGAGTGTCGTAACAAGCATGCAAGAATTGGCCGTGTCTTTCATCCACTTCTCTCCTTCCGCAGCCAATTGCTTGTGCTCTTTCCTAAAAACATCTTTTGGTGTTTGATAGTCAGCGTTTTTAGATTCCTTGAGAACAGGGGGGCTCATTTTCTCCACCTCCTGCACAACATTGGACAAAACTAAATATACATAACATCATATATGATAGAACACTTATATCTGATATGCTACAATGATATTATTTAATTTAATATCATAACATCATTAAGTCTCATCAAGTAGTACTATATGCATGTATAGATATTAGTTAATAAATGTAGTGTGCATGGATTAATTACTTATTGACAGATATATTTAATAACGCTTGTAAATTTAATGATTAAATAGTAGACGATGAAAATTTAAAAATCAATTCATGATTTTAAGATAATAGCTAAGGATTATTGTAGTTGCCTATAAGCTACAGCCAATTTAATTTTCAATGCTAAATTAATTGGACATAATATCAATATGTACCTTAAACCATTGCAGCTCTCTCTGCATTTGAAGTGCTGTGCCTGAAACTGAAAATAGTTTAAAATCAGGGGCCAACTTCCCTGCCAAGTGTAGAGTGGTGTTTCTTGATTCTAGTAATTTTCCACACAATATCTTAGTAGTTGTCACAGAGTTCTTTTTTATTACATTGAGTATCGTTTCTTGTCGATACTCAATAGCAGCTTGCATTATGTTTCGATTAGGTCTTTGTCTTACGGTGAAGTAAATCAGATCTGGAAAATGATTTAAAAGGGTCTGTACAATCTCTTCAATCCCGTTTGCAATGGCATAATGCAAGGTTGGTCGTGGCATTGGATTTTGAAGAAATTCAATGATTTGCTGATAGCTCATGCTAGAAAGTTGTGTGCAAACGTGATGTACTAATTTAACAGCACATTCGTGTGTGAACTTGGCATTTTGAACCTTTTTTATGGAGGGTGCTGCAATTGAATATCAGATTAAATATGCAAGAGTTATCAACTGGTAGAAGATGGAAATATTGGATAAATTTTAAATTAAAGTTTATATATCTATTGTATGTATAGTTGCTTACCCAGTTGGATAATAGCTTTCCAGAGTAATCTTTTGAATTGTCGAAACACTATTTATAAGAATAAGAAATGCTTGTCAATTAATTTGACTGATGTGAGAATCCGCTGATTTAAAGAATAAAATGAGTAACATTTAAATTGGCAAACCTTGAGCTGTGGAGCTTCCTTGTTGCGGTGAGGTGACCAATGCTGGAGACCCTTCCGTATGGACAACTAATTGAACCAATAGGAAGAAACCATGAAGAATTTTTCCAACAGAAAATGAAAGACGTGGACATTTAAGTAAGAAGTTGTTGATGGAAAAGATACTTATATTTGTAGATACATCTTTCGAGGAATCCAAGATTACTCATGCTGAAAAAGTATGAAGGATTTTGTACCAAATAATAGAGCAGAGAGTTCCCCAAATCATCATTGGCAAGAGCCAAGTTAGGATATGTTTGAACAAACTACAAGGCTATATTGTTGGAAACTTGGTGGTGAGAATTCACTCAAACTCAATAAAGATTAGACAAATATTTTAGGAGGAGAAATAAACTTCTCTATGAACTTTTTTCTAACTTGATACAATTTTGTTTCTCACCATTATTTACTCTCAAGTTTCAAGTTCGAAAAAAGTTTATAGAGAAGTTTATTTCTACTCCTAAAATATTTGTCTAATCCTTATTGAGTTTGAGTGAATTCTCACCACCAAGTTTCCAACAAATTGGTATCAGAGCTTTGGGTGATAAAAATGGCCAGCAACAACAATCTTTTTCAAGTACCTCATCTCACTAAAGAAAATTACGGCACCTGGTGTATTCGCATCAAGGCTTTACTTGGCTCACAAGATGCATGGGATTCAGTACAAGAGATCACAAGAATCAACCTTAATTGGTTACAATGATAGTGATTGGGGAGGAGATGCAAATAATCACAAAAGCACATCAGGGTATGTTTTTAATCTTGGTTCAGGTGCAATTTCTTGGTCTTTAAAGAAGCAATATGTTGTTGCTCTTTCTTCTACAGAAGCAAAGTATATTGCTCTATGTGCAGCTGGCTGTCGAGCTCTTTGGTTAAGGTGGATATTGAAAGAATTGAAGTGCTCTCAAGAGAAGGAAACTGAGTTGCACTGTGATAATAACTCAGCAATTGCACTTAGTAAAAATCCAGTTTTTCATGGAAGGAGTAAGCACATTGAATTAAGTATCATTACATTCGAGAGTTAATCAAAGAAGGAGAAGTAGTGGTCTAGTATTGCATGACACAACATCATATTGCAGACATTTTCACAAAACCATTGAAGGCTAAAATTTTTATCAAGATGAAGGAGAAACTTGGTGTCACTCAAGTCTAGATTAAGGGGGGATGTTAGAAAATTAATCTAGACTAGTATTTTGGTGTACATGCACCTGGAATTTATGATGGATGAATCTAGTTATTTGTGTGATGAATCTATTATCATTCATGTATCTACGAATTCTAAATGGGTGTTTTGATTTGATAAATTCATGTATTAGCAATTAATTAAGATGTATCTAATGTTCTATAAATAGGACTACTCATTTGTAGTATCGATCCATCAAAAAATATATGAAATAGAAGTTGAGTTTTGAGAGAACAATTTTCTTCTCTTATTCTAAATTTATGTGAGTTTCTTATTGAGTTTGTTTGTGGCTTATCTAACGCTTCCAACATATATCTGTTGAAGTTGGAACACAACAAATAAAAAAAAGGTTAATCATAAAACAACATTTGGCCAAATTGTAGCTCTAAAATGAATATATGATCTTTTTGGAGTTGTATTTGTTTTTATTATTAGTTCTTACTATGAGAACCTGATTGATTTAGATTGCGTAGGATGTCACATAATGAAGGAATGTAGAAGGGATGATCTGGAGACTCAACTATGGTTATCGAACTAAGGTACCTTAACATTTTCTCGCTTTCACCTTTAGCGGAACAGAGAAGTGCATATATCCGTCATTGTTGACCAGTTGTGGTAAATCAGGGCTCTTTTGAACCAATGCCTTAGCAGTCCTTACGCTTTCACCTGGTGCAACAAAGTGAAGGACTGTGTTTCCATTTGCATCTTGCACTGCAATTGATTCTGGAGATAATAGACGTTCCAAAAGCTTTAGGATGAATCCCCATTGGCAACTGAATGCAGCACCATGCAGTACTGTATGTGCTTTGATTGATATCCTAGCGTCACTGCATTTCGATCGAGCTCGATGAAATTCTTAGCACTTTCCCAATCACCTCTTTTTTCAGCATTGTACCATGATTGGTAGTAATAATGACGCCTTCCTATGACTTTGCAATCAACATTGCTTTAATAATGTTAGAATATATATGAAGCAATGCATAATTCTGATGCTTATTTATTTTCTAGCGTGGATATTTATATATTTTTTCTATCAAAATTAGTTTACTCGTGAGCTACTATGAGCAACCGTGATCCCGATCACTCACAATTACCAGTTATCACAACTAATCCTGATCACAATTTCTCGATAAAATAGAGATGTATAATGTCACCTAAGAATTTTCATAAATGTATATGTACATTAAATTATAATTGTCTAATTAAATTATCTTTTATCCCTATTATAACACACTTACAACATAGGAGACCACCTATGCACTCAAGTAAAATGGCAGCATATCCCAATATAAATTATAAACAAACTATTTAAGGGCTACTTACAGAACTCATGAGCTGCAATTTCAGCTTCAGACAACTGTTGTTCCTGAGAACTACCACTTGGCACATTGTCCTAGTTTGGTTGCAAAGAGGGACTAACAATTGGTTGAATATCTCCACTCTCTGGTTGTTGTGACATTGTGTAACTTTCGAACACTAGATGTTTCACTAGGAAAACAAAGATAATATGTTAATTGGTTTACCTAATCATTATGTGGCAACCATTTTGTATACTATTTATATATTTGGGAAATATTCCTTTCTTCTTTTATGTCCGTGAAGTGAGGGGAACTAGATGGATTCTCCAAATATAAATATTTTAAGTCTCTTTCTTTCTTTTCAAGGTGAACTCTATTTTTAGTAATTATTATAGGGAAACTTGACAAGACCCAAACCAGACTCTCTCTAATCTCTTATCTTGAGGGTCCATTGAGCACTTCAACGGACTTCTCTTAACCTGACTTGTTGGAATAAAGAGATCCACGGAGCGAACCCCTTAATCTTACCCGTTTACTTTCTTTACTTAAATGGAAAACTCGCTTTCATTGAAAATAGTTTGATTGGTGTAAATTTTTCAATTTCAATTTACATAAATTTTAAGAAAATTCGGCAGCATAACGATTGTATTTTTAACAATCTCAAAATTTTCCTGTAAAAGAAACACACTTCGTACTATTTCAAATCACCACCCAACTTCTTTTGGCCATAAATATGTATTTTCTTCATACTTTTTCACAACAATCATGCATGTATTTGATTCATTTCGCAAATCAACATTTCTATCATTTTCATAATGCAATCTAGATTATCAAACATTTAAAGATGGATACGAATCATATGCCAGCATAAAAAATATATGCATATGCATATCATATTATTGGTTTACAATTATTCGAATGTCCACATTCTAACCATACAATTACTTAGTTATATTATTTACAATCACAAAATATATTTGATCAGTTGATGTAATCGTCGAATTTTCCACCTAAAGTGTTCAATGGCGATTCTCTCGAAGCAAAAACCACCTACTAAGGCACCTAATAGAATATACACGCTACACAAAAGTAAATGCATTAGTTCATTAAATAAAGAACTATAAGGTATAATGCGTTAGTTCATTAAATAAAGAACTATAAGGTATAATTATATAGTGACTCATAAATTTAATTAAATACAAAATCTTTGGGTTAGAAAACCTTTCTTTCTAAAAACTCCATGTATACCCCTAGGATACTCAAACCATCACATGGTGGTTTTTGACTGATGCCAAACGTGAAGCTACTAAGATATTTCGACCACTACGATACAGAATTTATTGCATCGCAATCGTAGTGTGAAACCATCTCGAATCTGAGCATCTACAATGCGGAATTTTCTGCATCACAATTGTAGTGCTACAACTCTGGACCACTACGAGCGGAATTTACTGCTTCGCAATGTAGTGCCAAAAACTGTAGATCTAAATAACTACGTGCGGAATTTTCTGCATCGCAACGCAGTGCTAGAATCTCTCTATATCTTAGCGTCTACGTACGGAATTTTCTGGATCGTACATGTAGCGCTAGATATTCTGAAAGTTGAGCAACTACTGACGGAATTTTTTGCATCGTCCTGTAGCGCTAAATCTTAATTAAAATGAGGGTATATACATGAGCTTTGAAATGGTTTCACTAAGTGCAAAAGCACAAAACCTTTAACTTTTCAAACTCTTAAAAAATTTTTTGATTCAAATATTTTGAAATCAACTTAGTTTTTGATTCCTTCCCTTTTTAAATCTCACAAAGAGATCACATACTCAAAACTCAAATTTAGGATATGAAAATCTTTTTTGAATTCATTTGATTACATAATTCAGAATTTAAATTAGAAATTTGAATAGATGCAAGTGACAAGGTACTTACCTCACAAAGCGAGCTATACTTGTCAATGAGCCTCCCATGCTCCACTAGCTTGCTCGTCACCTGCATTACATAATCTTACTTAAAATAGGCCACAATATGTTACATAAAATCACACACATTGCTTTTAACATAAAAAGCTCATTACAATGCCCTCTTTGACTACACTTTTCTTTTCTAAGTTCTAACTCAACCGAGGCTTTCTAATTACAATTTCTTTGCAAAAGTTTAACTTATGCACCCTAGGAACTTCCTCCCGCAGTCCGTATAATTTTCAGAGGCCCGGAACGAAAAGTCAAAATTTTCAGACCCCCTAAAACAGAATACTATTCACAGCTCGTTTCGTGGGCTATTTCGTTTTTGTTTTCACTTGGATCATCTCCTTATCTCTCACTTAGGTCTCCAGTAAAACAGTTTCGAAAAATTCTAAGTATCGAGGGGTGAAACCTATGAAAAACACCTATTTTTCGACACTTTTTTATGCACATTTTTGCATCAAACAAGCTATGATGTCATTTCTTTCGTATCTAAGGTTCTTTTACTTAATTATGATTGAATACATTCATTTCATGCATCAAAGAATGCATTTACATTCTCAACTCACTTTACGACTACATATGTGCACTATTTAAGCCATAACTTCCTCAATTTTTATCCAAACTTTTCCCTTCAAATTTCTATGATTTGCTATGACATTTATGCATGTTTTGAGGTCTAAAACAACCCCAATTAAGCCAATTTCGTGCAGGTTTCTATAACCCCTTCAAATGCCTATTCTTTCACTCTACTATCACTTTATCCTTTACTAATTTGTATGCTATTTATGCACCCATGTACATCCATTGTAATAACCTTAATTCCTACTCACTCATGCATGCTTTTAGGACCCTAAATATGCCATAAACATCAACAAAAATCATGCATAAGCTACTACCCTTCATCAAGTCGAAATGCACAACCAATCCACACTAGTTTCCTTTTTCAATTCTAACTCTCCTATATGCTTTTCTAACTTTAGTTATGCATCATTTAAAGCTCAAGGAGGTTAAAACACAATAGCATTCACATATCCTCCCTTTGGCTGTGACACACACACATGCACCACATATTGTTCTTTTCAATTTTTTAAGTTATACTTCTTTCAAACATTTCATCAAACAAGTTATAGACAACTTATTTTGTTTAAATCATGCTTAAATCTCTACTTAGGGTTTCTCCCATATAACTTCTAACTATGAATTTATGCATCATCCCTTGCAACCTAGACTTCCTTTTCACTTATTATAGTTCTACTATTGATTTAGATAAAAACCCACATTAAATTTACATATCAAAACTAACCCAACCAACCAATACACTCATAAATCCAACTATTATTATTTCTAAACAAAGTCATGGAGATTTTAACTTAGTTTTTGCTTAGGGTTGGTTATTCTAGCTTATTTTGCCTTGGAAAGTTGGTTTGGAAGCTTCAAAATTAGCTTGGAGAGCTTTGGTCTTCTTCCCCTTTCCTTCTCCCCTTTTGTTGTCCACCACCCATTTGTTCTCTCTGTGTTATGTTTGATTTTTGGCTAAGTGTGAGTGACTATCACCATCACTCTTCTATTTATATGGGCTTTTAATGACATCAATTACCATCTTGCCCTTAGTCCTCTAATTTACTAATAAAAGTTAATTGGTTTTTAAGTAATTAGTCAAATCTTCATATAACTTAATTGTTAAATTCACTTAATCAAAGTTTTACAACTTTTCCATCTAATCATATCTCTTATTCACGGAATGACCGTTTCGCCCTTTTCTCAACTTTTCCTACTTTTAAAACATCTATTCATATTTTAACATTATTCGAAGGGTGGTGTTGACTATTTTACCCTTTTTATTAGGTAACTTAGCTTCTAACGTTATAAAACATTTGAACATAGGGGGTTACAAAACTAGCAAAATAATGTGTTTCTCAATAAGGGATCATATGCCTTCATGATAAGGGTAAATATTTCTTTTCTCTATCTCTCTCATTGTTTTTATTTATTTATTCACTTTTTTCATTTTTCTTTGAAGAGGGATAGTGATGGAGATCGTAATAATAGACATACACATAAGGATAAAAGTAATTAATAATTCACAACAAACTAAATTATTACAAAATACATTTAATAAAAGAACTATACAAGAAATCACATTTCAATTATTGCAATTTTTTTTTAAAAAAAACAGCCAATAAAGTGAACAATGAAGGAAGAAAGAAAAAGAGAAATGAAATACTTAGCAATCCTTCATTATAAGAGTTATGTTTCAACAATCGATTATCTTTTTATACCTGAATTTGAAAGGTAAGGTGTCGTCAAATTAATTGTTGAAGCAATTATTAAACTAAAGATAAAAAATAGAAAAAAGATAAAAGGAAAAAAAATGTGGATAGAAATCCACGAGATCTCCATCAATCAAGGCCATTCTGGACCTACAAAAAGATCCATAATGGTTTGACTCAAGCGGACAAGGACAAGAGGCTCCCTTATTCGAGCAACATCTACCTTAGGCAAGGTGAGCCTTCCTCGCAACAAATGTCTTTGTCGAAGCCATATCTTGATCTTGTGGAGATCCATTGGATCTTCATCCTTTTTTTTTTTCTATTTTTTAATTTTAATTTCAAAATTTCTCAGTTTCTTTTTTTATTAAATCATGTTTCTAGTTATGTTATGAGTATTTTTTAGACTACATAAATGGGCTGATAAAAGCCCAGTTGAAGCTCAACCAGTTGATCCAATGAAGTAGCCTAGCAGACAAGGCCCGATTCATCGACACCCAGCCTAAACAAGCTCTTCAGCTCGCATGAGAACGATCTCGTATCTACACTATTATTCATAGGTCATTACTAGTATTACTCAGTTCGCTTTAAATGCAGCTCATTACTCAGAGCGAGGTCTAGCTCGAGATCGTCCAACGCAGTCTCTAGTTCGCATAGTGAACAGCTCAATAAGGAAATCTTCCAAAAAGGCAGTAATCCAAATTAATCGTGATTCTTCTACCAGAATTGGAAATAAATTCAAATTCAAACATTGATAAATCTTATCCCTGATTTAGCGGAACCAATTTCTGATTCGATGCAATCTGATTTTGGAATGTAATTAATGCACGATTCTTTTCCTGTTTTACTTCAACTCAAATTGTAAACACCAATCCCTATAAATAGAGACTGAAATTCATTGTAATAGATACTGAGATAATAATATACTGTTATTCTGCAGAGATTATTAGAGGAACAGTCGTGAACATAGACATACTTACTGAACCACGTAAAAAATCTCTTTGTGCATTGTTCTTTCTCTCTGCCTTTTATCTTTCTCTTTTGTTTTCTTACTTTTTTATATTAATTGCAAGTATTGGATTTTGAACCGTAGGTAGACCAAAAATCAACATCGACAAGTTATTTCCAAAAAAAAAAAAAAAAAATCGTGTTTTCTAGTTTTCTTTATTGTAATTTATTTAATTTTATCATATTAAAGGTAATAATGCTAGAACAGTCTTTTTAAGTTTTTACATGGTTAATAGTGAAAGGAAGTTATTCGTTAATAAATGAAAAATTGATTCATCTTACGAAAAGTTAAAGGATTGTTTATTTTTTCTATTTAAGACTTAATAGTGCTGAATTACACCTATTAAGTTATTTCTGTTTGTTTTTTTAAGTGATTAAACCACTTAAAACTACCAAAAAACAACTGAAAAAATTAAGTAAGAATTTGTAAGTTTTCACTTAATTACAAATCACTTAATAAAATTTAAAATTTTTTATTCCAACTCTATCCTCCCCAAAATAACATAATTTCAAATTTATCCTAATTTTATATTACTTGATTTTTTTTTCATTGATACTTATAAAAATATATATATTTGAAAAGTAAAATCTAAATACATCTCATTCCAAATTATCTTAGAATTAAACTAATATATTGTAATTTACAATTTAAACATTCATTTTTTTAATTGTTTTCTTAAATATATTAATATATTTAAATATATAAATATGGTTAATACTACTATATTTTTTAATCATATTTTAATTATGAATAAAATGTTATTAATATCTACATAAGAAATGTTTTAGAATTTATTAAATTATTTATTTTCCAATATTTATATTACATTAATTAAAATTACATAACAATAAATAGTAAAAAAAGTATAAATATTAATTTACTAGTTTTTCAGACAATTTTAAATTTTTTTTTAAAAAATAAGTTTATAACATATTCAGAGATAAGGGATAAAAAAAACAAACATGTTATTCAGATTTCATATTTCAGTCACTATTCAATCTTCAGTTTTCAGCAGTATTGTTTAGTCTTCAGATAAAAAAACAAACAACCCTAAACCTTAATTTAATTATGGCTACTCTGTAACTTGTTCTTTTAAATAACTCCAACATGTTGGCAATTTTTAACTGAGCACCTTTAAACTGACTATTCTACCATTTTCAATAAACAACTATCATTTTCAAATTATTTATTTAAACAGTCATTAGTAGCCATATAAAAGAGAACGTCTTTGAACTTTTCCATATTATTAAAAAAAAAATTAATGAGAAGTTAATATTGGATAGAGAGAGTTTTTCTCTCATAAAAACCAACTGATTTAAATTATTTATTTAAACAGTTATTAGTAGCTATATGAAAGAGAATGTCTCAGAACTTTTTCATATTATTAAAAATAAATTAAAGAGAAATAATATTTATGGAGAGACTTTTTCTTATAAGAATGAACCAATTTTCATAATATCAGTTTCAAGATTATTAGTCATTATTCATACATATTTAATGTTTAGCATTAATTATTTGTATATAATCAATGGTCCAAAATCTTAGAACTAATATTATTGAAATTACTTCCTCCTTATGAGAGGACTTACATATATATATATATATATATTATTTGAGAGACAAATAGTAAATACATGTAATTTTGTAACAACGTAATGTCAGGAATATCCTATGTTGAGAATATTGAGAATTAATTAGTTTAGATTTTTTTCTGAGTTGTGATTAGTAACTAAAAAAATAGCTGAAAATTAGTAATTTTGAATAACTAATTTTGTAGCTTTCTATCCTTTTATTTATTTTTTTAATGCTGAGAAGTAATCTATGATGATACTATACTAAGCACAAATGAAGTGGCTATTTTTTGATAAAATTATCTAAACAGCTCTCCGTTTTTATTTTTTATTTTTTAAGTTTTTAATTTATTATTTAAACAGCTATCTTTAGTAGACTAAACTAAAGATGAGGTGCGAACATCTATCCTTAACTAAAAATAAAATAAAATAAAAAGGCTTCAGCGGGTGCAAAATCACATTCAATTTACATCTTCACCACAGTTTTAAGGCTAACGGAGAATTAATTAATTTCTATTGATTACCATTTTGAAGAAAATTATGAAAATTTTGGTTCAATATCAAGCAGCAAGTTCACAATTTTTATATAAAACAAAAAAGGGGAAAAAAAAAAAAAGTGGGCATTCAGAAATTTGAGAAGAAGAGTAACCTTGATTGGAAGATGAACAAAGTAACTTGACTTACGAGGAGCGTTGACGGTAATTGTGAGGCTTGAAGTTGTCGAATGAGAAGCTTAAATGGAGGAAGGTGTGTGGTAGGCAAAGCGAATGAACCCAACTACTCCTTGTTGGTTCACTTCTCAGTCGACAACTTTAGGCCTCACAATTGCAAGTCATGTCACTTCGTCTATCTTCCAATTCAATTTAAGTTAATATATTCCAACTCATTCAATTTAAGTGACTTGACTTGCGAGGAGCGTTTGATGGCAAATGTGGGGCCTGAAGTTGTCGAATGAGAAGTTCAAATGCAGGGAGGTGTGGTAGGCAAAGTTAATGAACTCAACTACTGCTCGTTGGTCCTCCATATCTATATATATATATATATATATATTGTAACACCCAATTTATTCCCTAAGCATTTAAGTAAAACTAAATAAATAATATTTTACTTAATAAAAAAATGATATTTAAAAATTAGTAGGAGTTATATTTTCATAAGAATTTGTATGTGATAAGGTTTTCTAATTAGATTAAACTTTTAAAGTTATTTTATTTAAATTAAAAAGGGTAAGGTGGTTTGATAAGAATAGGAAACTGCACTCTATAAAATTCTTTCTCTTCTTCATTAAATGTTGAACACCACTTTTCAAGGAAAAAAAATTCTTCTTTGCTCTTGACAAATAATTTCTACAAAGTTCTTTTAAAGAAAATTTAGTTTGAAAATCAAGAAGACTTTACAAGATTTGTAATCATATTCTTTTTAATATATTTTATTTAAACGCTTAGAGAATTAATTCTTTGATTAAGATTGTTTAGGAAGAAAAAGAAACCCTAGGTATATTAATTTCCTTTTATGTTAGTGTTGGTTTATGAATTTTTAAGCAAGTATAGACTAACCAATGCCTATTTCAAAAATTATAAGTTATGTATGTGTTTGATTTTGATATTATGGTTTTAATTTTAAAAACTAGACCTTCTATATTTTCAAATAAAATTGGTTTCGTAAAAATATCACAAGTATATGATTTTTTTATAAATTTTTCTTTCTGAGACAAGAGTACTAAAATTTTATAATATTTTGCATAGGTCCAGTTATGAAATATGTTTTTATTAAGATTTATTTCTCCAAAATTCTCAAATTTTACGCAGTTGTTTATAAACATATTAGGTATTAACTTATAAAGTTTTATAATTTTTAATATTGTATTTTAAAAGTTATGATTTTTCTTATTCGAGGTGTTGAATTTGTTTAGTATCAAATAACATGTGTAAATCTGAATGCAAAAATATTTTAAAATACTTATTCATGTTATTTTCCTTTCAAAATTTAACTTTAGACTCGTAGATAAATTAATTTTATTTGTGCAAAATTTTAAGTGAAATAGAGATCTATATAATATTAAAAAATTCTAAATTGAAGCATATTATGGGTTGTCCACTAAAAGACAAACAAAAATACTTCAGAAAATAAATTCGGTTAAGTCACTTCCGAATTTTATTTAGTTCCAAAAATTTTCATGGTGTGATATATGTATGTGTAGCATGTTTATGAAAAATTTTCATAATTTTTGAGATTGTTTACAATTTACTAAAAATCATAAACCTAACACTGCATAGATTTCAAAACAACACTGCTTAGCTCTAATTTTAGGTTTTCAGTTTAGGGGATTGTTCGATAGCCCTAATTTCAGTCCTAAGACAAAATTTTGAGTTTGACTTATATGTGATGGCATTAATTTAGGCTAAGGTTTGGATCGTTTGATTCGTGAAGAGTTTGTCTGCTTTGGATTTGTTAAAAGGTAAGTATACTAAACTATTTTTAAAGCTGGAATCACAACAATATGTATGTTTTTGAAATTGTGTTTAGAAATTATTATGCTTTGTAAATGTGTGATTAAATGATACCATTAATTAATGTTTGTCAAAGCTTCCTTTTATTCTTTGCTAATAATAGGCATCTCTATTATATGTGTGAGTCTTATGTGATATGTGATTTGTTATGTGTATGTGAGTATATAGAAAGTGTCTTCGTGGTACCCTAGGGACTAATGAGTCTTCACATTTGTGTGTCGACGAATCAGTGTATGTGGGAGGACTCGTTGATGATCATAATGAGGGTCTGGCTCTTACCTTTGGGTATGAATGTTCTGTTTTTTAAAATTAATTCCTCACTTGCGCTTGCCTTGTATACATTAGTTGCCGATGGGTGACTTTAGCTCTATTATGTGTTATAAAAGTCCTACTATGTAGTAAAACATAAAAGGAATCTAAAAATCTATTTTGATATTTGATAAGTTTCTGATTTGGTAAATCTAATAATGAATATGAAATTTATAGTTTTCATAATTGTGAATGTACATTCATTATATATATATATATATATATAATGTTTAAAGAAAAAAAAAATCACCACTTAGTATGTTTATTGAGTTTCCAAACTCACTTAGTATGTTGTGATTTTAGATGATTGAAATTCTAATCGCATATAGGATGAATTGATATTTCAGCAGTGATTCTTGGTTCTTTAGAAAATAAGTCTATATGTCATTCGAATATTCTTAAGAACTTATTTATGTTGGTTAAGAACTTTAATAGTTGTATTTATTTATAAATATATTATCATGGATTTTTAGAAGTTATTTGATAGTATGTGAGTTCATATCTTAACTTTCACGTTAGGGTGTGACATATCTATATATGTATATGTAATTAAACATGTTTTTACTAAACCTTAGAGGAAGCTCCTAAAATTTATTCATACATATATTTTAAGAAAGTAAATATAAGAGACATTTTATTAGAACAACCTCATTTTATATCATAAAAATCAAAGTTATTTATTTATTGTTTTTAATATCATTTATGGTATCTAAGTTATTACTAAACTAAATGAAAACTCTACATCTCTATTTTTATTTTATTTTTAAAAATAATTAATAAAGTTATCGATAGAATTAAAAATCAATAAGATCATCACTTTAACTGAAATGCTTTTGCACAAGCAAATTAAGTGATTATCTTTTCTTTCTATTCTAAGATTTCATTGAATATTTTCGTGCATGAATGACTTTGCTTAAGATACTGGGAATTTTGTTTTCATCATCTTTACAATCCTAGTCATTATCATTATCATTGTTATCATCATGGTTACTATAATGGTAATGGAAGAAGGAACACATTATTGATAACGAGAGAAAAAATTACTATAATTGTAATGGAGGAAGGAATGCATTATTGACAGTGAGAGAAAAAAGGCAAAATATAACTAAAAAAAAAAAAAAACTTTTCTTTAGTTGTTATCGAACTTATACCCAAAAAAAATATTTATAAAACTACCCTTATAAATAAATCCATTTTTCAAGAATTTTATGTACTTAAATTAAAAAAAAAAAAATGAATCGAATTAAATAATTCATCATTTTTTCCAACCTTTTATCCTTATCAATCTCACTAAAAAATTGAATGATGAAGTGTTTTTTTTTTTTTTTAAAAAAAAATTAATTATTTGTTATGATAAGTTGCTTTCAAGCTTAATCGAAATACTTTCAAATCCACAATTTTTGACAACTTACGCAAAGCCATAACCCATAAATATTTAAATGTCTCCATCTCTTGATCATGACATTCCACCAATCTTTTACTCTTTTTAACAAATTGTGTAATGCCCTGAATTCTTACTTTCATTTGATTAGTATGATTTAATTTAAATTTAGTAAGTAAAAAAGTGGATTTAATTATGAATTTTATGCAATTATGGTGAGATGTAAATTTTAATTTAATGGATTTAATGTTTTTGGAAGTATTTTATAAGTGGGAATTAAATTAGAAATTCAATGAGAGAAATTGAAGTGATGGAAGAATGTGATTGGATGAGAAAGTAATGAAATTAGAATGCAATTCATGTGATGAAAACTTGGACCAATGAAGGATTGCCAAATAAAAAGGTAAAAAGTGAATAAATTTGGTTGTATTTGAACTAGAATGATGGCATTCTAGTTAGTGGAATGCCTAGTTGGATTTTTTGACCAATTAGAAGCTAGCAATTGCAACCAAGGACCTAAAGGTAATAAATGAGATAGTTGAGGGATAAAATTGTAAAGAGAAAAGATGACTATATAAAGTGGACAATGTATGAAAGCCTTTAAATTATTCTCTTCTTCTTCCTCTTGTTGTCGTCACCTTCAAGCTCTCTCTCTCTCTCATTTTTCTTTCAATTCCAAGCCTCCAAATCACTCATTTCTCTTGTTCTACACATCATCTACCCCTCCAAGGCATCAAAACCATCAAAATCCATGTAGAATTGCAAGTGAATTTTTAAAGAAAGGTGCTCAATCAAGGTGAGTTGATGTGGGTTTTTGATTTTGTGATGGGTTAAGGTTAGAATTGATGTAGAAGCACTCATGAACATGTAGGTATAGTCACTTTTGCATTTGTATTAATGGATTTGATTTTGATGATGAAAAATGCATTCTTTGAAACCCTAGGTGTGGGTTTGGATCAAGGAGCTCAAGAGAAGGATAAAGGAAAGTTGTAAGCTCCAATTGGTGGTGTGGAGAAGCCAAAAACATTGTCCAAAAGGTTGATGTACACTTGCTTTAAATTTTCATTTTTACTAATAAGGGTGTTATTATGTTAGTATGTGATTTTGTCTAAATTTTTATCCAATTGATTTCATAATTATGTGTGAATCATAGTATGAATGATTTTGTGACATTTTGTAATAAAAAAGTTGAAAATTTTGTGAAAAATACATGTTTGGCCGAAAATGGTATTTAGGGATATTGTAAAATTTCTTTGAAAAATTGTGATTAAATATTGTTTGAAGGTGATTTTAATGACTTTCGAATGGAAACGGAAAAGAATCGGAAATAAATTGATGAGTTTAGTGCCTCAACCAAATGTATATCGGGTGAAAGGCACGAAGGTTTCAATAAAATTTTGATAAGTTAACAGCATGAAAAATAGTGTTTCATGATGCTTAGATTGATGCTTCGAACAAATGAGAAAAATTATGAATGAAATTTTGTTTATGCCTTTCCGAACGAAATTTTTAGTGAGAAACGTAAATTTGTTAAAATATAAAATTTTTTGGTAATCTATGAAATTTATAAGGGCCCTACTAAACCCGAACATTGGTAAGTGGGGATTGGTAATTGACATGTCAATAGGGTAATAGTAGCAGTACTACGTCCATTTGCCTATATACATTGATCACTAGATTTATGGACCTTGAGAGACACCGAGTGTTCAGTCCTAGAGTTTATATGTTATGTAAAATGTGATTTCGGCGGGTAGGGCATTTAGTGTTCGATGTCGGAAAAATTCGTTTTCCAGTCCATGATATTGTGTCAAAGTTTATAAAGGGTGCTGAAAAATAAATGAAGTAAATCGAGTAATTATGATTGGAAAAATGACTTTATGTATTCTGTATGTGTGTTTATTTGCAAGTTGATTTCTTTGTGAATTTCTGATAAAAAGCTAGAAAATTGAGGAATTTTGTTTTATAATATTGTATAGTTTTGTGATAAATGTTGAATTTAAAACTTGTGTACACATACTAAGTAGAAATACTTAGCGCGTTGAATTTACCACGCACAGGTTGAGATTTGGGCATTGTAGATAAAGACTGAAGAGAAGACATCTGCAGCATTTTCGCGAGTCACATCCCTCCACATTTGGTAGTTTTTCTTTGATATCATATAGTTGTGTTAAAGTATATGGAAATGCATGTATGTATATATAAATGTTTACATTGGATTTTTGTAAAAGGAGTATGTATATAGTTTGTATAAAAGTTTGGTAAGGTAAAGTGGTTTTGTAAAATAATTATTACTATTCTTTTAAATTGTACTTAATTTCATTAGATGTGATTTTTGTAAAGACATAATATTTGTGAATGGTTGCATGGTGAAGTGATCTTGAGTCGGACGGAAGGTCCGAAATGGTAGTTGAGAAAAAAGAAGATATTTTAGAAGTGATTCTTTTGAAAATTGCAGGTTTTAAAATTTTGGATTTCCAGAAAAACAGATGAAACTTTGCCGGATTTTCAAAAAATAATAATAATATATGTAAGATAATAATAGACAAGTTAAGTGAGGTAGCATCCTTCGACTCGATTTTCATTCTAATGAGAATCGAGTAGGAGAGTGTTACAAATTGTCATTTAGTTCCCCTACTGAGGAACAACAACAATTTGCAACCGATTTATTTGACTGCGGTTGTGATTCCCATTAGAAATCAATTGACATTTAAATAATGTAATTATCTCAACAATTCATTATTATTCCTTCCTTATTTCATTCCTTTTTATCTTTAATAAGTTAAGGGAATCATATGATAAATTTCAACAAACATTTTCCGTATAAGTTCTAATTTAAGAATCTTAGAGAATCGTTTCTGATCAATTTCAAAATCATCTGAATTACTTAGTTTTGGACCAAGGCATGGGAGATAAGTTGTTGAACCACCGTTGTAACATCAATTAACAAACTCATTACAATTTGCAATTTTTGAGACTTCAACTTGTTTCATCAATTTAATTGATGTATATATCATTGAAATCCAACTGAGCAACCTTAGCACTTGCTTTCTCATTTGTCTCTTTGTTGGTTGAGACAGGACCAAACCCATGTTCTGAACATGGTTCACCTTTTGGTCAATATTCCAGCCGTTGGCTCCACAAACCAAACACATTGCATCTCACATATCCCTCTCTTCATATGTGCAAGAAATTTATTTATAAATAAGTTAACAATACACAATCCACATTAAATTTCTCGTAGCTTTAACAAATTTTTATCATGTATATGTTTGGGCACAGGTTAACAACACAAAACAACTAATGAATACAGGAAAGAGAGAAGGACAAAAAGATAAAAAAATAAATGAGTTGATTCACTGGTTGTTAAAGTTTTTTCTCCAATTTTTAAGGTATTAATCTGTGACTTAAGTAGACACGTTAACTTTGACAACATGTTAACTACCTATATATTTATTTATGAAAAAAAAAAAAAAAAAAAAACCTTAACCTCTATCACCCCAAAAGCCACTACGATTTGGAACCATTTTATTGATGATGTCTAACTTAAGTAGATATTATAGATACCACTACTGTCTAACCATTTTAGTTATGATGTCTACTTTCCACCAATACTACTGTAGAAGGATTATATATGTACATATATTCTTGAAAACGTTATTAAATATTTGTGGTTGATAAAGTTTTTGAGATAGATATTACTTGTTACTTAAGACTATTGTTTAGACATGGTCTGCTTTGAGAGAATGAGAGAGACTCTTGAAACTACATTTACATGTCACATTTTATAAGATATGAAAATGAACATGTGATGCTTCAATTTTACAAAAGCCTAATTAGAGATCATAGCCTATGTTGCTAGTAAAGCAGCAAGAAATTCCAACAAATGGATCAAGTAATGGGCTTGATTCCAAGAGAGTTTAAATATGACCCTTCAAAGCAAAGAGGGTCCAGCCATTCCCTTTTTTTGGTGTAGGACCACAATATCAAATGGGTCCAAGCTCACTTTTGCTAGATATCCTCATGTGTACCTTTTAATATTTAAAAAGAGCGTGCCTTATATCACGAGATAGCTAGTTTTCTTGATCACTCTACTTTAATAAAAATAAATAAATAAATAAAATGATTGAATATATGTACAATTAATGTAAGCTATTTGAGCTAAGCATAAGCACTAGTGTTAAATAATTTCAATAATTAGAATTGACTTTTTGGTATTGGGGGATGAAGATGACACCTCGACTTATCCATTGTAAAGAAGTGCTTTCTCATCATCATTTATCATCAATCAATAAAATAATGGACATTTACAAGAAAGAGTATATGAGAAAGTAGACTATTTAATTTGATTATGCTTACAAAAGAAAAATGATGTAATGGCCTATAAAAGGAGGTAAATATAGTACTTTTAGTATTATAGAATTTGCTTTTGAATAATAAAATTTGTTTTTATTTTGTATGAGTAGTTGGATTTTTTTTAAGGAAACTTTTTTTGAGTAAGGATATTTTTCCATTAAAACTCCTAAAAATGTATGTGAAGAAACAATTGGGTTGCTACAAGTGATTATCAAATTCTAAAACCTTTTCTCTGTTTGTGTTAAAAGTTAGAAAATAGATAATTTGTTTGGTATATGTCTAAAAAATCTTTCGATAATGACAACAAAACTCTTAAATATGGTTGTAACATCTAGTTAGTTGAACTAAATTAATGAAGCTAATTGGAAGCATTTTTGAGTTTAGCGAATGAAATTTGAAATGTTTTACACAAATACTTCTCAAAAAGTGTTCTAAATCAATTAGATACTAATGACTAATAAGAATATTCTAGTAAATAATATTAAAAGAAGCCCAAGTTTTGAAATTAGTACAAAATAAGAGTTCAATTTTTTTTAGTATCATTAGTTGTAAGTGAATATTTTTTTTGTTTACCAATTAATACTAATCCATTAACAAAGAAATAGTTCATAAACGAACTAATGAAATTGAAAAAAAAAAAAAAAAACTCCTTTTTTTCAATGTTAATTTAAAAACTCACACTTTTTTTCGTGTTTGAAAAGAAAATAATCTTAAATAAATTCTACATTATATCAATTTTTTTTTTTTTTTTATAAACCCATAAGTTTGGCAAAAATCAAAGGTGGGAAAAAGGGTCACTTATCTTCCCTCTTGGGATTGGATTGCCACATATTAATAAGGACCTCAATGAGAGCCATATCCAAAATTCCTGATAGAATTGGTCCTACATATAAGTGCCAATTTAAATTCAATCCAACTGCATTATCTATAAGGTTTCATTTATCACATATTTCGTTAAGGATGTTTGTGGATTGAAATACTGGGCACAACCCTTTTGTTTATACTTCTCATAATAAATGCCACAAACCCCCAAACTTTAAAGTTGCTTTAATTGGCTGTGAATTCGGTTCCTCACTAGCTTTAAAAAATATAATAAACTAATAGGCAAACACGGTTTTTTTTTTTTTTAATTGAATAAACATGAATTTGTTTTCCTTTACACGACCTTTATATTAATTTGAAAACAGGTTGGGAATACCATATCAATCGCATTTTGAAAATTGCTAAAAATATTTAAAACATCCTCTTAAATTTTAACTCAAATAATTTTTCCAAGCCTTGATCCATATATGCTGTTATGTCTTGGACACTTGAAAACATGTCATAGATAAAAATCGAAATGGAGAGAATTTGCGGAAAGCTAGTGGCGGAGACAGGGAGGCCCATAGAGGCCGCGACGGCCCTGACTTTAAAAATTTGAAAGTTAATTTGATAAAAATTACAAATTTTTACCTAAGTTTCTAGTCTCTATTTTTTATTTTTGCAATTTTGACTCTTTTTAAATAATGTATTTTAGTCTCGTAACCTCTCCAAATAAAAAATGTGAATTCTACCCCTTTGAAAAGCATGTAATTGGAATATAATTTCGAACGTCTAGCGTAAATCTCGTTATCTCAAAGAAGGCTCAAACAAGCTCCTCTAAACAAAGTGTTCCCAAACAAATAAGTGTCTAATCCAAATATACAAATATTTCCAATCTTTCTAACAAAAAATGATCAGAATTAGATGTTTTAAGTAAAAAGACATATTTAAATCTTAAATTTACAGTTATTTCTAAAGTTTCCAAATGACATGTTGCAAGTGAAAAAAGTGTCTGACCAAAAACGTTCATAGACAGAAAACTTCTTCAAAAAAGAAAAAAATATTATTAAAAAAAAACTGAAGGGATGTAATCGTACAATGATTCAACAAATCAAATTACAAATTTTATGTCAAATGATTTTGAAGCTCATACGTGATATAGGGATCCAATAATTTATGCCCAATTGTTGAATTTTGTCCCATGCGGGTGATCTAGCCTGACAACTGTCAAACGTTCATACGATTCTGAATAAAAAATTTTTCACAAAAATGTTTCGAAAAACGGTTCTGAAAACACTATTCTTGAAAATATTTCTACAACAACGTTTCAGAAAATTTTCTGGAAAAATTATTATACATTGGAAGAAAAGCTCAAGGTTCCAGGGAAATTTCCTCACTTGTGTGATAATTCAAAGTAAAATAATATTGAAAAAGTCAAGAGTTTCTAGCAAGACATTTTCTAAAACATTTCTATAAAGTTTTCTAGTGTTAAATGTCCCCCCAAAAGTTAAACTTGTCTAGGAATAGTTTGTGGTGGAATGAGGACAAACACTCAACAGTTAGTAAGAGACTTTCAAAGTCCTTCACACCCTTTCATGTTCTACATGAGCTTTTAAGATTGCACATAGTAAGATCATAAATCCACAATATATACAACAAATTATTTAATAGGGCTCACAAGCCATGTACACGCAAAATATAAACACTGAAATTTATTTTGTCTTCTTGATGGCCAAGGGTGAAACATGCCGGATCCGTAAGTTGATCGAACCATTTGGATGAACAAGGGAAGTTGCAGCATCACAACTATTGCCACCAGAAAAGAAGCCAGTATAGTAATTGGCATGAAAACCCATTGCCATCTTTCACTAAGTACAATAATAAGAGCTGCTCCAAAAGCTATTATCATAGAGGCTAAGGCAAAGAAAAGAGAGCCAAGACCTATAATTAACCTCTTTGGTAGTGATTCAAGGAAGTCATCTACCGCATATCGTGCAGTTAGAATTGCTAAGAACATTAATAAAGAAGTCAAAGAAGAAAATAGACCTAATGTATTTGAAATAGCAAATATTGTGAATGCATTCGTTTGTGAAAAAATTGGAACCCCTTTATCTTCTATGTTCCCTCTTGGTACTGTAAAAGCTACAGAAAACAATACGGTTGCAATGAGTGTTGTAACAAGCATGCAAGGATTAGCTGTGTCTTTCATCCACTTCTCTCCTTGTGCAGCCAATTGCTCATGCTCTTTCCTAAAAACATCTTTTGGTGTTTGATCCTTTTCGTTTTTATATTCCTTGTGAAAAGTATCGCTCATTTTCTCCACCTACTAAACAACATTGGACAGAATTAAATATACACAACATCATATATGATAGAACACTTATATCTGATATGCTAGTTGATATTTTATAATCTATTATCATAACATCATTAAGTCTCATCAAATTGTACTATATGCATGTATACTTGTATAGATATATTAATTAATAAATGAAGTGTGCTAGGTTTAGTTACTTACACAGATATAATAACCCTTGTAAGTTTAATGATTAAATAGTAGGCAGTGAAAATTTAAAAATCAATTCATGATTTCAAGATTAACAGTTAATGATTATTGTAGTTGTCTATCAGCCATAGCCAATTTAATTTTCAATGCTAAATTAATAGGACATAATCTCAATTTGTACCTGGAACCACTGCAGCTCTCTTTGCATTTGAAGAGCTGCGCCTGAAACTGAAAATAGTTTAAAATCAGGGGCCAACTTCCCTGCCAAGTGTAGAGTGGTGTTTCCTGATTCCAGTAATTCTACACACAACATCTTAGTAGTTGTCACAGAGGTCCTTTTTATTATATTGACTATCGTTTCTTGCCGATACTCAATAGCAGCTTGCAGCATGTTTCGATTTTGTTTTACCTGGAGGCAAAAAAGATCTGGAAAATGATTTAAAAGGGTCTCTACAATCTCTTCAATCCCGTTTGCAATGGCATAATCCAAGGTTGGTCTCCACAATCTCTTCAATCCCGTTTGCAATGGCATAATCCAAGGTTGGTCGTGGCATTGGCTTTTGAAGAAATTCAAACATTTGCCGATAGCTCATGCTAGAAAGTTGTGTGCAAATGTGATGTACTAATTTAACAGCACATTCATGTGTTAACTTGGCATTTTGAACCTTTCTTATAGAGGGTGCTGCAATTGAATATCAGATTAAATATGCAAGAGTTACCAACTGGTAGAAGATCAAAATATTGGATCAATTTTAAATTAAAGTTTATATATCTGTTGTATGTATGGTTGCTTACCCAGTTCGATAATAGCTTTCCAGAGTAACCTTTTGAATTGTTGAAACACTATTCATAAGAACGAGAAATGCTTGTCAATTAATTCGACTAATGTGAGAGTCCAATGCTTTAAAGAATAAAATGAGCAACATTGAAATTGGCAAACCTTGATCTGCGGAGCTTCCTTGTTGCGGTGAGGTGACCAACATCGGAGACCCTTCCTTATGGACAACTAATTGAACCAACAACAAGAAACCATGAAAAAATTTTCCAATGGAAAATGAAGGGCGTGGACGTTTAAGAAGTTGACAGAGAAGACTGATGTGAGAGTCCATTGATTTAAAGAATAAAATGAGCAACATTGAAATTGGCAAACCTTGAGCTGCGGAGCTTCCTTGTTGCGGTGAGGTGACCAATGCTAGAGAACCTTCCGTATGGACAACTAATTGAACCAACAAGAAGAAACCATGAAAATCTTTTCCAATGGAAATTGAAAAGCATGGATGTCTAAGTAAGAAGTTGTCAACGGAAGGAATACTTATATCTGTAAATACATCTTTCAAAGAATCCAAGATTACTCATGCTGAAAAAGTATGAAGGGTTTTGTACCAAATAATAGAGCAAAGACTTCCCAAAATCATCATTGGCAAGAGCCAAATTATGATATTTTTGGACAAAGTACAAGGCTATATCTGTTGAAGTTGGAATACCCAAAAAAAAAAAAAAAAAGAAGTTAATTATAGAATTACGTTTGTTGAAGTTGGAGCTCTAAAAAGAATATATAATCTTTTTAGAGTTGTACTTGCTTTTCTTATTAGTTCTTACCATGATAACCTTATTGAATTAGATTACGTAGGACGTTAGGTAATGAAGGAATGTAGAAGGGAAAGTCTAGAGACTCAACTCTGGTTATCGAACTAAGGTACCACAACATTTTCTTACTTTCACCAAAAGTAAAAAGTGGCAGATTTCCTCCATCATTAACCAACTGTGGTAAAGCAGGGTTCTTCTGAATTAATGCCTTAGCAGTCTTTAAGCTTCCACCTAGTGCAACAAAGTGAAGGACTGTGTTTCCATTTCCATCTTGCATTGCAATTGATTCTGGAGATGGTAGAAGTTCCAAAAGCTTTAGGATGAATCCCCACTGGCAACTTATTGCAGCAACATGCAGTACTGTTTGTGCACTGATTGTTATCCTAGCGGTCAATGCATTTGGATCTTGCTTGATGAAATTCTTTGCACTTTCCCAATCACCTCTTTTTGCAGCATTGTACAATGGTTGGTAGTAATAGTGATGCCCTCCTGTGACTTTGCAATCAACATTGCTTTAATAATGTTAGATTATATATGAAGCAATGCATAATTCTGATATTTATTTTCTAATGTGGATATTTATATATTTCTCCTGTCAAAATTAATTTACTCGTAAGCTGTCATGAGCAACCATGATCCTGATAACTCACCACTAATAGTTATCACAGCTAATCCTGATCACAATTTCTAGATAAAATAAAGATGCATAATGTTACCTAAGAATTTTCATGAATGTATATGTACAATAAATTATAACTGTCTAATTAAATTATCTTTTATCCCTATTATAACACACTTGCAACATAGGAGACCAGTTATGCACCCAAGTAAAATGGCAGCACATCCCAATATAAATTATAAACAAACTATTTAAGGCTGCTTACAGAAATCCTGAGCCGCAATTCTTGCTTCATGCAAATCTTGTTCCCCAGAACTACTACTTGGCACACTGTCCTGGTTTGATCGCAAAGGGGGACGAACAATTGGTTGAATATCTCCCTGCTTGTTGTGACATTGTGTAACTTTCAGACACTAGATGTTTCACTAGGAAAACAAAGATAATATGTTAATTGGTTTACCTAATCATTATATGGCAATTATTCTGTATACTATTTATATATTTGGGAAAGGTACCTTGCTTCTTTGATGTCCATGAAGTGACGGGAACTGGATGGAAACTCCAAATATAATTATTTTAAGTCCCTTTCTTTCTCTTCAAAGTGAGCTCTATTTTCAGTGATGAATTATTAGAGTGAAACTAGCAAATGTGTTTCTCAACAAGGGATCATATGCTTTCTTCATGATAAGGGAAAATATTTCTTTTCTCTATCTCCCTCATTGCTTTTATTTATTTATTTATTTTCACTTTTTGAAGAGGAATAGTGATTCATACGAATGAAAAGAATATTCATTTAAGTCTTATGCTTAAACATATTGTTTTAAAACTCAGCGAAACTATCACCGAGTTCTCATGGATCGGCACTCCGTCGATCTGAGAACTCCCAGATCGGAGGTTTTGCTCACCGGAGGTGGACACTCGGCCCAACTCAACCGACTTGGCTAGTCCAATCATCACAAAATCGGTCAGAAATCATCCCAAACATCACCCAAAATCATCCTCAAAACGGTGATGACGACGACTTGAAGGGAAAAAGACAACGGCAACAACTTGAAGGGAAAAAGACAACAACGTGAAGGGAGAGGGAAGGAGACTAGCCGTCGTATAGGAGAGAGAAGGCAATTTAAAATCATCGGTGACAATGAAGAGGGACTGGTTCGGCTTCGGTAACAACCGCTGCTCTTGATTTCAAAACGGTGACGGCAACGAGCTGTTGGAGAGAGAAAAGGGTTGAGAGAGGAGAAGGGAGAGGGAGCAAAAGGCAGAGAGAGAGAAGATGAGGGTTTGAGAGTGACCGATCAACCTTAAATATGGTGTGAATAATTTCACCATGGCCCCTGATGTTTATAAAAATGTCAGTTTATGCTTTCAAACTTTAAAAATTACAATTTACCCCTCAAATGGTACTTTTTGAGTACTTACCGATTACTCGCCGTTCGCTGGGTCATCGGTCAAGTCACGAGTAGTAAGTTTTGGAATAGTATTGAGTTAGTTTCTTCTTATATAGATGTTTAAAAATAGTTTTTAGATAAAAATGGTAATAATAGACATAATACATAATAATAAAAGTAATTAATAATTCACAACAAACTGAATTATTACAAAATATATTAAATAAAAGAACTATACAAGAAGTCATATTTCAAATATTGCAATCTTAAAAAAAGGAAAAAAAAATTAAAAACCAATAAAATAAACAATGAAGGAAGAAAGAAAAAGAGAAATGAAATACTTGCAATCACTCATGGTAAGAGTTATGTTCAACAATGGGTTATCTCTTTATATTTAAAAATGAAAAACGTCTTCAAATATAAATATATGGTATAAAGGTGTATGAATAAAGATAAATGATATTATTGATTCCCAACAAACTTCCATTTTACAAAATACCTTTAATAAATAACAAAAGAAACGTTCTCAAATGATGTAATCTTTAAAAAAAGAAACCCAATAAAGACAACATTCAAAAGGGCAAAAAAAAAAAAAAAAAAGAAGAAGAAAGAAAGAGAATTGAAATACCTTTAGTACTTGACCGGTACTGACTTGAGATTTCTCTACAACCAACCTAAATCCATCATTTTTAAATACATTAAGAAAATTAATATGAGAAAGTAATTACAGACCTAAAGATTCTTCACAGTTCAGTTTATATTTACAGTGTGACCATGCAAAAAGAAATTTCTCTTTATAGTATTTTTGTTACCCACATTTGAAAGAGCACTTGAGCTTGACCATACAAATAAAACTTCTCCATACTTGAGTCTGGTGTTGGGCCGGTTGAAGTGGACTAATACAAGGGAGAGACTCTTCAGGATATTTGGGCCTAACAAACCCAACGTCACAATATTAATATATTAATTTTTGGTGCTATATATATCTATTTTTCGTATTAGTTTTAAAAGGTATATTTATTTATTATTTAATATTAAAGTTTTTATTTTTAATTCTCTCTACACTGGTTTTACAATGTAAAATTAATTCCTAATTTTGACGTAACTTTAGAATTAAATAATAGTAATTGTTATTTTGTAATTACAATATTTTCACTATGTTGTCTAATATTTTTACCCCTTAATAAGAGTGGTTGAACACTGCCCTTGCTCCTAAACGGTTAAAGGTTTAAGTTGTACTCAAGTCTTACTCTTATTCTATAACATAAGATGTGAGTAGTTTTTTTTGAATTTAATCCCCTTTCTCCCACCATTAAAAAAAAAAAAAAAAAACTTCACCAATATTTTAACAACTCCTCTCTCTCTCTCTCTCTTCACCAATATTTTAACAACTCTCTCTCTCTATATATAATATATATATAAAGAGAGAGATTAATTAATTTTTTAATTAATTACAATCTATCAAATATCAGTCAAATTACCGTCCCGCTTACTTCTCATGAAGCAGAATACATGAACGAGATGTTATTTTGGTGCCAAAGTATGATTTAAACGAAGGTTTGTAGTGTATGTATATATATATATATATATACATACACACACATACACGTCCACTCTATTTGGAACTACATGTATGTATATAATGTAACCACTCCCTTTATAACTAGTTTTTTTCTGTTCTTGTTAAGGAAACTTCTCTCTCTATTATCAACATTATGAATGACGTTTCCTATTCCGGTTGATTATAAATTCCTACCCACTGATAAGAAACTAGTTGGTTACTTCATTTTCAACAAGCTTTTCACACAAACACCCCCATTTAATGATGTTGAAAAGTCTTTGGTTAAAGATTTTGATCTGTACGGTTCTTTAGAGCCATTGGAGATAACAGCTGTATGGAGGAGACGATTTGGAAGATGATCAGGCCATTTACTTTTTCACTCCACTCAAGAAGGTTTCCGTTAATAGTTCAGGAATATGTAGAAAAGTCGGCTCAAAAACATGGGCTGGATAAGATTTTGGACACAAAATAGAAGTCGGGAATGCTAATTCCTCTATTGTTAGTTAGCATCCACCCAACGTGTACCGCTATTTCATTTAACTTTTTGATCCATTATTACCAAATCGTTCTTTTAATGTCTGATAAGTGTGCACTAGCTCAACTGCAATCCGAATTGTTTATAGCATTCACATGGATCTCTAAATAACATCAGTAGGAAGTTATGGCAACATGTAAGAGAAATAGGAAAGTTGGAAGTCAACGAGAAGTTATGCCAATTGTTTATGGTTGTTAATTTACAATCATAAGAGAAGCCATTTTATAATATGATCAACACCCATTCAACACCGTAGAATGCTGAATAGAGCAATCGGTAATATCGATTATAGAACCTCGGCGGTGTCTAATAATCCATCCTTAATTCCCTATTTTGGATAAATCTGACGTAGCGAAATATATAAACCTTTACTGACACTATGCTTACCTAGATTTAGTTAGTAACACATTTGTCATTTGTCATGTCCATAGATAGAGGTGCCACGTGACTTGTGAGATATTTTGAATTAATTAAAATCCTCGAACTAGAATAACTGGATTAGATGATTTTAAAGTTAAATATCTCATGCATATGTGATATCATTATATTAAATTATATTAACATAAAAAAAGTGATCTAGACCTAATCAGTGACTTCGTTCTTTTATGCTCTTGCGAGAAGAGGCTTTCTTTATTTGATGTAATAGTTTGAATGACAAAGTGTAACTACATTAGGAGAGAGAGAGAGATTTGGAGGGTCCCAAATATTCTACTCAAAATGACTTATGTGTAATAGGTTGTTAAGGTGTGTTTTAGTGGATCAAATGATTGTGTTCGATGTATTCATTTAATTTTCAGCTTTGCAAATTGTAGTGTGGGTTTCTTATTATTGATTTTATGTACCGAAGTCATGAATAACAACAAGAAATTAATGAATTTTTATTCTCTATTTTCTATACTTGGTCATGATTATCAGAATAAATTGTCATTAGATTACCTGCCTATTGGCGCGACTTCTCTACTAAACACATGCTGTAGAATTTTGGGCTTAACTTTGGGCCTGGGGCCAATACTATGTTGTCATTAAGCCCTTTTGATTTTTATCACTTGTAACCATTGCCATCCTCATAAAATGAGATTTGTATAGCGACAAAATCACTAAAACACAGTTCTGAAAAAAAAAAATCACTAGAAGACAAAGTTAGGTTTGGATTGCATTTATATATATATATATATATATATCTTGACACTAGGTTAGATAACTTCCGGGACTTAGCTGAGATAGGACTTTATTGCACTGTCCAGAATGCTGCTCTTAGAAGTTGGAAAAGATCTACTCATATTTTAGTGGGAAAATTGTTCACAGTTTTTGTGGACATGTCGCCACATCACTACAACAAAATATGCTAACAATACCGAGGCAATAAAGGCCATGTATGGATACCATTGTTTAATTAAAAAAAATTAAACTGAATTATCCATACTGGGCATTAAAAGCCCGGTATGGATAATATTTTTTTATTATTAAAAAAATAGTAAGTCAATTATTCATATCAGACACTAATGGTCTGATATGGATAATATTTATTTTAATTTTAAAAAAGTTCAAATTTAATTATCCATACTGAGTATTAACGACTTGGTATGAATAATTATTATTTTTAATTTAAAAACATTGATTATCCATACCGGGTCCATGATTACCCGATATGGATAATACATTTGTAAAATAGATAAACTATTTTATTATCCATACCGGGCCGGTATGGATAACTTATTATTAAAAAATAGTTAGTCAATTATCCATACCGACACTAATGGCCCACTATGGATAATATTTATTTTAATTTTTAAAAAAATTAAATTTAATTATCCATACCGGGTATTGATGGCTCGTATGAATTATTATTTTTTTAATTAAAAAGCACTGATTGTAACGCCTCCAATTCTCATTCCGATTGGATTAACACTCTTGAATTTAAAGTTAGAAAAACTTTTTTTGACTAAATTTGGAATTTATGAATTTTAGGTGGATATATATAGTTTATTAATTATTTAGAGGATTTATTAAATTTGGGAAAATAAGCCATAAGTGAAGATTTATTTTAGGAATTGAATGGGGACCTTTGAATATTAGAGAAATGTGATTGGTTAAGAAAGGAAATGCAATTAGGAGACATTGCATGTGATTAAATCCTTGACCAATCAAAGTTTGCCAACCATAAAGTCAAAAAGTGAATGGAAATTAATGCTATTTAGTTAGATTTTGACTAGAATGATGATTAGTTAGTTAGTGAAATGAAAAGTTAGAATTTTAACCAATCAAATGCAAGCTTTTATAACTAAGGTCAATGTTGTAATTATGGAGTAGTTGGGGGTTAAAAATTAATTGGTTAGAAGTGGGTATAAAAGGGAGAGGGTTGCAAGAGAGAGCCATTTTTCTTCTTCTTCCTCCTTCTTTTGCCGTCTCTTTTCTCTCATTTCTATCTCACTTTTTCTTCAATTTTAAGCCTACAAATCACTCTTAAAGCCTATTCTACATCTTATCTACCTCTCCTAAGCTTCAATTTCATCCAAATCCCTTTAGATTTCCAAGTGAATTTTCGTTAGAAAGGGTTCCAATAAGGAAAGTTGGTGTGGGTTTTGATTTTTGTGATGGGTTTTAGTTAGAAATGGTGTAGAAGCATGTAAGAGCATGTAGGTGTAGTTGTTTATGCATTTAAATTTATTGATTTGGTTTTTATGATGAAAATTGCTCTCTTGAAAAACCCTAGGGGATTAATTAGAGAGAGGTGAGCCAAGCAAGGGCAAAGAGAAGCTTTGAGCTTCATTTGGGAGTGCTAAAAAGCTAAAAGCAAGCCCTAAAAGGTTGGTGTACACATATTCTCAAAGTTTGATTTTATTAGTAGCATAAAAATGAAAATTTCATTTGAAATTTAGTGATTTTATTCTCTTAAAGTGGTGAGTTGATATAGAAGATATTTATGTATCATTTGGGTGTTGATGGAATGGATTTTGTAATGAAAAACAACGTAGAACAAAAATTTATAAAAATCCCTACCCTTGGCCGAATGCAACGTAGAGAACAACCAAGGGGTATTTTTGTTATTTCACACCCATTTATGTGTTATTCGCATGATATTTTGATGATATGTATGATAAATTAAAGTTTGAAAAAGAAAAAGTTTGAAAATTTCCTCTTTTGGCGGAATAAGAGCTAGAGGAAGATAGATGATGTTTTGTTAAGCTTTGACTTTATAATCTAGGGGCAAAATGGTCATTTGGAAATGACAGAGAATTAATCTTTGAAAGATTTTGAGAAATGGATACGAAAGATGAGATTTAATATTTACGCGATTAAAATTTTATATGAATTGACAATCTTGTAATTATTGAAAAATATTAAGAGTCCGAGTAAACCTGAACATTGGTATGTAAGGATTAGTAGTTGGCATGCTAATAAGGTAATTAATAGCAGTACTGCACTATTATGATTGTATATCGATTGTGAATTATGGACCTTAAGAGGCATCGAGTGCTCGGTCCAGAAATTGAAAAGTTTGTAAAAGTGAGATCCGACGGGCAGACACCGAGTGTTCGATGCTGGGAAAAACCCATTGTCAATCCATGGTATCATATCAGACTTTACAAAAGGGCTTTGACTTGTCATTAGAAACAGATTTTTCCAAACTGGTATCCGCAGCCTTAAATGTGGAAAGAGTGAGGAAAGAAGAGCAGGCCAAAAAGGACCGGAGTCAACAGAAGAGGGGACCAGGGCAGTTCAGTTCAGTCCAATTGCCCAGTAAAAGATTTAAGGGTTATCAGACAGGTAGCCAGCCGCAGCATTAGAGGTAGGGATAGGGGTCTTTTGCCAGACCAGTACCGTCTGTCGCTTTAGTTGCCAGCACTCCAGGTAGTACAACTAGGGGACCAGCCTTGCCCACATGTGAGCATTGTAGAAAGAGGCATTCTGGGAAGTGTTTGAGGGTGATAGGAGCTTATTTTAGGTGTGGGTCTCATGATCATTTCCAGAGAGATTATCCAAAGAACAAGCTTGCACCCGCTCCTCAAATCAAGAGACCAGCTCCTGTAGCTTCTAAAGGTCAGAGACCCAGCCAGGCAGGGGTTGAGAGAAGTGTTCAAAGAGGGACTCCAGAGTCATTGACCAAACCGAAGGCTCGTACTCCAACTCGAGCCTATGCCATCAGGGCTCACGAGGAGCAGGACACACCCGACGTGATCATCGGTAAAATCTCTATCTTTGATATTTCTGTGCATGCATTAATAGATCCAGGATCTACACATTCATACCTTTGTGTTGCAATTTCGAGAGAGAAAAATCTTCAGGCAGAGGCTACGGAACATGAGGTGTTGGTTAGTAATTCCTTAGGTCATAATGTGATCGTGAATAGGGTGTTCAGAGAGTGCCAGATTCGGATTCAGGGTTATAAGTTCTCGGGTGATTTGATGGAGCTGCCATTTCAAGAATTTGATGTAATTTTGGGCATGGATTGATTATCCAAGCATCAGGCAGTGATTGATTGTCACCTGAAAAGAATCGCCTTCAGAACTTTAGATGGAAAGGAAGTAGTTATGATGGGTGAGAGGTTGGATTACCTCTCTAATGTCATTTCAGCCACGTTTGCTAGGAGGTTAATCAGGAAAGGATGTGAAGCGTATTTAGCATATGTGGTTGATTCTCAGAGGCTCGCATCTAGTCTTCAGGACATACCCACTGTATGTGATTTTCCAGATGTGTTTCTAGAAGAGTTACCGGGATTACTACCAGAAAGAGAGGTAGAGTTTGTGATTAATCTGATGCCAAGAACTACTCCGATAACTTTTACCCCTTATCTAATGGCACCCACCGAACTAAAGGAATTGAAGATTCATTTGTAAGAGTTGCTAGACAAGGGATTCATACAACCCAATGTATCATCGTGGAAAGCTCTGGTATTGTTTGTAAAGAAGAAAGATGGGTCGTTCAGATTGTGTGTGGATTATCGGCAGTTGAATAAAATCACAATTGAGAATAAATCTCCCTTTTCTAGGATCGGTGATTTATTTCATCAGTTGAGAGGAGCTAGTGTTTTCTCAAAGATAGATCTTCGATCTGGGTACCATTAGTTGAGGGTAAAGGAATAAGATATTCCTAAGACAACTTTCCGGACGAGATACGAACATTATGAGTTTGTGGTGATGCCATTCGGGTTGACGAATATGCCCGTAACTTTTATGGATTTGATGAATCGTATTTTCTATCCGTATCTGGATCAGTTTATGGTGGTCTTCATTGATGATATATTGGTGTATTCCTAGACCCCAGCAGAGCATGACAGGCATCTTCGGATAGTGTTGCAAACATTGAGGAAAAAGCAATTTTATGCCAAGCTGAGCAAATGCGAATTTTGGTTGAATGAAACTTCTTTTCTTAGGCATATTGCCTCCATTCAAGGTATAAAGGCTGATCTGAAGAAAGTTGAAGCGATTGTGGAATGGAAGCCTTCCAAGAGTGTTACAAAAATAAGAAGTTTCTTGGGTTTGGTCGGTTATTATAAACGATTTGTGAAATGATTTTCTTCCATAGCAGCTCCATTGACCAAATTACTCCATAAGGATGTTAGATTCAAGTGGACGGATCGATGTCAAGAGAGTTTTGATAAGTTGAAGGCGATGCTGATTGAGGCTCCAATCCTTACCCAACCCCGTATCCGGTAAGGATTTTATGATTTATAGTGATGCCTTTCATAGTGGACTTGGTTGTGTGTTAATGCAGGATAGGAAAATGGTTGCCTATGCTTCCAGACAAGTAAAGAATCATGAAAAGAACTATCCAACACATGACCTGGAGCTAGCAGCCATAGTCTTTGCCTTGAAGATACGGAAGCATTACTTGTATGGAGAGAGATGTTATATCAATATAGATCACAAAAGTCTTAAGTATCTGTCCACTTAGAGAGAGCTTAATTTAAGACAGAGAAGATGGATGGAGTTGCTCAAGGATTATGATTGTATCATCGACTACCATCCAGGGAAAGCAAATGTGGTAGTTGATGCCTTAAGGAGGAAATCCTTGGTTGCCTTGAGAGCGATGAATGCCCAGTTGCAGATGATGGAAGATAAAGCATTGATAGCCGAATTACAAGTGCGGCCTAATTTTCTTCAGCAGATTCAGGAAAAGTAGAAGTAAGATAAAAAGCTTGTGGCAATCAGTAGACAGATCCAAGAGGGGAAGGAGACTGAGTTTGTGATAAGAGGGAATTGCCTGCACTTCAGAGATAGGATCTGTGTTCTTGATGATGACACGTTAAAAAGGGGATTCTGATGGAAGCTCACAATAGTCCGTATTCGATGCACCTAGGTAGCATGAAGATGTATCAGGATTTGAAAGCTCAGTATTGGTGGTCCGGTCTGAAGAAAGATGTGGTAGACTATGTGAGTAAATGCATGACATGCCAACAGGTGAAAGCAGAGCATCGGGTTCCTTCAGGGTTATTGTAGCCGATATCTATTCCTGAATGGAAATAGGATCGTATTACTATGGATTTTGTCGCTGGGTTACCTCTTACTCGAAACAAGCATGATGCGATTTGGGTAATTGTAGATCGATTAACCAAGTCAGCACATTTCTTGTCAATCAGGACGGACTATTCTTTGAAGAAATTGGCAGAACTATATATAAAAGAAATTCGATTGCATGGAGTGCCGGTGTCAATAATATCAAATAGAGATTCGAGGTTCACAGTAAGATTTTGGAAGAAGTTTCAGAAAGCATTGGGTACTCGATTGAACTTCAGCACGGCCTTCCATCCGCAGACAGACGGACAATCCTAGAGAGTCATTCATGTGCTAGAAGATATGCTTAGGAGTTGTGTTATTGACTTCGAAGGGAGCTGGATTGACAATCTTCCCTTGATCGAATTTGCGTGCAATAACAGCTACCAATTAAGTATAAACATGGCACCTTATGAAGCTTTGTATGGAAGGAAATGCAAGACACCTCTATGTTGGACTGAACTTGGTGAAGATAAGTTGGTGGGATCGGAATTGATAAGGCAAACCGAAGAGAAGGTGAAGATAATTAAGAAAAGATTGAAAGCCGCATCCGATTGACAGAAGTCCTATGCGGACTTAAAAAGGAAAGACATCATATATGAAATGGGAAATAAAGTCTTTCTTAAGGTATCTTCGTGGAAGAGAGTGTTGACGTTTGGAAAGAAAGGTAAGTTAAGCCCTAAGTTCATCGGTCCATACGAGATCATTGAGCGTGTGGGACCGGTAGCCTACAGTTTAGTTTTACCATCGGAGTTAGATAAGATACATAATGTATTCCATGTATCTATGTTAAGAAGATACAGATCATATCCTTCTCATGTGATAACAGTTGAAGCTATTGAGGTGCAGCCTGATTTGTCCTATGAAGAGGACCTGTGAGGATTCTGGATCGTGAAATCAAAGAATTGAGAAATAAAAGAATCCTGCTAGTCAAGGTACTCTGTAGCAACCATAAGGTTGAAGAGGCTACTTGGGAAAGTGAAGACATTATGCGGAAGCAATATCCTAAACTGTTTTAAGAAGATAAATTTCGCGAACGAAATTTCTTGAAAGGGGAAGAGTTGTAATGCCCCAAATTCTCATTCCGATTGGATTAGCACTCTTGAATTTAAAGTAAGAAAAAAACAATTTGACTAAATTTGGAATTTATGAATTTTAGGTGGATATATATTTTTTATTAATTATTTAGAGGATTTATTAAATTTGGGAAAATAAGCCATAAGTGAAGATTTATTTTAAGGATGGAATGGAGACCTTTGAATATTAGAGAAATGTGATTGGTCAAGAAAGGAAATGGAATTAGGAGGCATTGCATGTGATTAAATCCTTGACCAATCAAAGTTTGCCAACCATAAAGTCAAAAAGTGAATGGAAATTAATGCTATTTAGTTAGATTTTGACTAGAATGATGATTAGTTAGTTAGTGAAATGAAAAGTTAGAATTTTAACCAATCAAATGTAAGCTTTTATAACTAAGGTCAATGTTGAAATTATAGAGTAGTTGGGGGTTAAAAATTAATTGGTTAGAAGTGGGTATAAAATGGAGGGTTGCAAGAGAGAGCAATTTTTCTTCTTCTTCCTCCTTTTGCCATCCCTTTTCTCTCATTTCTCTCTCACTTTTTCTTCAATTTAAAGCCTACAAATCACTCCTAAAGCCTATTCTACATCTTATCTACCTCTCCTAAGCTTCAATTTCATCCAAACCTCTTTAGATTTCCAAGTGAATTTTTGTTAGAAAAGGTTCCAATAAGGTAAGTTGGTGTGGGTTTTTGTGATGGGTTTTAGTTAGAAATGGTGTAGAAGCATGTAAGAGCATGTAGGTGTAGTTGTTTATGCATTTAAATTTGTTGATTTGGTTTTTATGATGAAAATTGCTCTCTTGAAAAACCCTAGGTGATCAATTAGAAAGAGGTGAGCCAAGCAATGGTAAAGAGAAGCTTTGAGCTTCATTTAAGATGTTAGAAAGCTAAAAGCAAGCCCTAAAAGGTTGGTGTACACATATTCTCAAAGTTTGATTTTATTAGTAGCATAAAAATGAAAATTTCATTTGAAATTTAGTGATTTTATTCTCTTAAAGTGGTGAGTTGATATAGAAGATATTTATGTATCATTTGGGTGTTGATGGAATGGATTTTGTAATGAAAAACAATGTAGAACAAAAATTTATAAAAATCCCTATCCTTGGTCGAATGCAACGTAGAGAACAACCAAGGGGTATTTTTATCATTTCACACCCATTTATGTGTTATTCGCCTGATATTTTGATGATATGTATGATAAATTAAAGTTTGAAAAAGAAAAAGTTTGAAAATTTCCTCTTTTGGCGGAATAAGAGCTAGAGGAAGATAGATGATGTTTTGTTAAGCCTTGACTTTATAATCTAGGGGCAAAATGGTCATTTGAAAATGACCGAGACTGAAGCTTCGAAAGATTTGGAGAAATGGATACGAAAGATGAGATTTAATATTTACGCAATTAAAATTGTATTTGAATTGATAATCTTATAATTATTGAAAAATATTAAGAGCTCGAGCAAACCTGAACATTAGTAAGTGGGCATTGATAGTTGGCACTGTACCATTATGATTGTTTATCGATTGTGAATTACCGACTTTAAGAGGCACCGAGTCTCCGGTCCAGAAATTGAAAAGTTTGTAAAAGTGAGATCCGACGGGCAAGCATCGAGTGTCCGATGCCGGGGAAAACCCATTGCCGATCCATGATATCATGTCAGAATTTATAAAAGGGCTCTGATTTGTCATTAGAAACAATTACGAAATTTAGAGTGATATGTGGTGTTTAAAGATTTCTTATATACATTTTGAATTTTGTTTGATATTTATATATTTTGCTTATAACTTGACGATTGAGTAAATTATCGTATTTTGAATGTTGTGTTTTTGAAAATGGGTATGATTTCACTCTTATGTGTGTACACTAGCAAAGTAAATATACTTAGCGCATTAGATTTTCTCAGGCATAGGTAGTTGAGGTGAGCTGTGTAAAATATTGTATTTTGAGGGACATGCAAGGAGACATTTCCCGCACGTCCCACGAGTCACATTGATCTCTAATTTTGGTAAATATCTTTTTGGCATGTACATATTTTTGGTGAAAATGCAATTATATGAACTTATGGAGATACATTCAAATGTATGTGTGAAGCTTTGTAAAATTTAATGTATATCTTCTTGTAGAAAAGTTTTCAAACATACCAAAGTGAGGTGGTGAAATGTAATACTACTGTGCTTTTAAAGTTGTGTTTATTTTCATTAAATGGAACTTTATTTGTAAAAATATGATTTTATTGAAATTGTGTGGTGAAGTGAGGTTGAGTCGGATGGAGGGTCCGAACTTGGGAGTTGAGAAAATGAAAATGTTTTAGAAGTGTTTCGTTATGAATGTTATAGGTTTTAAATTTTTGGGTTTACAAGAAAACAGTGGAGACTCTGTCGGATTTTCTGTAAAATAAAATAAAAAAATAAAAGAATTTTTTTAAGCAACAGTAACATCCTTCGCTTCGGTTCCTGTACTACGAGGAATGGAGGGAAGGGTGTTACACTGATTATCCATATCGGATGCATTATTATCTGGTATAGATAATATATTTGTAGGAAAAATAAAATATTTTATTATCTATATCAGGCGGCTCGGTATGGATAACCTTTTTATTTACCCCAACCTACCCCTCCCCCCCTTCTCATTTCAGCATTTTCTTTCTCTCTCTATCTTTTTCTCTCACATCATCTCTCTCCCAAACCTTAGTCGTCGTTCCCCTCCCCCCACTTCGCCGATCATTCGCCACTCTGATAATCACGATATTCGTCGTCGCGTGTGTTCTTCTTCATTTTCTTTTCTTCTTGTCCTTTTCTTCTCATTTTTTCTTTTCCTCCATCCAGATCTGTCGTCATTCTTTTGTTCAGGTCTGCCACCATCATCCATTCCTCAGTTTAGATCTGCTTGCTGCCAGACCAGGTGCTTTATTTTATTTAGTTTAATGGGAGCTTGATTTTATTGTTATTATTCTTTAAATGTAATTGTGCTGTTATTGTTCTTAGACATGGTTATTTGTTGTCTTGTGTTTGGATTTTGTGTGATGGGCTTGATTTTATTTAGTTTAATGAGAGCTTAATTTTATATTTACTAGTCTCAACAATATGCTAGGTTCTGTTTTATCTTAACTTGGAGTTGGATATACTTCTTTTTTTAGATTCTTCTTTATATGTATGATTTTCTTTATGGAGCGATTTTTTTTTTTTTGGTGAAAATTGTTTATGCTTCTCAGATTTGCTAGTGTTGGCTGAAATTGTAGCTATAGAAGAGTTGAATGTGCTAACTTTCTCATGGTTGCATTAAAGAAAAGGTCAGATGTGCCTGGTGTTTACCAATACCTTTGTGTAGATGATGACTTTATTGGTATGGTCACTTTTATGGTGACTACTGAAATGGTTGTGGTTTTTTTGTTTCTTTTATTTTTCTGTCAATTTAGGTTTTATAGGGGATATAAAACTTTTTTTTTTGGTTAAACTTTATTGTTTAGCTATTAGGGATGAGTGGGGAGGTAAGGTTTTTGTTTTTCAACTAAGAAGTATGAAGTTTAAACTTTGGAACCACCCAGGTGGGATATCATGTCCTATCAAATTTGTTGATTACCAAGATTTGGCTCTGGGGAGTGAACTTATGGGTCTTTTCTTAGAGCAGTGTTAATTATTCTAAAGTATTCAATCTTGATCAAAATCATCTTACAATGAAATATGGAAGGTATTATGGTTACATTTGGTGCTATTTGGATTTATTTTTTTTTCCTCTTTTTCATTGTTTTTGAATGGCCTTACTTGAATAGCTTCCATGACAACATACTTTTATCTCTATCCTCATGGAGAAGTATCATTAGTAGTATCACAACCAGTGTAATATCTGCCCTGTTTCTTTATTTTTCTCCTATCTTTGTTGTCCTCAAATTTTAATTGCTTACTTTCAACAATAGTTTGCTTTCAACCCGTGTAATATCTGAACTTTTAATTAGAAGTGGTAATGAATGTGTTAAGTAGTATTTGCTCATTATTTTTATTTTCATTTAATTAAAATTGCTCATTTATTTTTTAATAAACACATTTTACACATCTCAACCTTCACAGGTATGTTGATAAATTGTTCTAAAGTTTTCATATGTTGAATATAGGTACTCATGTATATTGTTGTCGCCATAGTTTTAAAAGGTGCGCCTAGGCTCCAGGTGCGGCGAGGCACGGTTCCAGGGCCTGCACACCATCCAGGCATAGCAATATGGAAGAGGCACATGCCTGGAGCGCCTAGGCGTACAGGCCCCAGGCGTAAAGGCACGCGCCTCTTCCTGGTCGGGCCTGATATAAAATCGGGCCTCCTTTTTTTTTGCCCCACCCGACTTCAGCTTCTTCATCTCCCACTCTCCCTCTCTCCACCGACCCCCAACCTACCGATTCTGTCTTCCAGCCCTTTTCCAACCACTATTCGATCACCTCCGACTACCGATCAGCCTCCTCCGATTGCCATTGACTGTCCTCTCTTCTCCTCTCATCAATTTTAGATTCTTCTACAACAAATGACCTCAAGCAAGTATTTTTGCTCTCTTCTCTCATCTTTTTCTCAATTTCTTCATAGGTTATTGTTTATTTGTATGATTGTATGTTTGAATGATGTTTATTGTTGATTACATGGACTGTTTTTAATTTTTTCTCTCTTCTCTCATCTTTTATTCAATCTTTTCTTCAATTTTTTCATAGGTTATTATTTATTTGTATGTTTATAAGCTTGGATTATGTTTGTTGTATATTTTATATTTTTCATTAACTATTTTTAATGTTTATTATTGATGTTTTATGTATGATGTTTATTGTTAATGGATTTTTTATTGTTTATGTTTCATGAACTATATTTAATGTTTATTGTTGATGTTTATTGTTAATGGACTTTTGATTGTTGATGTATGTATAATGTATGTAATCTATGGGCTGTTTTTAATGTTTATCATTGATGTTTCTTGTATGATGTTTATTGTTAATGGACTTTTGATTGTCGATGTTTCATGGACTGTTTTTAATGTTTGTTGTTAATGTTTATTGTTAATGGACTTTTGATTGTTGATGTATGTATAATTTATGAAATCTATGGATTTTTTTTATATGTAATGTTAATATATGAATGTTTGTTTTTATTGTTGATGTATCATGTATGTATAATACTATAATGTATGTTTGTAATTTAAGGATTGTTTCAATGCATAATGTTAATGACTTAATGTATGAATGTTTGTTTTCAGCTGCCAACTCATGCACTAACTCAAGGTCAGTTAGTACTAAATCATCGGATCCTGCATGAAATTATGTTGAGTTACCAAATCCTAAGGACAAAAATACTATAAAATGTAAATTTTGTGGGAAAGTGACAAAAAGAGGAATATATCGAGCAAAGCAACATTTAGCAGGGGGGTTTAGGAATGCTAAACATTGTATACTTTGTCCAGAACCAATAAGACAAGAGATGAAAGAGTACTTACAAAAAAAAAAAGAGTGACAAGGATCAACGCAATATGGAATTGCCAGTTGAATTTGAAGTTGAACTAGGTAAAGGGTATGATGATGAGCCACCAATAGAACCAGTTACAAGTAAAAAAAGAACTAGTGGTGGTGGTCTTGGTGGAGTTAATTTTAAGGGTTCAAAACAAAAAGGTCTATTGGATGTATTTTTTACTCCCGACCCAAAAGTTACTATAAGGAAAGCCAAAGGAAAGCAATTGAAGTTGAATGAGATGGATATTGTAGCTAAGAAGGAGTTGAGGGGTATATCTTGTACGATGTTTACTAGATGGATGTATAATACAGGCATTCCATTTAATGTTGTATCATATGATAGCTTTAAAGCTTTTGTGAAGCAGTGGGCTAATATGGTCCAGGTATGAAGCCACCTACTCCTCATGAAGTTAGGGTTCCTTTTCTAAAGCAAGAGGTGAAAAACACTCGTGAAATGATGACAGATCATGAACAGGCATGGGCTCAATATGGATGCTTAGTATTATCAGATGGTTGGAAAGATAAAAGAGAAAGGGCATTAATTAATTTTTTGATAAATTCTCCCAAAGGAAGTATGTTTTACAAGTCTGTTGATGTCTCTGCCTATGCAAAGACTGGTGAGAAGATGTTCGAATTATTAAGTGGTATTGTGGAAGAGATTGGAGTTAGCAATGTCATTCAAGTGGTGATAGATAGTGCTTCAAATAATGATTTAGCAGGTATGAAGTTTATTTTTCTATTATGATTTGAAATAAAATAATTTGAATTTAAATTAGATGTGTACTACTACTAAATGTCTTTTTTGTAAATGATAATAGCGAAATTATTGGAGGTAAAATACCCCACACTCTTTTGGACACCATGTGCAGCTCATTGTATTGATTTGATATTTGAAGATATTTTCAAGGTGCCCACTATGAAAAAAAAAACATTTGAGAGAGCAATAATGGTGAGTAGCTATATTTACACCCGTCCTGGTTTGGTAAACATGCTAAGAAAGTTTACCGACAACAAAGAGTTGCTCAGGCTAGCCTAAACAAGGTTTGCAACTGCCTTTATCACTCTAGGCAGGATGCACAAGTTATAAAATAACCTCAAAAAGATGTTTACCTCCGATGAGTGGAGTACAAGCAAGTGGGCAAAAGAAGCAGAAGGTAAAAGGGCGCTGAAAGTGATTTTGATGCCTACTTTTTGGAACAATGTGGTGTTTGCTCTCAAGGTGGCTAGTCCATTAGTGCATGTACTTCGCTTAGTGGATGGTGAGAGGAAGCCTACTATGGGATATATTTCTGAGGCCATAGATAGAGCTAAAGAAGCCATTGCCACCTCTTTTCATTGGGACAAGTCTAAGTATGAGTCTATTTTTCGAATCATTGATAATAGATGGGATATTCAGCTTTATCGCCTTTTGCATGCTGCCAGATGGTACTTGAACCCGGAATACTTTTACAAGTCTAAAGATGAAATTCATGAAGAGGTGAAGGTAGGCTTCTATGAATGCGTAAGAAGGTTGGTTCTGGATCATAAGATTCAAGACCAAATTGATAGTGAGCTTTCTAAGTATTGGAATGCGGAAGGGTTATTTGGAAATAAAATGGCTATCAGAAAGAGAGCTGAGAAAGCACCAGGTATATATATCATATCTTATTAAATTAAATCAAATCAACATAAAATTAGAGATTGATCATTATTCATTAATCCATAAATTTTAATGGACAACTGAATGGTGGAATGTATATGGAGATTCAGCACTTGCATTGAAGAAATTTGCAATAAAAATTCTTAGCCTCACTTGTAGTTCTTCTGGTTGTGAACGTAATTGAAGTGTGTTTGAAAATGTAAGTATATTTGTATATGTTGTTATGATTTTTATAAGCAATTTGTTTGTTCAATGTATCTTTTATCCTAATTTCCTTGGTACTTATGTTTTTTTACAAAAATTCTTCCAGCCTCATACTAAACGGAGAAATAGGCTTGCTCAAAGTCATTTAAACGACTTGATATTTGTGAAATACAATAGAGCCTTGAGGCGTCGGTATGAAATGCATGATACGATTGATCCTATCACGTTGACCGACATTGATGAAAGCAATGAATGGTTAATGGGGAAATGCGATCAGAAGGATGATAAAGATGATGAGAATGTTTTTTCGAATGATGATGGGTTGACGTGGAGCAATGTTGCTATGGTTGCAAGAGTTGGAGAGTCTACCTATAGATTTAGATCAAAATCGGGCTCTTCATCAAGGCAGCCAACAAAAACAAGGCAACCGATTGTTAAGGAAGAAGAAGAGGAATATCAAGAGTTGGAAGAAGAAGAAGAAAGAGAGGGAGAAGGATTTCCAGAGGAAGAAGGAGAAGGTGATGAGATGGGAGAGGAGGATGAGGATCTTGATGATGATCATAACCTAGGCTTGGAGGATGACGATTGATTGAATATTATGAATGAACTTTTTTTATGACTAGTGCTAGTCAATAGTATTTGTTTGCAATTACATAACTGTGTTCGTAACTAATCCTGTGACATGTCATTATATAATATTTCTACATTAGTACTTGACGAGAGTACGTATGTTACTAACGTTAGGATTCTATACATTATAATATCAGTTAGCATATCAAATATAGAGTTATACACAATAAATCTTATGTATATTTAATTTTGTCTTATGTTGCTTAGGAGGTGGAGAAAATTACACACCCTTATGAGAAAAACGAGAAAAAGAAGGACAATCTATAAAAATTGTTTTTATAAAAATTAGAAATCCACGGAACACTAAGTTTTAAAACTTTTTATAAAACTCAAGAATCCTATCTATAAAACAATGAAATAAAATAATACGTAAAAATAAAGATCGAATCTTGTACCTTTTGTATTAATCTCTGTGAATTGTTCACCACCTAACCTTCCTTGATATGTCTCTATACCAAGAAATAAGTGAGTGGGCACAATTATATAGAATTGTGCTCACTTTATTTTGATTTCTTTTCTAAAAAAAAAAGAATTAAATCAGTGTTTACATGAGGTGAGTGTTTGTTTTTGGCTATACAAAGAACAAAACCACTAATTTTTGTTCTCTGTTTTTCTTTCTGTTTTCTCAAACAAACGTGTAACCAAAAGTTCTACTAAAAAGAAAACTATTGCTTTTCTATTTATAGACAACCAATTAGGGTTTTAATTAATCAAAATTAATATTAAACCCTAAGTTTATTAAAATTAAACTTTTACCTCATATAACATAATTAATTCAAAATTAATTCATGTTATATTTTAAAATCGAACTTGTGACTTATAATTAATTCATAATTAATTTATATCCGGTCATTGCTGAGAATTGAATTCAAAACCTCTTATAAAATTAATTAAATAATTATTAATTCATAATTAATAATAAACTAATTAATAATTTGAATAATCGATATTATTCAAATACCAAGTGAACACATATTTTGCTACCTATGTAACAACTATAATTGGATGATCCAATTATAATATTCTATATACACGTTTATTATAGTGAAATGAACTATCAAGGGGACCCGATGGACCTACAGTTTTAAGTTCCAATAATATCGGAATGATTAATTAAACTCTTTACTTAAATAATTTACTATTATTAATCTTAGAGTTACTCCACTAAAAACCTAAGATTGCATTTTCAAAACTGCAAATGTTTTTATACAATCTGAAATTTTCAGTGTCCATTGATTTAATCACTATATATGATTTGACCCTCCACAAATAGTTCATAATTAAAGCTAGATCAAAATATCCGTTATACCCCTTTAATTATATCTTGATCCTTAAGTACCATTGATTCTCTAATAAACAATATATTCATAACAACTTATGAAGTTATCTTTTCGTTTACATATGAACAGAAAGTTGAGCGCTCTTATTATTCAAAACCTGAATCAACCCTTAAAAGAACTATTTCTCTACTTCTCGCAAGAAGGAGTGGATTCCACTATTGCATAAAATACTCCCAACTACTTACTAAATCATATCCCCAAAGTACGAAGTTATTGATCGAGCATCTACATCGATCTCACCCATGTAAATTAAAGGATATAACTCAACAAGTAGGAGTCTATAATACACTCAGGATTAAGATCAATTTATATATGATCATCTAGTCGATAAATATAAATCTCTAAGTTTAACGGATATTAATTAGAAACTCATGTTTATCGTGGTCCAATCCTATATAATCTTTATTATATAAGGTGTCTTTATTTCCATGTCACTGTATGAATAGCCTTGGATAAAACTATCGTACCGAATACAAAATGGACCGCAACTGTAGATTTACTACAAACAAAGTACCTAGCTTCATTTACTTTCTACGAACTCTTTAGATTACTTCTCTCAAACTAAATCTACTTCCATATAACACTTATATACTTAGTTTAAAAATATATCAGTAATTAAGAATGTTTCTCATGATATATATAATTTTTGCAAAATATATAAATTGAATAAAATGAATATTTTATTATTATTTATTAAAACCGTTTACATAATTACAAGCTCTTACGGCACAAAACCTAACACAATCAACCAGTGAAAGATGTTTTTACGATAGAGGAGCAAGGAGAGAAGTGGATGAAAGACACTACAAATTATTGTATGCTTGTTTCAACTCTCATTGCCACTGTATTGTTTGCTGCAGCTTTTACAGTTCAAGTAGGCAACATAAATGATAAAGGGATTCCAATTTTTTTATGAATTGAAGAATGCATTTATAGTATTTTCTATTTCAGATGCATTAGTTCTGTTTTTCTCTTTGCTTCCCTACTAATGTTCGTAACAATTCTAACTGCATGGTGTGAGGTAAAGGACTTCCTTGAATCACTACCAAAAAATATTAATTATAGGTCTTGGTTCTCTCTTCTTTGCCATAGTTGCTATGATAATAGCTTTTGGAGCAACTCTAACTATTGTACTTTGCAAGAGATGGCATTGCGTGTAAGGGTCAATTACTTTATTGGCTTCTTTTCCGATGACAATATTTGTAATGCTGCAACTGCCTTTGTTCAAATGGGTCAATCAACATATGGATCAATTATTTTTCACCTTTGGCCATCAAGAATTTGAAAAACTATATAAAAACCCTAATAAATTTCTTTTTGTATTATTTTCCTTCTAAATGTTCTAAATTTGTATTATTACTTTGTCAAATGCTCTTAAACACTCATGTATATAAAACATTTAGAAGGAAGTAAAAGATTAAGAGTCTCTTACAACTATTGAATAACGCATTCAATCAATATGAACCCTCATCAAGTTCTTATTTTACTCCAGATTTTTTTTTAAAACTATATGTAAATTGTGAAACTAGAAGTAAAGAAACGAGAGAACAAAATTTGTTCACAAAATTGAATATTCTAATTACGTTTCTTATCATACACACTTTACAATATATAGCTCTTGGAAACTATAACTACCATTGCTATTGTTGTCATCATCTGATTGGCTAATGAATCACAGCTGGAACAACATGATTGGCTGATGTTTAACTCACTCTAACTTACTCAACACTTCCAACAGCCCCTCTCAAACTAGACCCGGGGTGTTTTCTAGTATTAGTTTGTTTCTCAACAACTTGAATTGATCTATGCTTAGGGGCTTTGTCAATATATCTACTTGCTGATCTTCTTAAGGAATGTATCTGACATCCAATTCCTTTGAAGCTATTTTATCTCGAATGAAGTGTAAATCAAGCTTTACATGTTTTGTTTTTGAATGATATACTAGATTTTTAGCTAATGAATTTGCTCCAGTGTTGTCACACCATATGACAGAAGGATGTATCTGTTGAAAACCAATCTCAGCTAGTAAAGCTTTTAGTCATACAATTTCTGCTGCAGCATGTGTTAGTGCCCTATGTTCTGCTTCACAACTCGATCTAGCAACTACATTTTGCTTTCTTGAACTCCAAGATACCAGATTTGTACCAAAGAAAACACACCATCCACTTGTTGATTTTCTGTCATCCAAACTACTAGCCCAATCAGCATCTGAGAACCCTTCAATTTGCAGAGTGTTTGAATCTATCTTTCTAAAAAAAAAAAAAACCAAAATTTAATGTCCCCTTAATGTATCTTAACACCTTTTTACAGGCCTGCTAGTGAGAGGTTGTTGGAGAAGCCAAGAATTGGCTCAACTTATTCACAACAAAAGACAGATCAGGCCTTGTCAGAGTAAGGTACTGCAAGCTCCCAATAACACTTATATACAAGGAAGGATCATTTAAAGGTATTCCTTTTGTTTTCTGTAGCTTTGTCCCTATACACATGGGAGTAGGACAAGGAGTGTAGTTTGACATTTTTGCTTTCTGAAGTAAATCAACTACATACTTCTTTTGTGTAAGTGACAGTCCATCCACAGTTCTCTAGGCTTCAAAACCTAAGAAATAGTTTAGAGAGCCTAGGTCCTTTAAAGCAAATTATTTATTCAAGTCATGAACCAACTAATTTATAAGATTCACATCATTTCATGTCACTTAAATATCATCAACATATATAAAGAGCACCAATAAACTAGATTCCTTTTTGAAAATAAACAAAGAAGTGTCAGCTTTTGAATTCATGAATCCCCATTGCAGAAGTACAGTTTTTAGCCTTTCAAATCAAGCTTTTAGAGCTTGTTTTAAGCCATATAGAGACTTGACTAACTTGCACACAAAATCAGGATGAATAGAGCTTTCAAACCACTTAGGCTGCTCTATGTACACTATCTCTTTTAACTTTCCATTCAAAAAGGCATTATTTATGTCAAGTTGCCTCACATCCCATCAAGGTTCATAGCCAAAGAAAGTACCACTCTAATGGTGGATAAATTAACAACAAGATTGAATGTATCAAAGAAATTAACCCCAGTTATTTGGTGATATCCTTTGGCAACTAATCTTGCCTTATGTTTCTAAATTGAACCATCAGCATTATGTTTTATTTGAAACACCTATTTACACCCAACAATATCCATATCTCTAGTTCTAGGTACTAGTTCCCAACTGTTGTTTCTAATCAATGTTTCATACTCATCCAACATTGCATTTTTCTATTCTAAACTCTTTAAAGCTTCACTCACACTAGTAGGCTCACTAAGAACTGAAGTTGCAGTATGTAAAGCGCTAACATTAACAGCTGAATGTGTTTTTGATCTAGTGATCATAGAATGAGTAGATTTTGGTTTGTTTTTAGGTTGAGTCAAATCAATGTAAAAAGGAATGCTTGCAAGTGAATGAGAGGATGATTTATGTTGTGATAGACCATGATGCAATTGTGTAGTAGATGTTTAAGAATCTGTTGCAAGGGATTCAATCGATTTAGCTGAAATTTTTGAAGACTTGATAGACCAAGCATTTTCAAGGATGGATAAAGGTGAACAAGAAACAGGTTTTGAAGAAGAGGTATGTGTAGATGTAAACAAAGAGGTGTAAGGAAACTCTTTTTCATTAAAAATGACATATATAGATATATAGATTCTGCCACTTAGATGAAGACACCTATAACCTTTATGAACATCTATAACCAAGGAATAGACATTTTGATGAATGAAAATCAAATTTATGTTTGTTATAGGGCCTTAACAATCGAAAACAAGCATAGCCAAACACCTTTAGGAAGTTATAATCTGGTTTGAGGTTGAAAAGTTTTTGAAAAGGTGAAATATGATCAAGTATAGGTGTTGGGAGCCTATTTATGATATAGGTAGCTGTTTGAAAAGCTTCCCACCAGAAAAACAAAGGCATCTTGGCTTGAGCTAGAACAGTTAATCCAACTTCAACCAAATGCCTATGCTTCCTTTTAGGAAGTCCATTCTGTTGGTGTGTGTGAGGACAAGAGTGTCTAAACATTATTCCTAATTGAGTAAGATAGCCTGCTAATGATCTAAACTCTCAACCCTAATCACTTTGCACTATTTTGATCTTCCTATCAATGGCTAACTCAACTTATTTTTGAAAAGAAATGAAGATATCTTTTACTTGATTCTTTGAAGAAATTGGATAGATCCATGTATACCTAGTATAAGCATCTATGAAATGGGCATAATATTTGTAACCTTGGCTAGAAAGATGAGGAGCAGGATCCCAAACATCTATAAAGATCAATTTAAGTGGGGCTTTGTAAGTGGTTGTGGACTTGATATAGGGTAATTTAGGAGCTTTTCCACAAATAAATGCATCACAGAAATCTAAATATGTAGTAGTTGTGGAAGGCTTGTTCATTGCTTTTAAAATTTGCTTTAAAATAGGAAAAGAATGATGACCAAGTTTTGTGTGCCATACAAACATATTAGATTGCTTTTCAGCAGTAAAAACATGACAAGTTTTCATTGAATCATCATCAAGATTTGAAGAGTATTGCTTACAAACACTAGTATGAAGAGCTAGTCCATCAACATTATTTATCAAACATGGACCAGAAACATCAAAATGTGATGAAGTTTTAGACGAAAGAAATGTTGAAATCTTGGAGGCCTTTAACTGTGGATTAGCAGCTGTGAGATCTAGCTGGTACAGTCCATTTTTCAGTTCCTCTTGCAAGAGAATAATCTTCAAATTCTTGTCCTTGATAGCATAAGAATTAAAGTTAAACTCTACAATTACATCATTGTCTTTTGTAAATTGGGAAATACTTAAAAGGTTTTTGGTTATGCTAGGTACATGCAAGATATTATTTAGAAATAAAGTGTGATAAGGCATAATATGTGGTGTAATGAATGCTGAACCAATATGAGAAATATCAAGTTTAGTGCTATTACCTACTGCAACCTTGTCTTGTCTTTTGTAATCCACTTCATGAGCAAGGTTTTGAGGGTCAGATGTGATATGGTTGGTGTCTCCGCTGTCAATATACCAAGATGGATCAGCTATTGAACTTGGTGTTGCAATGAAGGCATTTGAAGCATTTGATGAACCACTATACTAAGAAGATTGATAGGAATGTTTAGTGTTTCCATTGTAACTAGCTATTGTAGTAGTCAATTGATGTGCTTGATAGTGTCCTTGGCTTTGAGACTGTCCTCGCTTGGTTTGTATACTTTACAGAGTTAACCCTTGAAAAGATTGGTCAAATCTTTTGTAACAAGAAGAGACTATATGACCAACTTTTCCACATAATTGACAAATCACTTTAAGGCCATTTCTTCCACCATTCCTACCACGACTTCTACCTCTAACTGACCTCTTGATGGTCCTCCCCTAAAGTTGTTATTATAGGCATAATGAGCTAAAACCTGAGACAAATCAATGGTAGTAGCTGCACTATGCTGAGCCAAACGATTTTCATAATTCATAAGTTAAAAATGAACCTCCTGTAGAGTTACAACATCCTATCTACCAGTGATGTTTACAACAACTGGATCATATTCAAGTCCAAGTCCACCAAGAACATGCGAAATCAAATCCTCATTAGACAAAGGCTGACCAGATATAGCTAGTTTCTCACTTATGCTTTTCATTTTTAGAATATACTCACTGATTTTTTATGACTCTTTCCTTGTTTGTAACTCAGCTCTTAATTACAGTATGCTAGCTCTAAAGTCTTGAGCATATAAAGTCTTTAGGGTATGCCAAACTTCATAGGAAGTTGTACAATGTGTAACCTGACCAAACACAGCCTCACTAAGGGTAAAGAAAAGCCAGCAGACAAGTAACTGGTCTACCTTCTTCCAAATCAAAAAATCTTCATTGATAATTTCATTTTCCTCATCAACAAGTTTTGGTGGACATTTCTTTAGACTAAGGACATACTCCTCTAGATCAAAAGCACGTATGGCTGGCAATACTTGATGCTTCCAAAAATTATAGTTAGTTTGATCTTGTTTAATAGGAAGCTTGAAGTTTAAATTGGATGACAGAAGATTAACTTGAGACTTTCTCAATTGAGAACTAGATTGAGACATATTGGGTGATTCTAAACCTTCTTCTTCAACTTGTGAATCAAAACCTACCATTGTTATACTTCAAAAACAAAGAACTACACTACTTTTACTACTATTTAACTTATTCAATCACTTCACTAGGAAAGCAAAACACCTCAACAGGAATTCAATCACTTCAACAATTATCACTAAAATAGTGATCTAAAACATCATCATCATAAAACCCTAAACAATTCGAGATCTTGAAAATTGAATAGAGAATCACAAATAAAATTTGGGAGAAAACAAAGAACAACATATTGATGTTGTCAGCTTCATCAAAAACATGTAAACGACATCATGTGAGACTCCATGATGATCTCAAGACGTCCATGAAGGCTCTGATACCATATAAATTGTGAAACCAGAAGTAAAGAAACGAGAGAACAAAATTTGTTCACAAAATTGAATATTCTACTTACGTTTCTTATCATACACACTTTACAATATATAGCTCCTGAAAACTATAACTACCACTGCTATTGTTGTTGTTGTATGTATTTTTCGGACTCATTAAATGGGCTGGTAAAAGCCCAATTTAGGCCCGATAAGGAGGCCCGATAAAGTCAACCCAATCAAAGCCCATCAGACGAGGCCCAGTATCAATTCTAAGCCCAGCGAGCTCTGCAGCTCGCTCAAGTAATTTCTTCAGCTGGCATCAACAGACCTGTAAACATAGCCAGGCTACAGCTCGCCTCGTGCACAGCTAGTCTCTTAGCAAGCTCGAGCTCGAGACCACCATAGACAGCAGCTCGCTTAAGAGCATAATAAATGCAGTATCTTCCAGAAATAGGCAGTTGCCTAACCCGATCATGATTCTCTCACCTAACATGGCAGTTACCCAATCAAATCGCGATTCCTTCATCAGATATGGAAGTTTATTCAAATTCAAATTCAAGTCAACAATATCTCGGAATTTAAGGAGCAGTTTCCTGATTCTATTCAAACAAATTAGGAAGTATAATTAATTTACAATTCTTTTCCTTATTTTTTCTGATTAATTGGGAAGTGTAATTAATTCGGGATTCTTTTCCTTTTTTACTGCAGCTAGAATTGTAACACATTTTCCCCTATAAATAGGGGTTAAAATCATTGTAATCGATATATAATATTGAATAATATACTATCACTCTGCAGAGATTAAGAGAGACAGTCGTGGACGTAGGCTTAATATTGCTAAACCACGTAAAACGCTCGGTGTTCCCTCATCTCGTTAGGTTCTTTGCTGTGTTATTATCTTGGATTTCTGTGCTTTCTCACATTGATTGTAGGTATTGGGCATTGATTACTCGTCGACTGAAATTCAACGTCGACAGTTGTCATCATCTAATTGGCTAATGAATCATAGCTGGAACAACATGATTGGCTAAAGTTTAACTCACTCTAACTCATTTACTTAACACTTCCAACACTATATATTATTTTTAATTGACATTTAATAGAAAGAAACATAATTTGAACTCATAATCTCTAAGATTAAGTATAAGAGACATACTGTTAGATCAATTTCATCTTATTTACTTGGAAAATTCAATATTTTAAAACTTTTGTCTATGATAATTTTAAAAACTATGGTGTTTAGTATATGTATAGTAAACACACGTATAGTAATGTAAAACTACGCTATGCTTGCCTAACCTTTACTTGCCAGTAAGCTTCCATCTCACGAACTTACCTATGATTATATAAGGCAGCATATATTACGTAAACAATACTATTGAATTTGCCTTGTAGGTTTGGTGGAGTACTATAAATGTGGACATACACTTAGGGAATTATTCACTAAAGAGAATAACGATCAGGTTGAGAATGCAGAGTGCAGCGTTTGAAAAGACACATCGAATTCGTGCATGGTTGTTAGGACTCTTGTAGCTATCTTGGTATTTGCAGCAGATTTTACAGTGCCTCGAGGCAATTATATATAGTAACAGGCATTCCAATTTTATGAAAAGATAATACATTTTCTAGAATCAAATTTTGGAAACATTGTTGAAATAATTAATCAAAGAATAAGATCTACTAACCAGATACAATCTTATATTAAATATTGCCTATTTTTTGCTTATATTTATTATTTTAATTGTTTAATAATACTAGAGGAAATAATTTTACTAATATTTTGAGCTAATTGTTTTAGAAAATATATGAAATTAACTAACCGGCTTAATTGATACAAACTGAAACTTATAATTTCCCTAACATTTTGAGCTAATTTATTTGAATATATATGAAACCAACTAACTGGCAACCAATACATACTAGTGTTAAATGATATTAATCGAAAGTTATAAATTTTTAAATAATTTCATTTAATTTTTTTTTATTATTTTTGAAGAATAATTTGGTCTGATCTTGTTTGAAAATATACAAAACCTACTAAACAACGCTGACGTTGTCATTGGTGATTTGCCAGGGTGATTGGAAGCACACCCTCGTTTTGTGTGAACTTGGGTTCGACACCCAGCAGTATAGCCTCTATGTGGCTACTTTCCCTCACATTCTGTGGGCCATTCTCCAACCTTCATGTGGGTTGATTCCTCTCGTATGCGAGTTGCTCTTTGGACCACTTAACCATTGTTTTATCTCGTTTGATCTCGGTAGTATTTTAGGCTAGTCTAGATAATAACAAAAAAAAAAAAAAAAAACTAATGTTGACCAATGCTAACCACCTAAAGTACAAAGTAGGAGCCAACTTTCCTGCCAAGTGTAAAGTGAATTTCCTCATTCCATAGATGTCATCACAAATTCTTAATAGTTGCTTGAGCATGACTTTCTCAAGAACGTATGCTTTTCCTTCATGATAGAGGCAAGTACTGTTCCTTTTTCTTTAATTATTGTTTTCAAAGGAAAGATGGTGGTTTATGCCCACAAAAAACATTCATGTAAGCTTTATGCTTATTTTATTTATTTCTAAAGTCGCTAAATATCACGGACATATATTTAATGATAAAAGCAATTAGCAATATTCTAACAATTCCATTGTTGCAAGATATATTTACTAAATTCTTATTAAACCAAACAAAAAGAGATATTCTAAAATATTGCAAGCTTCTAAAAAAAGCAAATAAAGTAACTAGTTAGAGAACCAAACTTTAAAAAGAAAGTAAATACCTTGAGTGCTTTACTGGTAGTGGTTTGAGGTTCCTTAGATGATAAGGCCAAAGCCAAACGAAAACCAGTTAAACTCATCATATTTATATACTTTGATTGATTTCCAAACATCAAATAACTAAAGTTAACCATTAGTTTCTGGTAAGATTTCACTAACAATTTGCACAAGCAGAATAAGCCCTTATTGGGTTTCAAAAAAAAAAAAAAACGAATAAGCCCTTATTTATCACAAAGCTTTCGCTTCGAAGAGGGCACATTCTGCTCTTTCAATTCCTCCCAGAGTGAACAGGTCACTTTGGCTGTTGATTTTTTTCATTCACTGCAACAAATATTTTACAAAGTTCATTACTCATATGTATGATATATGAGCCTGAAAAATCGATTCTATTTTATTCAATGTTGAATAGAAATACGAAGCATCACGTTCCAAATTTTCCAATTCCTATTAAATCATATCCGAGAGGTGTTGGAGACAAGCTTTTACAATTCAAAAATTCCTTATGACCTTTTAGAAAGATAAAGAATTTTTTACTTCATAATGGAACTTCGGAATTTTCAAACTTGGTATATGTTTTACTAACTTCCATGTAAAAGTTGTAATAATTCATGAGGAATATTATAAAATTGTTTGGGAAAAGTGTTTATGTAGGTCGAAATGAGTAAGTGAACATCAATACACTAAGAGACTTTAAAACTATTAAACAAGATTTCATATAGTAGTTAATTTATGAATTTAGGATATATACCACAAACTTGTTTATTAGGGCTCAAAAAGCCTTTTACATGCAATAACATATATTTGACTTTATTCAAAGTCTCTTGATTATCAATTGTGAAAGATGCTTCCATATGTTGACTGAATCATTTGGATGAACAAGGAAAGTTGTAGCATTACAAATATTGCCACTCGGAAAGAAGCTAGTAAAACAATTGGCATAGAACCCAATTCCATCTCTCGCTAAGTATAATAGTTAGACTTGCTGCAATAGCTATTCTAAAAGCAGCAATAGCAAGAAAGAGAAACCAAGACCAATGATTAACTTCTTTGGCAATGATTTGAGGAAGTCATCGACCGCATATCATGCTGTTAGGATAGCTAAGAACATTAATAGGGAAGTCAAAGAAGAAAACAAACCTATTGCATCTGAAATCGCGAACAACATGGATGCATCTACCCATAAAAAAACTGGAGTCCCTTTATCATTGATGTTGCCTCCTGGTACTGTAAACGCTACAGCAAACAACACCGTGGCAATGAGTGTTGAAACAAGCATGCAAGAATTGGCCATATCCTTCATCCACTTCTCTCCTTCCACAGCCAATCCCTTGTGCGCTTCCCAAAAAACTTCTTTTGCTGTTTGCTTGTTCCCAAAAATATTTTCTCTTCCCTTTGATAAGGGGGTGTAATTACCTCCACCTCCTATGCAACACAAGACAAAATTAAACATGTATGCCATATATCCACTATCACATCATTATATATAATAAATTCTTGTAAAGTAAATGCTTAATCACTTTGTGATTAAAATTTAAAAAATGACGCTTCAAGTGGACAGCTACAAATTATTATACGCGCCTATATATAGTTTAATTTCCAATGGTACACAAGTGTAGTTTTAAATTAATTTCAATACCTTAAACCACTGCAATTCTCTTTAATTTGCATTTGTAAAGTGCTCCAGAAACTGCACAAAGTTTAAAAGCCAGGGCCAATTTCCCTGCTAGGTGTAAAATAGTGCTTTCTGATTCCCATAGTTTTATACACAAATTCTTTGTAGCTTTTGGAGAGATCTCTTTTATTATATTGACTGTCTTTTCTTGTCGATACTCAATTGCAGCTTGCAATATGTTCTGCTGAGGCATCACACGACCGTCAATCAAATCTGGAAAATATTGTAAAAGGGTACTTACAATCATTTCAATCCCATTTGCAATGGAAGTACTCATAATGTGGTTCGGATTTGCAAGAAAATGATTTCTTTGCTGTAAGGGCCTACTAGAAAGTTGCGTGCAAACAAGATCTACTAATTTAACAGCACATTCATATTTCAACTTCATATCTCGAACTACTTTTCTGGAGAGTGTTGCAAGTGAAAATCAAACAAAATATGAAAAAGTCATAAATTGGTTTAAAGATGAAATATTGGATAAATTTTATTCTTTTGCCTCAGGTTTGACAATTATAATGAGCAGACTCATTTAGTTGTAGATATATATTAATATCTTAATTACCTCATCTCAAAGAGGTCAACCATGTTTTTCTATTATAGTTTTTTTTTTTTTTTTTCCTGTTATGACACTAAAATTAGTTTGAGTTTAAATAATAATATGAACTGTTAAAACAATTTTTTTGAATGATATTATTAATAATATTATTTTTCATTTTAAAGGTTTGTCAATTTTTTTTCACACCAACGTAAACTATATTTGCAAACAAAGTCCCACAAAAGATTATAGTTGCCCTCCTTTGTGCGCAAACTAATCTTCTTTATTCGTGAATTATAATTTGTGATAATTTATGATGGTGAGAAAATTATTTCAATAGTTTGATGTCATTTAGTACCATTAGCTGGAATTTTCTCTTCTTACTATATATTTAGAGGATTCTACATGGGTGCTTACCCAGTTGTATAATTGCTTTCCAAAGTAATCCCTTGAATAGTTGAAACGCTGTACATAACAACAAAACATGCTTGGTAACTAATCGGGTTAATGTGAGAATCTGTTGGTTTAAAAAATTTGAAGAGTAATGATGTTAAGATAAATAAAATATTTGCAAACCTTGAGCCGCAAAGCTCCTTGGTTGTAATGCCAGAGAGCCTTCTATGCTTCCTGGGATTTCTTCCATGTTTACAGGAACAACTTGAACGTCCAACAAGAAGCCATCAAGATTGGACTATACACATTTAATACACTGGCACAGTTAAGTAAAAAGTTGTTTCAAGGACAAGACACTTACATTTATAGATCCATCTCTTAAAAAATCCAAGACTGCTCCCACTAAAAAAGTGTGAAGGCTTACTTGCCAACCAGAAGAGCAAAGCAGTCTCTTTGTCAAGAGCCAATTCAGGATATTTTCGCAAGAAATACAAGGATACATCTGTTGAAATTGTGACACTAAAAGGACAGATAGTAATTAAGACTATATAAATTTGTGCGAGCTGTATTATTGGCTTTTATATATTGTTAGTTTTTACCAAGAAGACCTGTTTGATTTAGTCTAAGGAGGGTCCTAGGTAATGAAGGATGCTCAACTCTGGTTATCAAAGAAAAATACCACACCAACTCTTTATTTTCACTAAGGATAGAACTGTGAAGTGGAATAGATCCTTCATTGTTAACCATGTGCAGTAAATCAGCATTCTTTTCAACCAATGCCTTAGCAATCCTTAAGGTTCCAGCTTGTGCAACATAGTGAAGGGCTGTGAGTCCTGATTTACTTTTCATTGTAACTGATTCTGGAGATAGAAATTCTGAATGCTTTTGGACGAATTCCCATCGGTAACTTTTTGCTGCAACAAGCAATACGGTACCTAACCTGTCTGTTATGCTGACGGTAAATGCATTTGAATCACGATCAATGAAACTTTTAGCTGTATTCCAATCACCTCTTTGTGCAGCCAGAAACAATGGTCGGTAGTAATTGCGATCCTGTCCTTGCATTTTGCATCAACAATATTTTTTTAGACTATAGGATAAAGAAATGATAATTCTAATTACGTATATAGTTATTCTCTAATGTAGATGTCTGTATTTATTTTCTTTCAAGATTTACTGATGAATTGGTTGTTAGCAACCGTGATCGTGATTGTTTCTAGTCACCTCTGTGTGGAGCTTGGTACAAAAATTCTCTAGGTTGGGCTGGTACGAGGATTTATATATGACTTAAAAATATACGACTTAAAAATTCTCTAGCTTGCTAACATGGAATGTTTTACATAAGCAAATTATTTTCCTAAGGGAGACTAGCTATGATTACTTACTGATATCTTCTGGAGCTTGAGTTGCAGAAACTGCTGTTGTCATAAATGGTGCATCACTTCCTCCTTGAATATTACTGGTATCTTGAAGATTTGTTGGTTGCAAATAGAGGCCAGCAGTTGGTTGTTCACCTCCGCCTTGAATAATATTATTGGTGTCTTGAAGATCACTTGCTGGCAAATTGACGCTAACAAATGGTTGTGCACCTCCTTCTTGAATATAATTACTAGCATCTTGTTGATTAATTGGTTGTTAATTGAGGCCAATAAATGGTTCATCCCCTCCTAAAACATTACCGGTATGTTGAAGATTAACTGGTTGCAAATTGGGGCCAACAAATGCTTCATCCCCTCCTAAGAATTTTATGTTCTTAAATTATAATAATAATAATAATAATAATAAACAATGAATCAAATTAAATAATTCATCATTTTTTCCAACCTTTTATCCTTATCAATTTCACTAAAAAATTGAATGATGAAGTGTTTTTATTTTTAACTCTTTAATTATTTGTTATGATAAGTTGCTTTCAAGCTTAATCAAAATACTCTCAAATCCACAATTTTTGACAACTTACGCAAAGCCATAACCTATAAATATTTAAATGTCTCCATCTCTTGATTATGACATTCCACCAATCTCTTATTCTTTTTATCAAACTGTCATTTAGTTCCCTATTGAATTACAACAATTTGCAACCGATTTATTTGACTGCGGTTGTGATTCCCATTAGAAATCTATTGACATTTAGATAATGTAATTATCTCAATGACTCATTGTTATTCCTTCCTTATTTCATTTGTCTTTATCTTTAATTAGATAAGGAAATCATATAGTAGATTTCAACAAACATTTTTCTTATGGGTTCTAATGTAAGAATCTTTAGAGAATCGTTTCTGATAAATTCCAAAATCATCTGAATTACATAGTTTTGGACCAAGGCATGGGAGATAAGTTGTTGAACCACCGTTATCACATCAATTAACAAACTCAACACTATTTGCAAGTTTTGAGACTTCAACTTGTTGGATCAATTTAATTGATGTATATATCATTGAAATCCAACTGAGCAGCCCTAGCACTTGCTTTCTCATTTGTCCATTTGTTGGTTGAGATAGGACCAAACCCATGTTCTGAACATGGTTCACCTTTTGGTCAATATTCCAGCCATTAATGTCCATTGGCTCCACCAACCTAACACATTGCAACTCATATATTCCTCTCTTCATATGTGCAAGGAAATTCTTTATAAATAAGTTAACAATACGCAATCCACATAGAATTTCTCGTAACTTTAATAAATTTTTATCATGTATATGTTTGGGTACAGGTTAACAACACAAACAACTAATGAATGTAGGAAAGAGAGAAGGACAAAAAGAAGAGAAAATAAATGAGTTGATCCATTGGTTGTTTAAAGTTTTTTCTTCAATTTTTAAGGTATTAATTTGTGACTTAAGTAAACACGTTAACATTGCCAACACGTTAACTACCTATATATTTATTTATGAAAAAAAAAAACTTAATCTCTATCATCCCAAAAGCCACTACCATTTAGAACCATTTTATTGATGATGTCTAACTTAAATAGATATAATAGATTACTACTTACTGTAGAAGGATTATATATGTACATATATTCTTCAAAACTTAATTAAATATTTGTAGTTGACAAAGTTTTTGAGTCAAATATAACTTGTTGCTTGTTATGCCCGTTTTCTCGATACGGGCCCAGAAAGGCCCAAAAGGCCCAAAAGGCCCAAAACAAGGATACAAGCCCAGAAAGGCCCAAAAGGTCCAGCTCTCAGATAGCTGCAGCGAGCTCGTTGAGCTCGCGAGATCACGTAACATAATACAATCTGAGCATATTTCCAGTCCACTTCAGCATCTATTCAGCTCGCGTAGTTCGACAAACCAGGGAGTTCGTACCTAGTGATACCTTGTGCAGAGAGTCACCAGATCTATCTAATTCCCTGATTTTATGCCGGTGCCACTCACACAGTTACCAAGAAGCATTTAATATTACGGTTGTGTATTTAATGAAGAGAAGACTTCTCTTGATGTATTTAATGCAAGCGTGTGCATGAAGAGAATAATCATTACTACAACAATAAATGTAGTATGGTTTATGTCAGAATTAGTGGAAGCAACCATGATTTGTAACGTGTGTAACACTCTTTTATATCTCTCCCTCTCTATAAATAGGGGAATTTTTACTATACCAGCAAGTGAACAACACTAGTATTGTCGTCACTTTGCCGAAATTCATCCAAAGTGACCCGTAGATGTAGGCGCAGCTATCGAACCACGTAAAAATCCTTGTGTCTGCATTCATTCTTCCCTCTCCTTTATTTATTAATCGCTCATTTATTACTGTCCATCCACCACTACCAACATTCCCCCACTTTTATTACCACTTACCAACCTTAAACTTCATTTACTACATATTCACTGCAATCATTATCATTTATTATCAGGTCCCCGGTCTGAGCCTTTGAATCTCTCAGTTGACCGTTTTCGGACGTCGACATTACTTAAGACTATTGTTTAGACATGGTCTGATTTGAGAGAACGAGAGAGAATTTTGAAACTAGATTTACATGTCACATTTTATAAGATATGAAAATGAATATGTGATGCTTCAATTTTACAAAAGCCTAATTAGAGATCATAACCTATGTTGCTAGTAAAGCAGCAAGAAATTCCAACAAATGGATCAAGTAATGGGCTTGATTCCAAGAGAGTTTAAATATGATCCTTCAAAGCAAAGAGGGTCCACCCATTCCCTTCTTTGGGTATAGGACCACAATATCAAATGGGTCCAAGCTCACTTTTGCTAGATATCCTCATGTGTACCTTTCAATATTTAAAAGAGCATGCCTTATATCACGAGATAGCTAGTTTTCTTGATCACTCTAATTTAATAAAAATAAAATAAAATAAAATGATTGAATATATGTACAATTAATGTAAGCTATTTGAGCTAAGCATAAGCACTAGTGTTAAATAATTTCAATAATTAGAATTGGCTTTTTGGTATTGGGGGATGAGGATGATACCTCGGCTTATCCATTGTAAAGAAGTGCTTTCTTATCATCATTTATCATCAATCAATAATATAATGGACATTTACAAGAGAATATAAGCAGACTATTTATTTTGATTATGCATGATTACTAAAGAACAATGATGTAATGGTTAAAAAAAGGTAAATAGAGTACTTTTAGTATTATAGAATTGCTTTTGAATAATAAAATTTGTTTTTGTTTTGTATGTGCAGTTGATTTTTTTTTTTTTTTTGAGGAAACTTTTTTTGAGTAAGGATATTTTTCCATTAAAAGTCCTAAAAATGTATATGAAGAAACATTTGTTTGCTACATGTGATTATCAAATTCTAAAACCTTTTCTCTATATATATTAAATGTTAGAAAATAGATAATTCATTCGATATATATCTAAAATATCTTTCCATATCGATAACAAAACTCTTAAATATAATTGAAACATCCAGTTAGTTGAACTAAATGGAACTAACTGGAAACATTTTTTGAGTTTATTGAATGAAATTTGATATGTTTTACACTAATATTTCTCAAAAAGCATTCTAAATTGATTAGATACTAATGATTAATATGAAAATTCCAGTAAATAATACTAACAGAAGTATGATTTTTGAAATTAGTACAAAATAAGAGTTCAATTTTTTTAGCATAATTGGTTTGCAAGTGAATAATTTCTTTGTTTATGAATTAATACTAATCCTAAACAAAGAAATAGTTTATAAATGAATTGATGAAATTGAAAAAAAATTAACTCCTTTCTTCATTGTTAATTTTCAAAACTCACACTTTTTTTTTAGTGTTTGAAAAGAAAAGAACTCTTAAACCAATTTCACATTATATCAATTTATCTTTTTAAAATAACCCGTAAGTTTGGCATGCAAAAATCAAAGGCGGGAAAAAGGGTTACTTATCTTCTCTCTTGGGATTGGATTGCCACATATTGAATAAGGAACTCAATCACAGCCATATCCAAAATTCCTGATAGAATTGGTCCTACATATAAGTGCCAATTTATATTCTGTCCTATTGCCTTATCTATAAGGTTTTATTTATCGTAAGTTTCGTTAAAGATGTTTGGGGATTGAAATACTGGGCACAATCCTTTTGTTTATAGTTATCATAATAAATGCCACAAACTCCCAAACTTTAAAGTAACTTTCATTGACTGTGAATTTGATTCCTAGCTAGCTTTATAAAATATAATAAACTATTAGGCAAACACAGTTTTTTTTTTTTTTTTTTGCCCGTTGAATAACATGAATTCCTTTTTCTTTTATATTTGAAAACAGGTTGGGAATACCATATCAATCACATTTTGAAAATTGATACAAATATTTAAAAAAACATAACCGTGTTTTCGAATTGACTCTAATTTTTTGAATCTGTTTCCATTTTACAAATCAAACACCCTCATAAATTTTAACTCAAATAATTTTATCAAACCTTGGAACATATATACTGTTATGTTTGGATCTAAACTTGAAAACATGTCATAGACAAAAATCGAAATATAGAGAATTTATGGAAAACCAGTGGCGGAGACAGGGAGGCCCAAAGAGACCACGAGGGCACCTGACTTTAAAATTTTGAAAATTTATCCTCCAAAAATTACAAAATTTTACCTAGTTTCTAGTTTTTATTTTTATTTTTATTTTTTTTCAATTTGGACTCTTCTTAAATAATTTATTTTAGTGTTAAAACCCCTCCAAATGAAAAATGTGAATTCCACCCCTCTGAAAAGTATGTACTTGGAACATAATTTCGAATGTCTAACATCATTCTTATCTCAAAGAAGTATCAAATAAGCTCCTCTAAACAAAGTGTTCCCAGACAAATAAGTTTTTAAATCCAAATATACAACTATTTTTAACCTTTTAAATGAAAAACCTTTGTAACAAATAATTATTAGAGTTAGATGTTTTTAAGTGAAAAACTTATTTGAATCTTAAATCTACAATTATTTCTAAACTTCTGAATGAAAATGTTGCTCGGCAAAAAAAAGGTCAGACCAAAAACGTTGATAGATAGAAAACTTCTTCAGAATAGAAAAAAATATTGCAAAAAAAAAAAAAATACTAAAGGGATACAATCAAACAATGATTCAATAAATCAAATCACAAATTTTATGTCAAATGATTTTGAAGTTCATGTGTGATATAGGGATCCAATAATTTATGCCTAATTGTTGAATTTGGTCCCATGTGGGTGATCTAGCTTGACAACTACCAAAACATTCATATGATTCTGGATAAAAACTTCTCCACAAAAATGTTTCTGAAAACAGTTATGGAAAAATGATTATGAAAACATTAGTGGAAAATGTTCTTGAAAACATTTCTACAACAACATTTCAGAAAATTTTCTGGAAAAATTATTGTACATTGGAAGAAAAGTTTAAGGTTCTAGGGGAAATTTCCTCACTTGTGTGACAATTAAAGTAAAATAATATGGAAAAAGGTAAAGTTTCTAGTGAGGAATTCTCTAAAACATTTCTAAAGTTTTCTAGTGTAAAATTTCCCCCAAAAAATTAAAGTTGTTTAGGAAAATTGTTTGTGGTCGAATAAGTACAAAAACTCAGTGGTTAGTAAGAGACTTTCAAAGTCCTTTACGCCCCTTCATGTTCTATATGAGCTTTTAAGATTGCACATAGTAAGATCATAAATCCACAATATATGCAACAAATTATTTAATCGGGCTCACAGGCCATATGTATATGCAAAATATATACATTCAAATTTATTTTAACTTCTTGATGGCCAAGGGTGAAACATGCCGGATCCGTAAGTTGATGGAACCATTTGGATGAACAAGGGAAGTTGCAACATCAATAATATTACCACCGGAAAAGAAGCCAATATAGTAATTGGCAAGGAAACCCATTGCCATCTCTCACTAAGTACAATAGTAAGAGCTGCTCCAAAAGCTATTATCATAGAGGCTATGGCAAAGAAAAGAGAGCCAAGACCTACAATTAACTTCTTTGGAAGTGATACAAGGAAGTCATCTATTGCATATCGTGCAGTTAGAATTGCTAAGAACATTAATAAGGAAGTCAAAGAAGAAAACAGACCTAATGCATTTGCAATAGCAAATAACATGAATTCATTTATCGATAAAAAAATTGGAAACCCTTCACCCTCTACGTTCCCTCCTGATACACTAAAAGCTGCGGTAAATAGTATGGTGGCAATGAGTGTTGTAACAAGCATGCAAGACTTGGCCGTGCCTTTCATCCACTTCTCTCCTTCTGCAGCCAATTGCTTGTGCTCTTTCCTAAAAACATCTTTTGGTGTTTGATTGTCGTTGTTTTTATGTTCCTTGAGAACACGGTAGCTCATTTTCTCCACCTCCTACACAACATTGGACAAAGCTATAAATATACATAAAATCATATATGATAGAACACTTAAAGCTGATATGCTAATTGATATTATATAATCTAATATCATAACATCATTAAGTCTCATCAAGAAGTACTATATGCATGTACAAATATTAATTAATAAATGAAGCATGCTTGGATTAGTTACTTACACATTGATATATCTAATAACTATTGTAAGTTTAATGATTAAACAGTAGGGAATGGAAATTTAAAAATCAATTCACGATTTCAAGACAATAGCTAAGGATTATTGTAGTTGCCTATAAGCTATAGCCAATTTAGTTTTCAATGCTAAATTAATTGGACATAATCTCAATATGTACCTTAAACCACTGCAGCTCTCTTTGCATTTGAAACGCTGCACCTGAAACTGAAAATAGTTTAAAATCAGGGGCCAACCTCCCTGCCAAGTGTAGAGTGGTGTTTTCTGATTCCAGCAATTCTCCACACAAATGCCTAGTAGTTATCATAGAGGTCTTTTTTATTATATTGACTATCTTTTCTTGCCGATATTCAATAGCAGCTTGCAATATATTTCGTTTGGGTGTTTGGTCTACGGCAATGTAAATCAGATCTGGAAACTCATTTAAGAGGGTTTTTACAATCTCTTCAATCCCATTTGCAGTGGCAGACTGCCAGATTGCTTTATTTGGATTTTGAAGAAAATCAATGATCCACTGATAACTCCTGCCAGACAGTTGTGTGCAAACGTGATGTACTAATTCAACAGCACATTTATGTGTCAATTTGGCGTTTTGAACCTTTTTTATAGGGGGTGCTGCAAGTGAATATCAGATTAAATATGCAAGAGTTATCAATTGGTAGAAGATGGAAACGTTGGATAAATTTTAAATTTAAGTTTATATATTCGTTGTATGTATGTTTACTTACCTAGTTGGATAATAGCTTTCCAAAGTAATTTTTGAATTGTCGAAACACTATTCATAAGAATAAGAAGTGCTAATCAATTAATTTGGCTGATGTGAGAGTCCATTGATTTCAACGAATAAAATGAGTAACATTGAAATTGGCAAACCTTGAGCTGTGGAGCTTCCTTGTTGCAGTGAGGTGACCAATGCTAGAGAACCTTCCGTATGGACAACTAATTGAATCAACAAGAAGAAACCATGAAAAAATTTTCCGATAGAAAATGAAAGACATGGACGTTTAAGAAGTTGTCAACGGAAAAGATACTTACATTTGTAGATACATCTTTCAAAGAATCCAAGATTACTCATGCTGAAAAAGTATGAAGGGTTTTGTACCAAATAATAGAGCAAAGAGTTCCCACTTTCATCATTGGCAAGAGCCAAGTTAGGATATGTTCGGACAAAGTACAAGGCTATATCTGTTGAAGTTGGAACACAAAAAAAAGGGTTAATTATAGAATTACGTTTGTTGAATTTTGAGCTCTAAAAAGAATATGTGGTCTTTTTGGAGTTGTACTGTTTTTATTATTAGTTCTTACCATGATAACCTGATTGAATTAGATTACGCAGGATAGCAGGTAATGAAGGAGTGAATAAGGGAGAGTTTGGAGATGCAACTCTGGTTATCAAACTAAGGTACCGCGACATTTTCTTACTTTCACCAAAAGTAGAATGGTAAAGTGGCAGATTTCCTCCAAAGTTGACCAATTGTGGTAAAGCAGGGTTCTTTTGAACCAAAGCCTTAGCAGTCTTTAAGCTTCCGCCTGCTGCAACATAATGAAGGACTGTGTTTCCATCTCTCTCTTGCACTGCAATTGATTCTGGAGATGGTAGAAGTTCCAAAAGCTTGAGGATGAATCCCCACTGGCAACTTATTGCAGCAACATGCAGTACTGTTTGTGCACCGATTGTTATCCGAGCGGTCAATGCATTTGGGTCGTTCTCGATGAAATTCTTAGCACTTTCGCAATCACCTCTTATTGCAGCATTGTACAATGGTTGGTAGTAATAGTAACGCCTTCCCATGACTTTGCAATCAACATTGCTTTAATGATGTTAGATAATATATGAAGCAATGCATGATTCTGATACTTATTTATTTTCCAGTGTGGATAGTTATATATTTTTTCTATCAAAATTAATTTACTTGTGAGCTGAACAATGAGCAACCGTGATCCTCACTCACCACTACTAGTTATCACAACTATTCCTGATCACAATTTCTAGATAAAATAAAGATGCATAATGTCACCTAAGAATTTTCATGAATGTATATGCACATTAAATTATAACTGGCTAATAAAATTATCTTTTAACCCTATTAAAACACACTTGCAACATAGGAGACCACTTATGCACCCAAGTAAAATGGCAGCACATTCCAATATGAATTATAAACACACTATTTAAGGGCTACTTACAGAAGTCATTAGCTGCAATTTGGGCTTCAGACAACTGTTGTTTCTCAGAACTAGGCACATTCTCATGGTTTGGTTGCAAAGAGGGACTAACAGTTGGTTGAATATCTCCACTCTCTGGTTGTTGTGACATTGTGTAACTTTCAGACACTAGATTTTTCACTGGGAAAACAAAGATAAAATGTTAATTGGTTTATGTGTAATCATTATGTGGCAACCATTTTGTATAGTATTTATATATTTGGGAAAGATGCCTTGCTTCTTTGATGTCCGTGAAGTGAGGGGAACTGGATGGATTCTCCAAATATAAATATTTTAAGTCTCTTTCTTTCTTTACAAGGTGAACTCTGTTATCAGTGAAACTAGCAAAATAATGTGTTTCTCAATAAGGGATCACATGCTTCCTTCATGATAAGGGTAGATATTTCTTTCCTCTATCTCTCTCATTGTTTTTATTTATTTATTTACTTTTTCACTTTTTTAACTCTTCTTTGAAGAGGGATAGTGATTCATACGTGCCAAAGAACATTCATTTAAGCCTTATGCTTAAACAATGAATTATTTTCTTCCTACATATATTTAAAAATAGATTTTGGATAGAGATGGTAATAATAGACATACACATAATGATAAAAGTAATTAATAAGTCACAACAAATTGAAGTGTTACATAATACATTTAATAAAAGAAATATACAACAAGTCATATTTCAAATATCACAATCTTAAAAAAAAAAAAAAAAGGGCCAATATAGTGAACAATGAAGGAAGAAAGAAAAAGACAAATGAAATATTTTGCAATTCTTCATTGTAAGAGTTATGTTTCATCAGTGAGTTATCTCTTTATATTTAAATGTGAAAAGCATTTCAAATATAAATATATGGTATAAAATACATTCAATAAATAACAAAACAAACATTCTCAAATAATGTAATCTTAAAAAAAAAAAAAAAAAAGAAACCCAATAAAGTGAACATTTAAAAGGGAAAAAAAAAAAAAGAGATGTGAATTACCTTGACGGCTTGACTGGTACTGACTTGAGAAATTTCTCTATAACCAACGTAAATCCTTCATTTTTAAATACATTAAGAAAATGAATATGAGAAAGTAATTACAGACCTAAAGATTCTTCACAGTTCAGTTTATATTTACAGTGTGACCATGCAAAATGAAATTATTCTTTAAAATATTTTTGTTCCCCACATTTGAAAGAGCACTTGAGCTTGGCCATACAAATAAAAGTTCTCCATATTTAAGCCTGGGTATTGGCTATGGTACAAACAACAAAGCTGTTTGTACCATACAAACACATTTGGCTCCTAGCTGGCAGCCAAATAGTTTTTATTTCAACCTGTAGCAACCGGTTGAAAACCGGTTGCTGCAGATTTAAAATAATAATTTTATAATAAATAATATTTAAATAATAGTTTAATAATAAAATAATATATAAATATAATATTTCATAATAAAATATTATAATATTTCATAATATTTTAAGTTATTATTAATATTTTATTATTAAGTTAAAAAATATTATATTATAATTAAAATACTATATAAATATAATAATTTATTATAAAATATTATATTATATTAACTATTTTTTATTATTAAAAATTAACATTAACGTAGAAGTTGTTCATTCAACAACTACAACGTTCCTCTTAACAAGTTCAATACGTCAACTTGTTTAATAAACGTGGAAGTTGTCAACTGAACAAGTTTGACGTTAGAACAACGTCCAAAGTTGTTCAAACTTAACAAAAATGGGTGTATGACGTTAGCAAACGTCAAAGTTGTTCTACCAACAATTTCAACGTTATGTTAACAAGTTTGGTGACATCATCTTGTTGAGATCAACGTCGAAGTTGTTCTATGAACAAGTTTGACGTTCCAACAACGTTAGAAGTTGTTCAAACTTAACAAAAATGGGTGTATGACGTCAGCAAACGTCAAAGTTGTTCTGCGAACAACTCCAACGTTATGTCAACAAGTTGGGTGACGTCATCCTGTTGACACAACGTGGAAGTTGTTCTGCGAACAAGTTTAACGTTCAAACAACGTCAGAAGTTGTTCAAACTTAACAAAAATGGTGTATGACGTCAGCAAACATCAAAGTTGTTCTGCGAACAACTCCAACGTTATGTCAACAAGTTGGGTGACATCATCTTGTTGACACAACGTGGAAGTTGTTCTGCGAACAAGTTTGACGTTCCCACAACGTCAGAAATTGTTCAAACTTAACAAAAATGGTGTATGATGTCAGCAAACGTCAAAGTTGTTCTGCGAACAACTCCAATGTTATGTCAACAAGTTGGGTGACGTCATCTTGTTGACACAACGTCGAAGTTGTTCTGCAAACAAGTTTGACGTTCCCACAACGTCAGAAGTTGTTCAAACTTAACAAAAATGGTGTATGACGTCAGCAAACGTCAAAGTTGTTCTGCGAACAACTCCAACTTTATGTCAACAAGTTGGGTAACGTCATCTTGTTGACACAACGTGGAAGTTGTTCTATGAACAAGTTTGACGTTTCCACAACATCAGAAGTTGTTCAAACTTAACAAAAATGGTGTATGACGTTAGCAAACGTCAAAGTTGTTCTCCGAACAACTCCAACGTTATGTCAACAAGTTGGGTGACGTCATCTTGTTGACACAACGTCGAAGTTGTTCTGCGAACAAGTTTGACGTTCCCACAACGTCAGAAGTTGTTCAAACTTAACAAAAATTGGTGTATGACATCAGCAAACGTCAAAGTTGTTCTCCGAACAACTCCAACGTTATGTCAACAAGTTGGGTGACGTCATCTTGTTGACACAACGTCGAAGTTGTTCTCCGAACAAGTTTGACGTTCCCACAACGTCAGAAGTTGTTCAAACTTAACAAAAATGGGTGTATGACGTCAGCAAACGTCAAAGTTGTTCTCCAAACAACTCCAACGTTATGTCAACAAGTTGGGTGACGTCATCTTGTTAACACAACGTCGAAGTTGTTCTAAGAACAAGTTTGACGTTCCCACAACGTCAGAAGTTGTTCAAACTTAACAAAAATGGGTGTATGACGTCAGCAAACGTCAAAGTTGTTCTGCCAACAACTCCAACGTTATGTTAACAAGTTAGGTGACGTCATCTTGTTGAGATCAACGTCCAAATTGTTCGGGGAACAAGTTTGACATTCCGATAACGTCAGAAGTTGTTCAAACTTAACAAAAACGGACGTATAACGTCAGCCAACGTCAAAGTTGTTCTATGAACAACTCCAACGTTATGTTAACAAGTTATGTGATGTCATCTTGTTCACATCAACGATGAATTTGTTCTTAGAACAAGTTTGACATTCGGACAACGTCAGAAGTTACTGAATTTTTTTTTTTTAAATGTTGATTAAAGGTATTTTAGTATTCATACAGTTTATAACGTGTTTAACTATAATTATAAGATTGAAGGAAATAATATAGTGAATTTGTAATACTTATAACAGGAAGGGTATTGAAAATGCAAAAATTAATAATTATATAAACGTTACAAACAAACTTGAAATTTTCCCTTAATATTTGTATATATAATAATTTTACTTGCACACATCCAAGTAATACGTTGTAAAATATAAAATTTTCACACACAAGTAAAGCGTAAGCCTTGCAACAGTCATGGGTGTGTGACTGGAATGACACCATAATATAGTGACGTACTTATTTAAATATTGGTGTGCGGCTACACCACCGTTTTAGTGCGGCCGCGCTCATATACCAGTGCAAGTCTTACAATTTGCATGGGTGTGCAAGTGCACTAACATCTTGATGTGACCACATTCTGACTGCAGTGTTGGTATGTGGACACACAACTGTTTAAGTGTGGTCATACAGCAATACCAATACAATCCAATGTACTTGTACTTTTTTAAATGGTGAAAAATATAGTAACTTTTAAATTGAATTATGTTTAAAAAATAATAACTTAAATTGAAATAATTTTAGAAAACAACTTAAAACGGATTAAAATAATACATAAAAAATATTTTGAATATTTTATTTAGCAATTACATTGTGACGTAATGAGGTTTTTTAATGGTAGATATCGTTATATATACAATTTAATAGTATTTTAACACCTAATATCCCCACATAAGATTTTTTAAGTAAGTTTACTTCAATGAAATTGTAAAGTATTCGCACATTAGTACTTGATAATTTGTTTTTTCATCATGCACAAATAAATGTATCACCTATACAGTTATGTAATTGAAATTCTTCATATAATTTTCAATTAACATGTAATTTGATTTTCTATCAAATGAATTTATCACGTGAAAAAAATGTTAATTTGTGAATTAATATATCAATAATTTACAATATAAATATCATATGAAAAGACTTCGAATTTATAAAAAAAAAAATGCTAATCCATTGAAAATCAATAGTAATGGTTTTTCAAGTATACAATTTGACCTGTTAATAACAGTAACACATTATTTTAATAAAATTACGTTTTGTTTCGAGTTCTTGAATATTAATATTTCATTACTTATTATTTCATAACTTCCACATATTTTTCAGTTAAAAGAATATATAAAATATTCAGACAAAGTTGTACTTGGCAAGTAGAATTTCACCAACACTATTGCTTATATCAAATATTTTTCAGTTAAAAGAATATATAAGATATTTTTTTTTTTTTTTGCTTTCTTAGGACTTTTGACCCAACTACTTATAATTATCTATCTATTTATTTATCTTTTTTTTGTGTAATTACAAATTAATTAAATTACTCATTATTTTGGATTTTGATTTTAACATTTTGTATTAAGTATTTTTTTTTTCTTAAACAATACTAAGTATAGTTATTATTATTATTATTCGTACAAAACAAGAATATTATTATTGACATACAATCCACATCCCAAGTAAGAAAGAAATTTATAATAACAACCAAGCAAATGAGATATATTTTAATAATAGTGAAAATTTCAAAAACAACCGTTCTTATGTTCTAAATTAATAAATATAACTCCATTTTATTTTAAATTAGTTATTCTTTCTAATTTTTTAATATAATAATTTTAGTTTCACACATATCTAATCAACAAATTTTAAAATGTCAAATTTTCATAAATTCTAAAGCAGAAGCCTTCCACGAGTCATAGCCTCATAGCCATAGTGTGTGACTGTGCTCACATCATGATATAGTTATATACTTATTCCATTATTGGTGTGCAGCTATACTACCATTTTAACATGACCACACTTTTATACCAATGCAAGCCTTTCATTGATTATAAGTGTGCAGCTGCACTCAAATTCTAGTGCGGTCCCATGTTGGTGCACGGTCGCACCATTATTTCAACGTGGCCGCGCACCAACACTGGTGTTGGCGTGCGGCCGCACCATTATTTCAGCGTGGCCGCGCACCAACACACACTGGTGTTGGCGTGCGGCCGCACCATTGTTTCAGCTTGGCAGGGCACCAACACTGGTGTTGGGGCGCGGCCGCACCTTTGTTTCAGCGTGGCCGCGCACCAACATTGGTGTTAAGGCGCAACCGCACCATTGTTTCAGCGTGGCCGCACACCAATACTAGTGTTGGCATGCGGCCGCACCATTGTTTTAGTGTGGCTGCGCACTCAAACTAGTGCAAGCTTTTCATTGATCCTAATGTTGGTGTGCGACCGCACCATTGTTTTTGTGTGGTCACCCACCCATACTAGTACATCTAATCACACTTGCCTCATGACACACACAAGCGTGATGAGACAACCTCTTGTCCCACCCAAGCATGATGGAAGAGCCCGGGTGTTATGGAAGGCTCTCCCATTACGATTGCCTTAGGCGTGATAGAAGTTCTTCAATGTTGATACGCAGTTGCACCATCACTTCAACACGGCCCCACACCCATTATAGTGCAAACCTTGCATTGATTATGGATGCACAGTCGCGCTCCAACAAAGGTGTGGCTATATAACCACTGTTTTAGTATGCTTAGACACCCATACTAATGTAATCCAATTTAATTTTTAATTTTCAATTTTAAATATAGTCAAATATAATAACTTAAATTGAATTTTTTTTTTAAAGAATAATTAAATTTGATTAAAATATTATTTAATTATATTTTTGAAGAAAATAAGTTAATTAAATTTATATTTTAAAAATACAATAAAAATATTTACACCTAATTTTAATATAATTTCAAGGATTTTTTTTATTAGGATTTAATTTTACATTTACATCTTCACTTTTATGATGTTTAATGGATACATAAAACTATTAGTTCACGATATACTACAAAAAGGATTGAGTTCTTCCTCTTGAATCAAATCTCACTGCTCCAACCATGTTTGCGAGGTTATGACACTATATTCATGTGAAAAATATAGTGAATTTAGTTCTTTATTTCGTTTTTAAGTAAGCTTCAACTGTATTTAAAATTAAAATATGAAACTTGAGTAGACTTCAATGGGTTTTATGAAATAAGTTCAATGTACAGTCTTAATTTTCGTGCATTTGCATGATTTTAACTTGCACATTTACGAGCTAATTCTACTGGAAATAAAAAAACTCAAAGAAGGCAAAAGATAGAATTTGTAAAATATGCAACAAAAGTTTTACTTGCCAACCAGAATTTTACTAATACCATTACTTACATCACTTGTGTTGACAATATGAATTTCAACCCATACAAAATTAATAGAAAATAATATTTTTCCCATTTTTATGTTGATAATCATTATTTCCATTATAATAATGATTATCACTCATTAACATCAAAACCCTATTCTCGTAATCCTTCAAACAATCATAAATAACAGAAGGTGGTCTACACATTCAACATTCTTAAACCAAGAAATATTGTCTATGCTTCTGCAATTACTAAAGATAAAAAGGCCTTAAAACTTTTAAGACCTGAAAGCATTATGTTCACTTTAAATTTCGATAACCACACCAAGATGAACCAATTTTCTTTCCACATAAATCGCAATGTCAATATTTAATTTAAAACATTCTTAGCTAGGTGGTTTCCATTGGATAAGAGCTAAAACACTTAGAACCTTCCAAGCTATATTAGAACTACGAAAATCTATAAGAAAAGAAACAGAATAGCAACAACATCTTTAACTAGAAGAAGAGGAAAACAATGAACAACTTATTCCTTTTAATAAAACTAAAGCGAATTGTTTTAAGTCATTGAAGCTACAGTTCTTTATCTTGGTTTACTGCAACATCTACCCCCAACTCCAAAGGGTTAGAGGCACAAATCTTGATAAGACACTGTTTTCATGTTCGCCAACTTGATAAAAATCTACTTCCATCTCCGCTAACATAATTTGAATTCATCAGTACAAAACAACTAATACCAAGTTTTTTGTAAAAATTAAAACTATAAAGACTACAATTAAGACTAAAAATTCCAAGCAATCATCAAAGGAAGACATCAAATTATAACAACATGAACAGCTTGGAATCCCTCAAAAGTGCAATATGAAAAGAGGCCAATTATAGCATCCAACATTCACAAAAATGGATACTATATCACAATTTAATTTCTGCTATAGAACCAATACTAGCAATTGTTTACTCGAATTAACACAATATAAACATAGAATTTTTTTAAACGAAATTCTTATTCTTTTGCAGACCCCTAATATTATTGCCACTCCCTTAGGCCTCCCCCGACTTTTTGTCCACTGCAAGTATAAGAAAAGGGGGGTTATGAAAGAACCAAACAAATGGGATATTGAACAGAATGATGAGAAAACTAAACTACAACTTGTGACAGAATCCTTAATTGTATCATCATTCATTACAATGGATAGTCATTTAATTGAAAAACTTATATATGATGTATGTACAAAGAAAATAGTTCACTGCAGATCAAAGTTCCAAAGAAATACATGAACAACAATTTTCACAGTTTGTTATCGTAAGAACAAGCATTATAGACTTTTCAAAAAAAAAGATAATAAAAAGAACAAGCATCATAAATAGTATTCCTTGGTGCAACTCTTTTAAATGATTCATGATCCGAATATAGTTTTCAAACACTAGAATACAAATTCAAAATTTTGAAAAATGACCTAGATGAACCCCTACAAACTACAGAGAACAAAAAACAAAAAACATAATTTCTTGTTATTACAATTTGAAGAAGTATTTTTGAGATTGTCTTAAAAGTTAAACTGTTCTTGGATGCAATCAAACCAAACAAATCTACCTTTCTAGACAATGAATCAAACAACCATTGAATTTCCTGCATTTCACTATCAAGTTAACCACTAGAATCTGACTTACATGCCAACACTAACAATAATATGAAAAGGAAAATCAATTCATTCATGATTAGCAAAATCAAAATAGCATAATTCAATCCACAATAATATTTTGGCCTTACCACTTCTGGCCAAACTATTAACCCAACTTGGAATAGGATTTACAGTGAGTCTAAGACAAGCATCATTGCACAGTATGTGGTCATCAAATTGTATGCATTGCCTTTGTAATTCTCAGCCAATTCCTCCATTATTGTCCTCACCTCTGTAAGCCTCATATAAGGTTTTCCAATCAAAATTGTGTTCCAAGATGTGAACCCATCACACTACTTTGGCTCTTCTTCAAATATCCCTATTGTTGGATACTCATGAACTCCAAATGCATGCTCAACTCCATGAACTGCCACCAACATCTAACTAAAAATCCCCAAATCAGAAAAACAAAACCTCTAAAGTTAAGTTTAGTTGAACTTCTAGCTCCCCAAAAACTCAAATCACAAAAAACCACCTTAAGTTCAAAATTTTAACACTTAATCATCCACACTCTCATGAACTAAACAAACAAAAAACAAAAGACAAAGAAATCAAACAACTTACCAACTTACTTGAATTAACCCCAATCCAGTTCATAAAGATTTAATAGACAAACAAGCAATTTACTACAAGACAACTAATCTAACAAGCTCACTAGCAGATCTAAACCAAACCCAGAAAATGAAAACAATAAAAAATTGAAAGCATTTCAAATTACAAAATGGGAAAAAAAAGATAAAAAAAAAGGAAAATAGTAAAAAATCGAAAGTATTCTTTTTAACTTCCAAACCCTTTAATCTCTTCCTCATATGCATCTTCTCCCACCATTTCCCCAATATTGTGTATATGTTTGACATAGTGAAACCAAATAATTTATCACATCAAACACCTACACACACAATTAAATAGAAGCCGTTTAAATCTAAATAAAAGAGAACACCATATACTGAATTTCAAAATAGAACAAAAAGAACTCCATTTTGCTCAAGCAAAACCATAACCAACAATACCCTAAAAGAATTTTAAAACAAAACACCATTAAAAAAATAATAATAATCTCATCACAAGTTGAAGTTATATCACAGAAAGAAAAAACACCGAGAAAGTTAAATCAAAAAAGTAGTTGGAGGACCACACGTACAAGGCGAAAGAAGATGAGGAAGAGGCACAGAAAAGTAATGTTACACAGAAAAGGCAAGTAAGCACCTGGAGCTAGTTTAGCTTTATGTTTTCCAATAATACAATGAGGAGGGTATGGAGGCTCAAGGATATCAGGATGATGAGAATCGAGACAAGCAAAAACAGGTTAGTTTCTATCACAGAATGCTCTAGCAAGCCTCACTGTCTCATCCAACATTTCAGACATTTGTTTGTCAGGTGGTTGTGAAGCCTGTAACAAAAATCCCAGATCTGAAATTAAGTAACCAAACACAAATGAAAGAAAAATTATAAAACAAAGAATGACAAAATTACCAAGTTGCCAGCATCAACAGTTGAAAAACCATTAACAAGGTCAACAAGAACAAGACTGGCCTTGACATCAGCAGACAAAATGAGAGATTCTTGTTGGAAAAGAAGCTAGCTTTAACATATCCATTGTCATCGAAACCATTTTCTTCTATTGACAAATATACCAACTCAAGTGAAGTGATGACTACTACCAACAATAAAAAGAAGAAGAAGCATTAGATCCGCAACTTTTAGGATGCAAACCATTCAGATTGACTTCGAGCAACAATTAGATCTAGGGTTTTTTTCTTTTTTTTCATCTTCCGGTTTTGGTGACAGAGGAGATGGAAGGGATAGAGGGTAATAACTAATAACCACTTCAACCGGTTCCCCATTTCTAATCTTTTTTTAACTATTTTTTATTTTTTCTTATTTTCTCACCGTTGGATCATCTTTTTCATCATCCAACGGTTCAGCTCTCTTTTTTCCTCTCATTTGTATGATACAAACGTTTTTAACGTACGTATCATAGCCGTGTCCTTAAGCCTGATGTTGGGCCGATTGAGGTGGACCAATACAAGGGAAAGACTCTTGCGGATATTTGGGCCTAAAAAACCCAACGTCACCATATTAGTATATTAATTTTTAATGCTAAAATATATCTATTTTTTGTATTAGCTTTAAATATATACTTATTTATTATTTAATATTAAAGTTTTTACAAAATACATGTAATAAATAACAAAACAAACATTCTCAAATAATGCAGTCTTTTGAAGAAACAAACCCAGTAAAGTGAACATTTAAAGCACAAAAAAAATGGGGACTTGGGCATGATAAAGAGAATTCATCTAGTCAAACAGGCCAACAAGTGAGTGTGTGAATATGATTCAGCAATTACACTCAGCCCACAATTTCTTGTGGGTACATCTATGATAAGCTGTTAACATGAAAAAGCAATAGATGTGCAACTCTAAGATGATATCACAACGAATAAATTTGCAACACTCCTCATCAACTAAGTAAAAGAAAAAGAAAAAGAAAAACTCACAAGATTTCCAAATTGGTCAAAGCTGTGCAGGACTCCTCCAGTGAGATAATTATTTCTGAGATAACTGCATTAAAATTAGCACTTAACTTATAGCCGGATTCACAAAATGTCAACTGGAGGTTGCGAAGAGCTGGAAAGCAACCTGAATAGTACCCACCAAATGATTATGACCAACGTCCCTATCCAAAAATCAGTATACCAATGAGACATATCAGAGAAGCAATACATCAGTTACCAAGCAACACATATGTAAAACAATAAAGAAATTTACAATTCTGGTGGAATTCGTCCAATCAAACGGTTTTCATGCAAATTAAAGATAGCGAAGCTCCCTAGGGATTTCCCCCTTCATAATTTTTAATGGCAGCTAGTATCAATATGTATAATGTGATCTTAGTTAATAATATTATAACTAATTAAATTGCATTTTTAAAATTACACCTTGAAGTTTGGAAGACTTGGACTTTTGAAGTCAAAGATAATTACATAAGTTAAAGAGTCATTCGGTTATATATATTTATATATATATATATATGTATATATAAGATTTCAGAGATCTGAGGAAGGAATTAACCTACAAGTCTGGAAGATAAAGATGACTTCTCTCTGCTTTACTGGACTGATGGCCTAAAGCTGTCGAATGATGGAAAATGAAGCGAATGAGAACCTTATATGGAGAACGAAGTGGAAGCTGGAACGAACCAGCCTAGTACAGCGTAAGTGAAACATGTTATATTTTTTCCAAAGACGTGTTTACACAATTAATAGGCTTTGGATTTTAAGTTTGACGAAGTTGATAGCTTTGACAAGACCAATTAAAGGAAAAGACAAAGAACTTTTTGTTTGAATTTGTCAATGAAGTTGGAAATGGAAACTTCAACTCTTTGAAACTGTGGATCACATGTTTTTGGAAACAAAACTTCGTCCGTATTGAGCAAGATATTTGTATCCTTTATATTAATCACTATATCCCATGAATAGACACTAGTTGGAATAAAAATTAAACTTATAATGGTCTAATGTAAGGAAAATAAGAGCAATCAGAAAACTTTTAGATTATATAACTGTATGATTAGAACTTCTATAGATATCAAGGCAAAATAATGAGAATTATCACTTATCATTGAGAATATGTGTAGAAAGACGATTTATTAAGTGCATATAAGATAGCTATGTGGAAAGTCTCCCACCAAAATAGAAGAGACACTTGAGCTTGAGCAAGAAGATTTAGATGGACCTTGAATATAACTTGATATTTTCATTTAGCAACTCCATTTTACTGATTTTTATGTCTATGACTAATTCCATGTGGAAGGAAGTTTGATTTCATGAACAGAAAATCGTCTATTTAAAAAATATATATACATTTTTGTATTCAATAGTCTTTTAGACTATTTAATAGATACTAGGTGGAACTAGTCTAATAGTCTTTTAGACTATTTAAAAGACTATATAACTATATGATTAGGACATCTACTGAAAGCAATAGAAAATAAGGAGAATTATCAATTATCATTAAGAATACTTGTGGAAAGACAATTTATTAAGCACATATAAGATAGCTATGTGGAAAGTCTCTCACCAAAATGGAAAAGATAATTGGACTTGAGCAAGAAAATTTAGAAGATTTATGACTAATTCCATGTGGAAGCTATTTCAAAAAAAAAAATCCATGTGCAAGGGAGTTTGATTTTACGGACAGAAAATCGTCTATTTGAAAAAAATATACTTTTTTTATTATTATTAAATAGTCTTTCAAACACTATACGAATATTTATGAAGATATTTAAATTTGACATTGCTATGCAAAGGATACATCCAGCACATTTTAGTAAAGGTGTCAATAAAACTCACACTATTTGTGACTTTGAGATGAAGGAATTGGTGAAAGATTCCCATACATAAGAACAAACAATCTCAAGAGGTTTCGAGGCTTTATATCTTGAAGAAAAGAAATGTAATTGATAAGCCTTACCCAGTTTCAGAAGTCACAGAAAGTTTTGGCAAAGGTCTTCTCAATAGATGCATTCAGTAATTTGAAAACCTTTGACAAAACTTGAACAGAATTTTTTTTTTTTTTTTTTTGAAAGAACTTGAACAGAGTTTATTAGACAAGTATTCATAACAGTTTGCTTTGGGATCTGTAATAAACAAATTTCATTGAAAATGATTTACGCTCAAAGCTAGTATTGCATGTGTTTATGACAGGTTTGATAATATATATATACACATATATATGGGATAAGATCAGAAGATACAAATTTTGATATAAATTGTTACACAATTTGTTGATAATTAGACAATGATGATTTCTATGGCTTGGATTTACTCGTACTTTTGTATACAAATTTTACACTATGTAACTGTGCTCTCTTTCCTCTCTTTTCACCATTACATCATCTATCATCTCTCAAATTAATATTAAAAATCGATCAATTAATATTCTTCTCACCAATTAAAAAATCATTACATATTTATTTATTTATTTTTATACACAAAGAATTATCTTTTGCATAGGGCTTTGAGACATAAAAGAATTATATTCTTCAAATAAATGTGAGTTTATGCAAATTTTTTTTTAATTTTTCACAAATTAAATTATTCTTAAAGGAGATTTGCAAAACCACTCTGAGATTTTATTTATTTTGCAAGACAATTCTTTAGTTTTAAATTTAAATAAATATCATCTTACTGTATGTATATCAAAACAACTATAAAATTTTAACCTTTAGTTTAAAAAAAAAAAAAGCATTAATTGTATACCAATTACTCCTTAGCATTTAAAGCTCTAAGTGATAAAGTTTCATTATTATTTTTTATACTTTAAAAAGAAGAAATAAGATTGGATAAAGAAATTGTAAAGATAAGATAAAAAGTGAGATAAAAAAAATGTAGATAAATAAAACATAAAAAAAAGGTAAAAATAATATAATTTGAAAATGAATTAAAAAAATAAAGATGCAATGACTTATAATTGGTGAGAAGAATGTTAATTGGTGGGTTTTTAATATTAATTGGAAAAAGAAGAGTTGGTGTAATAATGAAGAAAGAGGAGAGAGAATATATTTATGTAGAGTATAAAATTAAATTGCATACAAATTGTGAGTATATCTAAGTAATTGAAATCATTATTATCCAATCGTCAACAATTTGTGTTAAAATTTGCATTCTAAAATTGTTGATTATAATTTATTAAATATAATTATAATTAAACATATCTGATTATAATCAATGAATGTGATTCTATCTGTTGATTGTTATAAATATAATCTGACTCATTTAGTTGTAATCAGATATAATAAATTACAATCAACAACTTTAGAATATAATAATTCATTTATTGTCAAATGTATACCTAAGGGTTGTGTATCTATATATATATATATATATATATTTGATGTGCTATTTGCTGCCACACATAATATCTAATAGCATACTTGCAAGTAAAGGTCAGGAAAGAATTGTCCTCCAAAATGCCAACAAAATTTTCAATCTGACCACTTTTAAAGTACAATTGAGATAGAGAGAGTAAAATTAAATGCCTATAGGCATGAAAAGATATTAAAAGAAGAAAAGAGAAAGTCCTAAAATGAAGATATAAGATAGGAGCAAAACTATTGTGCTTTTATAAAGACCCACGTTAGAATAGTTTCTGAACACAGGTATTATTATACAAACAAATTCAAATTTGTGAAAATTTCATTATATAATGAGTTTGAGAATGTTAACTGAACACTTAAAAGAGCTTGAAATTTTGAGTGGACAACAACTGATCCAAGACTAATGACTCATTAAGTGGCAAGATTTTCTTTTTTGGTTCTGAATATATTCATGTTCTCAAAAAAAATATATGAGAGAGTTCTACTACATCATCAAGTGAATACACATATAAATGATCATCCTAATAATATGAATGAAGAACACTCCTCACAATAGAATTAGGACCCCTGTCAAAGAAGCTATACACATGCAAATACAAGCCTAGATATTCTGTGAAAGAATACATCTTAGAATTAAACCTGCAGGCTTGTAATAGACAAAGATCAAGGCAAAACCTTAGTGCATGTCTTGAGACCTTCAACTTTCTCAGGAGAAAGATGCACTATTTCTCCATAAGATTCAGCTGCTCTCTGATAATCTCGAAACTCAACATAAAATGAAGCAAGATGAAATCCAGAGTGATATCACTAGGATCTGCTCTTACTGCATTCTTAAGGCACCTCTTTGCCTTAAAGTACTTTCCCTTGTCCATTGCACAGTCATATCCATTGATTGGTCCAATCTTCTCATCCAACAACACTAAAAGCAGTAAGAAGAGTTCAAACATATGCAGGCTCTCTTTTCTATTGCTTGTGAATTGTCAAATGATCTCTTCAACTAGAGGAATATATATATATATATAGAGAGAGAGAGAGAGGACAATTATATAGACAATAGTAACTTAATCAAGTTTCATACTCAATGCCAGTATGCTTTCATCTAGTCAAATCATAAACATAAATACAAGTATTCGAATAAAAGATCCAAAAAATCTCAATCATTAATAAAAGCCACAAGAATTTCTACTTTGTATGATCAACCAAAAGAATACTTACATGAAATAGGCACAAAGTCTTTTCCATAAGTTGAATCTCTAGGGTTAATTTCTGCAGCAAGCCCATAGAAACTTGCAGCTTTTTCAGTATTACCAAGCACATCATAAACAAGTCCAAGTGTATGGTATGTGACGGGCAAATATAGGTGTAGCATAATAACTTCCATCAATACAGATATGACCTGAAACCAAAAACAAGAAGATGAGTGAATGGACCATCAACAGCTACCTATAGATATATCAATGAAACTACAAGCACCATGCTTAAGCCGAAAATGTCATAGAAAGAACCTATGATAGCACAGCTGTGTCAAAAATCCATACTTCAATTAGATTACATAAACATGCCACCACATTTGAATACTTGTTTTAAGAAAGCAAAAACATGTACCTCTTTATAACGCGCATGTGCATAGTGAAGAGTAGCATCACCAAGCATCCATCTAATTTCAAAGTTTTTTCTTTAAGCCCTTCAGTCTCCCTCTTTTCTGTGACTGCATATTTCATAATACAACATGGACATATTGTATAACTGTCATGTGTTTACGTTACAATGTTACATAATCACAATCACTTTTTGCGACCTAAAAAATTGTAAAGCATGTGTTGTATAAGCCCTTACTACATACTTCTCTAGAGAGCACTTCTAAAACAAAAAAGGTAATAAAGTGTTAATTTTTTTGAAAAGTAATTTCAAAGTGATTTTTCAAAAGCTATTTTTATGAAAGCACTTCCAAACACTCTGAGGTAAAACATAATCGAAAGCACCATTTGAGATCTATTAATTCTTAAAAAATCATATGTAATAGTTAACCACTTACAATATACTTTTCTAGAGAGCACATTCTAAATAAGAGAAATACCCGAAACACTTGTTAAAAGCACTCCGTTGACAAAAGCTTTCCTAAAAACCCTTATTGAAGGCATTTACTCAAAAACCAATTTCTCTACAAGCACTTATTAAGATCAACAAACACAATCAAAACCACTTTCTAAGACGAAATAAATTCTCAAACCAAGTCTTCCACACCCACTTAATATATACATTAACTACTTCTCAAAAACTAACTTATAAGTGCTTTTCCACGCACAAACCCTTTTAAAAAACGTGTATATTTGGTACAGTTTATCTACTGACTAAAAATATTTTTTTATCCCCAAAACACTTTCTGAGTTTTTCTAGGTTATTTGGTTGTCAATTCAGTAGAGTTTTTAGATAATTAAAAAATTAAAAATATGTCCACTTGGAAAAACTCAAATTTTGAGCTTTCCAAGTAAATTTTTTTGAGCTTTTTTAAAAAAAATGAAATGTCTAATATAACCCTATTATATTTTATTAATATCAATATAACCTTAAAAACCTAATAAACTTTTTTAACATATAAATACTCCAACCTCCACTTTCATATGCAATTTTAAATCCAATTATTGTAGATTCTATTAAAGTGAGAAAATTGACCATGTGAATTGACAAAAATGTTTGCAGTGTCTTGATTTTTCTTCTTTTTGGCCTCGATTTTTAAACCTAAAAAGCTTTTAATTTCTGTGGTTGGGCAAATAAAATTGTGGATGATGGGCAATTATGCTGGTGCGATAAAAATGATAAATTGTCATGACAAGCATATTGGTTCATAGCCGAACGCAGTGCATATTCCTATGCCAGAAAAGAGAAACGGGAAGCTAACTTTTAACTGTGGTATGTGAATCATTTCATGAGGCAGAGTCTTTAATGTGGGTACTAATCTTTGAATAGCATGAAAATTTTGCCCATTTCATGATAAACTTATATTGAGAGGGTGACATTTTTTCTCTTAATCAGTTGTCCAATGTTAACTTTTATACACTTATTTGAAATAACAAGATTGTTGTTTCTGAATTTTGTATTCTCACAGGCCAAAGGCTTAGGCTATGCAATTAACACATCTGAGGAACTTAAATTTGTTAAGAAAATTGCTGTAGAAACTGGAGTTCTCTTGACCCAGTTTACAAATACAGCAGTCTCATCCTTCATATATATATAATAAGATCTAATCTTGAATTACTCTTTGCATTTGTGTACTAATTATGAAGGTAGTATTTTCTCAAATATTGTTCTATAATATTTCACTTTCTTTTGAATGTCCTTTTTGATAAATTTGTAATCTAAAATAGCTTTTAAAAGTGTTATATGTATTTTTCGGACTTATTAAATGAGCTGGTAAAAGTCTAATTTAGGCCCACTTTAGACCCAATAAGAAGGCCCGATAAGGTTAACCCAGTCAAAGCCCATCAGACGAGGCTCAGATATCAACTCCAGGCCCAGTAGAAGGTACAGCTCATCGCAGTATCCTATCAGCTCGCTGCAACGAGTTCGTTTCACAGCTCACCTCATGCACAGCTCGTCTCCCAGCGAGCTCGAGCTCAAGACCGTCATAGACACGTCAGCTCGTCCAAGAGCGTAATAAGTGCAGTATCTTCCAGAAATAGGCAGTTACCAAGTTCAACTATGATTCTCTCTCCGAATATGGTAATTACTCAGTCAAACCATAATTTCCTTATCAGATATGGAAGTCTACTCAAAATCAAATTCAAATCAACCTTATCTTGGGATAATTATAGTAGTTTCCTGATATTATTCAAATATATTAGGAATCATAATTAATGTATAATTCTTTTCCTTATTTTTCCTGATTATTTGGGAAGTGTAATTAATTCAGGATTCTTTTCCTGATTTGCTACAACCAGAATTGTAACACCTCTTTTCCCTATAAATAGGGATTAAGATCATTGTAACATCATCGAAATATAATCAATAATATACTGTCACTCTGCAGAATTTAAGAGACAGACAGTCATGGACGTAGGCCAATTATTACCGAACCACGTAAAAGCTCTGTGTTCCTCGTTTGATTCTCGGTATTTGTCTGCATCTTTTCTTGGTATTTGTGTTTTCTCACATTGATTGCAGGTATTGGGTATTGATTACTCGTCGACTGAAATCCAACGTCGACATTTTGGCGCTAGAAGGAGGGCCCAAACTGCAATCTTTTTCGTCTCAACTCATCGATTTCCGATATGGCAAAGACCAGATCAAACAGGTTCCTTGGAGATGATGACCAAGCGGAAAGTCACATGAACCAGTCCCAACAGAACGTCCAGCCCACGCAGGACGCACCCATGCATGTTGCAGGAACGTCCCATGGACAGGCACTGGGCGCCGCGACAGGCATCCCTCCTTTGCCTCCCCGTCAGACCATTCCAATTGCCCCATTAGCCGAAGGGCAGAATGTGCTGATCCAGAGGCAAGAAGCGCTGGAGGATACGGTCAGACAACTCACAGAGGCCGTTAATATGTTGGTACAAACTCAGGTACAGAACATGCCCAGGGTTGATGTTCAAGTTCCAAGGCGTGTACCCCAGCAGCATGAAGCAATGCAAGTACCTGACAGGCTGGCAAGGGAAGTCTCACGACCTACAGGCTTAGCTCGCTCCTCCAATGCGCGCTCCAGGGCTGGAAGACACCCTGTTCGGGAAGAAAGGGAGGTCGCACGCCCAGATAGCCTGGTGGTAAGGCTGAGCCAGGGTGGAAATCTACAAGCAGAAGTTGGACACGATAGAGCCAGAGTTGCAGCTCGGCGACTTAATGATGAGCGCAGACAGGGAAGATCCTATCAGCCTGACGGTCTGTTCGAAGAAGACGAAAGGTATGATCCAGAGCACCCTACCCCTAGTCATGATCACAGGCGGAGGTACGAGCTCCGAGATCCGCAGGTAGAAGAGCTCCTTCAGAGGGTCCAGCAGTTGGAGGCACGACCTGGAGCCCCGGAGCAACGTGGGTATTATGGGGGAAGGACTCCCTTCACGAGGGAGATTGAGACACAGCCTCTCCCCCCGAGGTTCAAGATGCCAAGCATCCAGCAGTATAATGGGGACAGTGACCCCTATGACCATCTCGACGCCTTCAATGTTCAGATGGACCTGCAGACAGGAAGTCCGATGGTGAAGTGCCGAGTATTCCCAGCTACATTGGGGGATATTCCGAGGACGTGGTTCAAGAATCTCCCAGCTCGCAGCATAGGAAGTTGGGAGCAATGCCAACAGAAGTTCGTTGGTCAATACAGGCACTAAGAAGACAGCTCGCTCCATCCTGCCACCTAGCCACCATCTTTCAGCGTCAGGGTGAGTCGTTGAAGGAATACATCACCAGGTTTAGACGCGAGGTCGCTAATGTTGAGCATCCGTCAGATGAGAGTATACTGACAGCGATCTCAGCTGGGCTGCGCAAGGATGGAAAGTTATACGAAAGCATTTACAAGTCCCCAGTGAAGGATCTAAGGGAATTCTATGAGCGAGCTGCGAAGGAGATCAGGTGGGAAGAGACCTTCGGCCCGAAAAAACAGAATCAGAAGAATGAAGCGGGCAGTTCCAGCCAGCCAAAGAGGAGAAATAATGGCAGGAACGAAGAAGGAAGAAATAATGGCTCGAGTAACCAGATCGCTAAGAGAACAAGAAGAGAGCCAAGGTATGAGCGACCTCAGCGTCAAGGTCGCCATGAAGGATACAGCGTCCTGACGACATCACCGGACAGGATTTACGCTGCGGAGAGAAATAAAGAGGATTTTGGGAGGCCCAATCCTATAAGGGCTCCCGTTCATCAAAGGGATCAAAACAAGTTCTGTGCCTATCATAATGAGGTCGGGCACAGTACTTCAGATTGCTGGGCGTTGAAGAACGCCATTGAGAAATTGATCAGGCGAGGACGCCTGGGAGACTATGTAGCAAGACCCGCAGACTCGCGACCTTCACAACAACGACCCCACCATCAACAGCCAACACATCAACATCAGCCCCAACGAGCTACCGAGCCAGATCACGAACCTGCGGTAAGAACCATTTTTACCATTTATGGTGGCCCCCATATCGCAGGAGACTCCAACAGATCGCATGAGAGGTATGTCCGAGAGGCAAATCATTCTTTTCAGCTCAATGGGTCAGAAGGACCTACAAAAAGGGCAAAGCCGACCTCGGACGAGATTGTATTTACAGATGAAGATGCAAGAGGAGTGATCTGGCCTCATAACGATGCGTTGGTCGTACGAGCTAAAATCAGCAATATGGAAGTTAGACGCATCATGATTGATACTGGAAGCTCGGTGAACGTGATGTATCGGAGTTGTTTTGATCAGATGGGGCTGCGAGCAGAACAAATGGCACCGTCCCCAGAGCCTTTATTTGGATTCACTGGAGATGCTGTAGTACCAGTAGGGCAGATTAAGTTGCCATTGACTCTTGGGGAGGCAGGTCGTCAGGCAACGACCCTGACAGACTTCTTGATCATTGATTGCCCATCAGCATATAATGTGGTCCTCGGGAGACCTGCCATGAACGAGTTGGATGTGGTTACTTCGACCAGAACTCTCACAGTTAAGTTCCCAACTCCTAATGGCATCGGATGTATTCGAGGAGAGCAGCACTTAGCTCGACACTGCTATGAAGATGCTGTCAAAATGGGTGTAAGAGGAAAGAAGGTGAACGTGGTCTCAGGGGGCGAGCCACGAGCTGTGACTGAGAAAGGAGTCAGTCTCGACCTGGACCCCCGCGAGGTAGATGCAGACCGAGCTACAGGTCCAGTTGAAGAATTAGAAGATGTACAAGTCAGCGAGGCAGATTCTGAAAGGTGCCTAAAGCTGGGAAGAGGTTTAACTCCAAAGCTAAGAACCCAGCTCGCTGAATTCCTGAAGGCGAACTTGGATGTATTTGCATGGAATCATGAGGATATGGTAGGGATAGATCCAAAGGTGATGTCTCACAGATTGAATATTGACCCTCACCACAAACCAGTCCACCAAAAGAGAAGGGCAATGACAGGGGAACGTTACTTAGCACTGAAGGAGGAAGTAGACAAGCTGCTGGTTAACAAGTTCATCAGAGAAGCTTACTACCCGACCTGGGTCGCCAACCCTGTGCTAGTGAAGAAAAAGAATGGAAAGTGGAGGACTTGCATCGACTTCACTGACCTAAACAAAGCGTGCCCAAAGGATAGTTTTCCCCTGCCAAGGATAGACCAGCTCGTGGACGCCACTGCTGGCCACGAGCTCCTGAGCTTCATGGACGCATATTCGGGATATAACCAGATCCCAATGAAACCCGAAGACGAAGAGCACACCTCCTTCATGACGGATCGAGGGTTATATTGCTACAAGGTGATGCCCTTCGGGTTAAAAAATGCTGGAGCAACCTATCAACGCTTGGTGAACATGATGTTCGAGGAGCAGATCGGAAAGACCATGGAGGTCTATGTCGATGACATGCTAGTAAAATCCAAGCAGATAGGTGACCATGTTCACGACCTGGGAGAGATGTTTCAGATTCTGAGGAGCTACCAGATGAAATTAAATCCGCTCAAATGTGCGTTTGGAGTAGCTTCTGGGAAGTTTCTGGGCTTCATGGTCAACAGTAGACCCTGAGAAGATCAAGGCATTGATCGACATGAGATCTCCAGCCAGGGTGAAAGACGTACAGAGCCTCAATGGCCAGGTCGCAGCATTGAGCAGGTTCATTTCGAAAGCTACAGACAAGTGTGTCCCTTTCTTTGACATTCTGAAGAAAGCAAAGAGCTTCGAATGGACTGAGCAGTGTGAAATAGCCTTCCAGCAGTTGAAGGAATATATGGGGCGAGCTCCACTTCTTTCCAAGCCCAAAGAAGATGAAAAGCTGATCTTATATTTAGGAGTGTCAAAGCAAGCTCTGAGTGCTGCATTGGTGAGGGAAGAGGAAAAGACGTAGCTTCCGGTATATTACGTAAGCAAACGGTTACAGGATGCTGAAACCAGATATTCGCAGATGGAAAAACTAGCTTACTGCCTGGTGATTGCATCAAGGAAGCTGCGACCTTATTTTCAGGCTCATACAATTGAAGTCCTCACCCAATATCCGTTGAAACAAGTCTTGCAGAAAGCTGACACCTCAGGTCGTTTGTTGAAATGGGCAGTGGAGCTCGCGCAGTTTGATATTCAGTTCAAGCCAAGGACGGCTATCAAAGCTCAAGCTCTGGCAGACTTCATTGCGGAGTTTACAGGGCCTGTGGATGATGAAGCTGAATCTTCTGAAGGTCCAGCGTGGGAGCTTTATGTTGATGGATCAGCCAGCGAGCAGAAGGCTGGAGCTGGAATTCTACTGATCAGTCCTGAAGGCCACAAAATCCTTTGTGCTCTAAGGTTTGGCTTCCAGGCGACAAACAATGAGGCTGAGTATGAAGCTCTGCTTGCGGGACTGCGTTTGGCTAAGGAGATGCAAGCTGAGAGTTTGAAAGTCTTCAGTGATTCACAGCTCGTTGTCGGCCACGTATTGGGGGAATATCAGGCCAAGGGACCAAAGATGGCCCTTTACCTCCAGAAAGTTCACGAGCTGCTAGGTGCATTTCAGAAGTACGAGATGAAACAGATCCCGCGAGCTCAAACTCGCATGCTGATGCACTAGCTCGCCTCGCGACTACGCGAGATCAGATTTCCTTGGGGCGATCCCAGTCGAGTTTCTACCAGCTCCAAGTACGGAGGAAAAGAGTATGGCGATGGCCATAACCATACAGCCTAGCTCCTGGATGAGCTCGATTCTCAGTTATTTGCAAGATGGAAAGCTGCCAAGTGACAAGCTGGAAGCCCGGCGTCTGCGAGCTAGAGCAGCCAGATATTGCATCTATGACGATGCGCTGTACAAGAAAGGGTTTTCAGCTCCACTGCTAAGATGCATTGATGGTCCTGAATGTGAAACAGTACTAAGGCAAATACATGAAGGCCATTGCGGGAACCACGCTGGGGGGCTGTCTCTAGCTCAAAAAGCACTTCGGCAAGGCTTCTACTGGCCCACCATGAGGCAGGACGCCATTAACTTAGTGAAGAAATGCGACAAGTGTCAGAGGTTTGCTCATGTTCCGCGAGCTCCACCAGCTTACCTCCAACAGATGGTAAGCCCGTGGCCCTTTGCGATTTGGGGGATGGACCTGATCGGACCCTTACCAATGGCCCGTGGAAGATGCAAACATGCAGTAGTCGCAGTGGATTACTTCACCAAGTGGGCGGAAGCAAAAGAGTTAGCTGAAATCTCCACAATAAAAATTGAGAAATTTGTGTGGAGCAACATCACTTGTAGATTTGGAATCCCACAGCAGATCGTGACAGATAATGGAACCCAGTTCGCTAGCGACCAGTTTCTTAGGTTCTGCAGCGACCTCAAGATTGTTAAAAGCTTCTCAGCAGTAGACCATCCACAAGCCAATGGCCAAGTTGAAGCCGTTAACAAAATCATCAAGCAAACCTTAAAGATGAAACTGGAAGCGAAGAAGGGAGCATGGGTAGATGAGCTTCAGAAAGTATTGTGGTCTTACAGAACCACAGCTCGCAGCTCCACTGGCGAGACCCCATTCTCAATGGTATATGGATCCGAGGCTATGATCCCAGTTGAGTTTGAAGTTACCTCGCAAAGAAGAGCAACCTTCAATCCAAACAACAACGATCAGCTACTTGCCACAAACCTGGACCTACTTGAAGAGCACAGGGAAACGGCCAGGCTAAGGGTAGCTGTCTATCAGCAAAGAATAGCGAGGTACTACAACAAGTATGCTCGAATTCGCAGATTCAATGTGGGAGACTTAGTATTGCGTCTCATTCTGCCTGGAGCCCGCAAGCCAAGTGATGGATCCTTAGGCCCGAACTGGGAAGGACCATATGTTGTCACAGCAAGCTTGGGGAATGGGGCTTATCATTTAGCTAACAATGAAAATGGAGCTGAGGTCCCTCGAGCATGGAATGCCGAACATCTCCGCCCTTATTATCAATAAACTCTTTGTAATATGTAATTCAAAACTATTCTAGTTAATGAAAGCTCCATTTCCCCAACTTGCGACTCAATTCATTTCACTATGGCAAACGGGCTGCGAGCTAGATAGCTCGCCAAAGAGCCTAAAAAGCAGGCGAGGTGACGACCCCTGCATAGCTCGCTAAAATAAGAGCCAAAAAAGCAAGTACTAAGTGTCCTTGCATAGCTCGCCAAAGAGCCTAAAAAGCAGGCGAGGTGACGACTCTTGCATAGCTCGCTAAAAATAAGAGCCAAAAAAGCAAGTGACTAAGTGTCCTTGCATAGCTCGCCAAAGAGCCTAAAAAGCAGGCGACCCCTGCATAGCTCGCTAAAAATAAGAGCCAAAAAGCAAGTGACTAAGTGTCCTTGCATAGCTCACCAAAGAGCCTAAAAAGCAGGCGAGGTGACGACCCCTGCATAGCTCGCTAAAAATAAAGAGCCAAAAAAACAAGTGACTAAGTGTCCTTGCATAGCTCGCCAAAGAGCCTAAAAAGCAGGCGAGGTGACGACCCCTGCATAGCTCGCTAAAAATAAAGAGCCAAAAAAGCAAGTGACTAAGTGTCCTTGCATAGCTCGCCAAAAGAGCCTAACAAGCAGATGGCTAAGTGCCTCTGCATAGCTCGTCAAAATTTTGACGGTTCAAATTACTTGTACTTACCAAATTTTATTAATTGTTGGATTAAGTAATTGCTTTGATTATTATCAGATTTAAAGCTCGTTGATGATCAGCTCGCAAGGAATATGGTAACTCTAAAGATGAAAAGCATGAAATATGTTATACGCAGTAACTTAAATGCATTCAAACATAGAAAGAGTATTGAAAGAAATTTCATTAAATATGAGATTTTATTACAAATAAAAAGCTGAAAAAATACAAGTAAAAGGAAAAGAAAGCAAGTTGTCAATCTCGAACTGAAGGACTTGGGTCTGTTGGAGGTTCTTCATGTGAAGGGGGTGCGCAGGGGGATCAAGGTCGATAACTGGCTCAGCTTGAGAGGTCGTGCCAAGAGCTTGCTCTGAAGGGATTGGACCAGCTGAGGATGAGGTAGCTCGTGATTTAAAATCCTCAACGGTTTCAAGTCCTATATCCCCGAAGATAGAAAAATCCATTTCCGGGTGAGACGTCCACAACGTGAAAAGAAAGTCACGACCTGTTCTTTCCTCGGCCTCATCCCTTGCATCTGCGACTTGCACTTCCAATTCTCGAGCAGCCTGCTCTCTGAAGACTGTTAGCTCTTCGAAGGCATTGTCTGCAAGCTGGTTAACGTCCTCAGCGTTTTTCTGAACGGCTTCTGCTCGTTTCTTTTCAGCCTCAGCTTGCTGAATGGCCTCCGCCACCTGTCACCTAAGCACCTCAGCTCGATGCTCAGCCTCCTCGGCACGATTAGCCGCGGTTGCAGCCTCCTCAGCTCGTTTGGTTGCAGCCTCCTCAGCACTTTTAGTTGCAGCTCCCATTTCGTCAGCTCGCTTTTTAGCTTCCTCAGCCTGTTTTTCAGCAGCTTCAGCCCGTGCCAAGGCAGTCTCAACTTGACGATGAAGCACTTCGATTTTTCCTCTACAGTTGAAGCCTTCTGCTCTGCCAGCTCGGCCCGCTGCTCAGACCGTTTTAGATCTTCCCCTATTTTGAGTAGCTCATCCCTTAGCATGTTGCGCTCATTCTCCATTTTACGAAGAGCTTCCTCGGCTGCCTGCCTTGCAGCGTTTGCTTCAGCGATCTGAGCTTCCTGACCTTGTATTCTGCCCATGGTCAAGCGAGCTATATCATCAGTGGCCTCCTCCAACTCGTCTTCCAGCTTCCTTATGGCGTCGTTTGTAGCCCTTGTCTGCCTTCTCCGCTTCATCGCGCCAAGAGCACCCTGAAAATATTATAAGTTAGCATTCAATAAAGAAAAGAGGTCGGCAGATAAGGGAAAATGACTTACTAGCATGGAATGGCGAGCTATGAATTCATCCAGATCCTCGCCCCTAAGATATTTATTTTCCAAGACATTTGTGTGGTTAAGCATGATCGTATCCCAGTTGTCAAGGAAAGAGGTCAAATATCTTCCCCCAGACCCAACCTCAACAGTTGGTTTCGTTGGCGAGGGGGTCCTCTCAGCTTCTGGGGTATCGCGTTCGCCATCCCAAGTAGCGGTAGGCCGCAAGTGAACGGTACGTTTAGATGTTCTTTTGCTGGGGCCAGCTTGGGCTTCCTGCGAAGCAACCTGAGGTGGAGCGTCACCTTTTCCAGGCAGCGAGCTAGAAGCTGGAGTTGGCTGAAGACCAGAGGAACCAACAATAGGAGGCACTTCGCTGGGAGCAGCGGGGGAAGGAGCAGCGGCCTGTTTCTCAACAGCAGCAGGCACTTTACTGGGAGCAGCGACCACAAGAGCCTGGTCCTCGACAGATGGCTTGGAACGTTTTGAAGGGGCCGCTGGAGTGGCTAAGGCCTCAGCAGGCCGTTTCGCTGAAAGAGTCGAGGAGGCGGGAGATGTAGTAGGTCGCTCAGGAGGAGGAGATTTCATAAGAACGAGTTTCTTCCTGTTAGCTGGAACTCGCCCAGAGGAAGAAACGGGGGCTGGAGCGCGAGCTGGAAATGGCAGCGAAACCTCTGGGGTAGATGTATGATGTGGAGAAGAGGATGAATCAACTTGTACACTAGGGGCTGTGTGGGCTGGATCTGATCCTGTCCGAGCTGGGGCAGGAGCTGAAGAAGTAGTTTTTCGAGATGCACCCTTTGATGGGGTGCGAGCTGAGGACGATTTCGCCTTTGAAGAAGTACGAGCTGAAGACGATCTCGCCTTAGAGGAGGCGCGAGCAGGAGCGTCTCGGGTAGAAGCCTCCCGAGCTGGAGAAGGTGAGCGAGTTGTACCCGCTGATGATGAAGAGACTGGTGGCGGAGCCTGGGAAGCAGACGTGTTCCCAACCCGAACTGGAACTTCAAAAACAGAACGAAGTCTAGGTCTATCGCCGATTTTGCCTATGTCCTCCTCAGATCGCAGAAGAAGGGATTCCTTAGGAGGAGCAAGGCCGTAAGCTCTAAGGATCACATCGTCGAATTTGATGCTGGTACCTGCGTCCTCTGAGCTTGCGAGCTTGTCAAGAGCTCGTTCCTCCTCGCTGCTGAGAGGAGACTCGTCCATTTTCAACACTGCACAGCAAATGATTAAAAAATGGTAGTAAAGATACAAAATAACCTCGGCTCGCTATATTTTCCTTTATATATACCTGGTTTTAGGACAAAGTTGAAATTTTGGAGATCTGCGAGAGAGGGGCACGAGACGTAAAACCAGCTCGTCTTGTACGGCCCGACGTTGGATTTGCCCTTTACTTCTCCTTTGGGCAAGAGATCTTTGTATTGTGACTGACGGGCTGTGAGGTAGTAAATACCATCCGGCTTTTCTCCTTCTCCTGCACTCAGAGCCTTGAAGGAGTAGAACTGCTGTATAATTTTTGGTGTAGGGGGACGAAGGCCGTTTCTAAGGAAGGCCACGGCCAGCGAGGTCAGCTGCGCATATGAGTTTGGAGTCAACTGGAATGGCGCGAGCTTGACCTTGTTAAGAAATACGATCAAGTACGGTGGAATGGGGAACCGTAGCCCCTGCTCGAAATGCTGAGTGCTAACAGCGATGAATCCCCTGGGCGGATAACATGCATGATTACCTGAATCAGGCAACAGTGCACGACAACCAAAAGGAATGTGGAATTGGGCAACAAGTCCTTCCACATCAGGACGTTTTAGCGAGGAAGGATGACGAGCGAACGTATCCCGAGCTGCTCTTCCCTGTATAGCATGTTTTCGGGCTGCATCATGCTCACGAGCTTCACTACTTGGAACATTTCCCTTACGAATTCCACTTGAAGACATCTGAATAAGTTAAAAAACCAGATTGAGTCAGAAGAAGAAATGCCATGTCCAATAAACTCAAAACTCAGAATAATGAAGGTACAACAATGGTGGTGAAACTAAGTAAACCTAAAGCAG